>CM053770.1:576954040-577125186 GCA_028658325.1 Potorous gilbertii | reverse complement strand
CTGCACCGCCGGGCCTGCTCGGTGCCGGGGCCGGACGGGGCACCCGGGGGACAAACCAGGGCCAGGACGGCTCCTGCCCCAAGGGGGCCGCCAGCGAACGAGGAAGACCACGTGGAAACCCCTGTGCGCAGAGGAAGCGCCGGAGGGGTGGGAGGAAATCGAGAGGTCGGGAGGGGGCGTCGGGCACCCAGCGGGCTCTGAGCTGGGCTGGAGGGAGGCGCGGGGCAGCCCCCGAGTCCGGGGACAGGCAGCGGCGAGCGGAGCAGAATCTAAGGTTGAAAGGCTGGGGGCCGCTGAGGGGGGGCAGGGGCGTAGACTTGGGGCTGGGGGTACACCGAATGGGGTGGGGGATGGGGAGGAAAGGGCGGGCGGACGGGGACAGGCCCAGCTTCGGCTCCCCGGGAGTGGCCCGCGGCGGTTTCCTTCTTCCTCGGCTTCCCTGAGGCCAGGCCCTGAGGGCGGGTCTGGCGACGGAGGCCGCCAGCACCATTTCTCGCTAGGACGAGAAAGCCCAAGGCCTTAGGCGGAGAGAGAAATGCCCCGCCCCCAGCCCTTGCAGCAAGCAAACGGCCTAACTAGATTTACAGACCGAAGAGGGCGGAGGAAGGTGGGAGGAGCAATGAGCGTGGGGGAGGGGCTGGGAGCGGCCCAAGAAGAGCTGCCTCCCATTGGTCTAGCGTCTCTCCGTTCTCGCTCCCGATTGGCCCAGGCGTCAGGAGCCCCGGCGCGGCGCACGGCTCGCGACTCAGGGCTCGAAGGGTTCCTCTGCGCTCCGGCCCGTGCGGCTGCCCGGGTCCACGTTCCGAAGGAGAAGCGGCGCAGCCAATCGGAGCGACCCCGGGGGGCGGTGCTTAGGCCGCCCCAGGGCCTCGCGCGGCGCGGCTGGAGAGTTGGTAAACACACCTCGAACGCGTGCTGCAGCTCAGTGCTGAGCGGGAGGTGCGCGGGTAGGTTTGCGGCTGCAGGAGGCGGAGGTGGAGGCGGAGGCGGAGTCGGAGGCGGGCTGCTGACCCCCTCCCCAGGTAAGGCTGCAGCCCCATGCACTTGCTGCATGCCCCGCTGGAGGAAAAGGAGAGCCCGGCCGCAGCCTCTGCGCCCTCCGCCCGCGCCTGGTGCCCAGGACGCGGCTGCCGCCGCCGCCTCCTTCCCGGGGCCCCTGCGGACCCCGTCCTCCGGAGCGGAGCGCGGCTGGCGGGGTCCGTGTCCCAGCCCGAGCCCCAGCCCTGGAGCGCGCTGCCGCCGCAGCTCGTGGGCGAGCCCCCGTGGCTCGTTCCTGCCCCGCACCCCGTGCCCGGCGCCAGGGGTTCCCCGTTTGCGCACTGCCTTTTCCAGGGTCTCTGGATTCTTGAGCGCTCCGGCCCCAGGCCCCAGGTCTAGCTTCTGACCTTCAGTCCCTGCAGAGAGGTGAAGCCCAGCCCGGGTGGGGTTAGCCCGGGAGGACGGGGCGCTTCGGGGGAGAAAGGTATCTGCGGGAGCTGCCCTCCACGCGCCAGCCGTGCCCACGCCTCACCCACACACCTCCACGCCCGGCTTTGCCGGCCATTGGGCAGTCCCGTGCCTTCCTGCCCCCTACCTCTGTGGTAGGAGGGCACGCCTGGCCGTTGGCACTCCTCGCCCATGGAGGCTTAGGTGGAGACTCAGGCTGGTCTTCTGTTGCCTTTGGCCCATCCTCTACCAGGTGGTGTAAGAGCTGGTCCCGGAATTTGGATTGGGAGAATCCTGGCTCTGAGGCTTGTTGCTAGTTGTGTTAACTCTGGGCAGAATGCGGAATCTCTTAGCCTGGACAGTGGACATGCTTGCCCTGCCAGCCTCACAGGCTTTAGGTGGGGGAAAGGCTTTGAGGGCTATATACACAGGTGTGCCTAAACGCTTGTTTACTTGTTTTTGGGAGGCAGTGCTCTGTCCACTGGGATACCTAGCTGCCCGTTAAATTCGTGATTGAAGCACTGGCAAAGAGTGAATGTCAGGCCTTCTTTCTGGCCAAAGAACTTGAAAATGCCAAGCTGCTGGTTGTCATGCTTTAAAAGGACAGGCTGAGCTGGCTGGGGCTTGAGAGACTTACTCAAAGTGTGGCAGGAATGTCCCTTTGGAGACAAATGACTCCTTACTGGTTAAACCAAGAGCCTGGAACACTTAAGCTAAGTCTTAAGAAATGGGGGGAAAAATGAACAATAGGACAGTTATTTTTACTATTGACATAACCTTCCTTGTGTATCCTGCAAGGTAAGTGAGAAGGTTGAATGTCTTTGCACCCTCTTAGGATCATAGAGTTATAGATGAAGGGATTTCATCTACTCCAGTGCTGCTTAATCTTTTCTTGGGTGTCATGGATCTCTT
This sequence comes from Potorous gilbertii, assembly GCA_028658325.1. Lineage (NCBI taxonomy): Eukaryota > Metazoa > Chordata > Mammalia > Diprotodontia > Potoroidae > Potorous > Potorous gilbertii. The sequence goes on along the minus strand of CM053770.1, from coordinate 577,122,849 downwards.
GGGTGGTCTGGTGAAGCCTATAGATCAACTTTCTCAGACTGATTTTAGATATTTAACATTTTAAATATTTAAAATATCAGTATAGTTTTAAATGTTTAAAATAAATTTCATAGCAAAAAAAGGAAACCAATTACATCTAAATAGTTATCAGGTTGTTTTGTTTTTTTTTAAAGTTCACGGAACTCAGTTTAGCAACCCCTATTGTAGTCCATTTCTCTTACTTTACAAAAGAGGAAGCTTATGTCCAGAGGATTTAATTGACTTGGCTGTGGTACTCAAGAAGTAAGTGGAGAAGCTGGGATTTGAACCCAGGTATCCTGATTCCCCAATCCACTGCTCTTTCTTCTGTCATGCTATTCTACTTTACAATCCTTTTTATATCTTTTTTATTAAGTAAATTTATATTATTTGTTTTATTGATGCTCTTTTTAGAAATAAATTTATTTAGCTTTAAACATTCACTTTTATAAAATTTTGAGTTCTAAATTTCCTCCCCTCCCTATTTCCCCAAGACAGCAAGCAATTTGATACAAACTATACATGTACAATTGTATTAAACATATTTCCATATTACTCATGTTGTGAAAGAAGAATCAGAACAGAAGGGAAAAACTTCAAGAAAGAAAAAAATAGAGAAGAAGAGTGCTTCGATCTGCATTCATACACCATACTTTTTTCTCTGGATGTGGATAGCATTTTCCATCATGAGTCTTTTGGAGTTGTCTTAGGTCATTGCATTGCTGAGAAGATCAAAGCTAGTCATCCAGCAGCATTGGTGTTACTGTGTACAATGTTCTGGTTCTGCTTTCTTCATTCAGTTCATGTAAATCTTCAGGTTTTACTGAAACCTACCTGCTCATCATTTCTTAGTGCATAATAGTATTCCATTAGATTCACATACCACAACTTGTTCAACCATTCCCCAGTTGAGCAGCCCCTCAATTTCCAATCCTTGACCACCACAAAAAGAGCTGCTATAAATATTTTTGTACATGTGGGTCCTTTTCCCTTTTTTATGATCTCTTTGGCATACAGACCTAGAAGTGGTATTACTGGGTCAAAGGGTATGTATGCACAGTTTTATAGGCCTTTGAGCATAGTTCCAAATTGCTCTCCAGAATAGTTGGATCGGTTCAGAACTCTACCAATAATGCATTAGTATTCCAATTTCCCCAAATCTCCAACATTTATCATTTTTCCTGTTTTGTCATGTTAGTCTGATAGGTGTCATGTAATACCCCACAGTTATTAATTTGCATTTCTGTAATCAGTCACAATGCTTTTTCTCAAGCCTTCAACCTTTCCAAGGAGTAGTGGAGGCCCGCAGAAGAGAATGAAAGATAAGAGGATTAGGTGTTGTCTTCCGCAGTCTGGAAATGTCTAGAAAGTGCCCTTGTGGGGGACTCCAGGCAACTGTGACTTTGCATCTGATGAAGTGGGTAAAAGCCACGTAGGGGTCTGACCACCTGGATGTGCTGTGCAAATGGTACACCCAGTCTACCATTAAGCCCCATTTCTGGGACTTACTTAGTTCTATTTTTGCCTCACTGGTTTCCCAGCCAGTAGGAGAAGGGAAATGGATGCTACTGTCAAAAGGACCTTTTCAAAAACGCCTTGTTGATGCTTTTTCTAACCCAGTATTTCCAGTCCACAAATTCCTGCCCTCCCATTCTTCCTTGTAACAGAGAGAAACAAGACAGAAGCAATGGACATAACATCTAACAGTGTAAGCAACACAGGACACAAGTAGTCAGTCTTCCTGTCTCTGAGATGAGAGAAGTGTATTTTTTCATCTGTTCCCTGGGACAGGACTGATCTCTACAAGTTAGTCCTGAGTTCATCTGCCTACCAGTTTTGGTTTTGCTTATGTTATTGTAACCATTGAAATGGGCACATTTTGAGGCTTTCTTGGTGTTCCCTGGCACAGGGTGAATGTCCCCCCAAGTAATGAGGATGCTGTTGCTCTGAGGGGGATAGGTGCCCTGGCATATTAACTAACTAGCTTAGGGGTTGGTCCCTAGGGAAAGGAGGATTATTTCTGTGTTGAGGGGATGGGCAATCTTCATAAGGTTTCCCAGGGGGTTTTTAGTGGGGAGAATAAGGGTAAAGTTGTTGAATTTCTCTTGCAAAGTTTTGTATTTGTGATGAATAAAGGACCAGTTCTCCAACTGCCTGCAATATGTAGGAGGATTCATTCTCTATTGATTCAGAGAAGCATGGGAAGATTTGAATGGCACTATGTTAGCTGCCCTTCTGTAGCTAAATAATCATATCAACATATCTGTAATATATATGAGTAAGGAAGGCCAGGAGGGATCACAGAGGGGAGGACAGTGGGGAAAATCACCATGCACATCCTTTGATGGGAGGGGTAGTATACTGTCATGAAAATCTCTCCTTTTTTGTTTCAAGTATGCTTGTAGTGGTCGATGGAAACCAAAGTAAAGCACACACACACTCACACACACACACGACTACTGTTCCCTTTGGGTGAATTATATATATATCAAAGTAACGTATAGCTCTTCCCTCTTCCAAGGGATATTACAGTCCTAACATACAGTGCTAGGGAACAGTATATTATGTGAACAGGGTCAAGTGGGTAGTACTAGCTGTGTAAATCAGTGCTGGTAGAAAATATCCTGTTAATCTCTCAGTTATCTGTAAATGGATTAGCCATCCTGGCTCATCAGTATTCTTAACCTCTTACTGCTTTCCACCTTCTGGCTGTTTGTTGATGGGTTGCTGTGGGAAGGTGGTTATCATTTTTGTTGCAAGCTGAAATAAGAGCCCTCTGCAGGGAGAGTGTCTTGATTTGATTGTAGCTCTGAAAAGAGGACCAGTGTTCCCATAAAATACCACTCCAGAACTGCACAGAGAGCCTTTCCCAGGGAGATGAGGAAGGGACTATATTCTCTGTCTTAATTCTCAGAATTAAGACTAGGCCTGCGAGGTGACTTGTTGCTTTGCCTGGTGATATGGAGAGGATATTCCTGTTAAAATAAAACCTTTGCCAGGAAAGCTTGTATTGGAGATTTCTCTAAACCTAAAGTAGGCCTGATAAGTGTCCGTCCATCAATCAACAGGTATTGTTTCATTAATCATCTCTCAGAGTACAAAGCACTATTCTAGGTCTGTGGTCCAGTCTCATATGTAAAGTCTGGTGATTTCCTTAGCTGCATCCATGCATTTCATATTGAGTGATTTGAGTTGTGTCTGACTCTTCATGACCCTGTTTGGGCTTTTCTTGGCAAAGATACTGGAGTGGTTTGCTATTTCCTTCTCCAGCTCATTTTACAGGTGAGAAAACTGAGGCAAGCAGAGTTAAGGGACCTGTCCAGAATCACACAGCTAGTAAGTGTCTGAGGCTGGATTTGAACTCCACTCTGCTTGTCTCCAGGCCCTGTACTCTTATCTATTTATTACACCACCAGGCTGCCCTGTTTAAAGTTCTTTATTTCAGAAAATAGAGGATGGAATATTTATTCCCACCTGTTCTGCCACAGAGTGAGAAGTATCAGTGGACTCAAAGAATATATTTATATCTTGTTTTTCTTGTACTCTATACATTTAGGGGTTTTTTGGTGACCAAACCTATGATTTCCTTGTAATGGATTTCCTCTAATAATGCATAGTCTCATCTGCTCTGCAATAGAATCTTAGAGAGTTGTGTGAAGGTGCTGAAGGTTGAGTGACTTGCCCAGGGACACACACAGGCCAGTATCTATCAGAGTTGGGATTTGAACTTGCTGACTTGAGATCAGAATTGTAGCCATTATGTTACTCTGCCTTGCTACATGTGACCTCATGTTAAACTACAGGAAAGTCATCTTCAGCCCCTGTCCATCAGCTCCTGCATGGAAGTGGCCTGATCCAAAGCTCCAAACACCACAAGGTTAGGCTTGGTCTGGGTGCTTCTGGGTTCGAATAGAACCCCTGAAAACAACCATCTTAATTTCCAGAATTGATTGGTTTTGATTGGTTGTTCATTTATTCTCTTCTAGATAGGGGGGAAGAATGAATGAGGAAGGCTTCCAGGAGAAAGGAATATTAGAGTTGGCAGGGAGGACATCGTAAATGGAAGGTGCTGGCATGATGACTGGCCAGCCATGCAAAGGCAGGAGAGCCTAAGCTGTTTGTGTTTGGCTGGAGACTTGCTGTGACTATAGAGGTGTGATGAGAGAGAATGGGTGAGGATACTGGGTAGCTATGGAGTACTTTCCCTCTGCCTCTGAAAAGAAACCTTAAACAGCACGTGGGTTGTGATTGACTGGAAAGCTGAATGTGTCAGAGTAGTGGTCACTTGTGCCTTTTTGGCATTTCATTTTATCACTTGGCATAAGGGCCTAGTGGAGTTGGACTCATTGCTTGTTTGCTCCTGGCCCTTCAGCTCTGAGTTATTGTCATCCTCTGTTTTCTCTAGTTCTCCTGCATTGGCTATCCCCATCATTCTTTCCTGCTGTCAACCTGGGCTCTTATCCTAGCCCTAAAACTATGTACCTTTGCACTCTGGAGGAGTATAGAGGGCAGAATTCGTTTGGTTTTGTTGAATTGGAGTCACCCTAATCCTCTCTCCCAGCTCTAGTCTTGTAGATCGTGACTAGATTTGTATGTCCAGAGAGGCCAACGTCATCATGCTTGTGGTTAAAGTAATTACTCTGTAGCACAGTGTTACTCAAAACTTTTTGGTTCCTTACACTCTTAAAAATCACTGAAGACCTCAAAAAACTTTTGTTTATGAGGGTGATCTCTATTGATACTTAGTGCGTTAGAAATGAAAAGTGATAAAAATTTTGAAATCCTAATTCATTTAAGACAACAAACCTATTCCCTATTAACAAAAATGACATTTTATGGAAAAATAACCGTATTTTTAAAAATTTAGTGAGAAAAGAGGCAAATGTTAATACTGTTATTTCAGAGGAAACCATCAGATTCAAAAAAGTTATTCAGTGCTTTTAATGTTTGAACACCATAGTAATTGTTGACAAGCATTCACATAAAAGGACATCTGTGCTGTTATAGGAATATAAACAAAACAGCAAGTCTGACCACATCTATAAACTTGTTCATTTGTAAGGAAAAGGTACAATTCTGTAGATGAGATTTTAACTCATTGCTCATGTTTGCAGATTAATCTTTAATTCAGTGAGCTTCTGGAATATGCCACCCTGCACTTACAAGAGAATGAGAGTGAAAAAATGGAAGTAAAGTTTTTAGGGTTATTATAAAAATAGTTTTGACCTTGTAGAGACCCCCCCGAAAGGGAACCCTGAGACTCTAGATTGAGAACTTCCATTTTAGCAAGTTGTTTAACCCTGAATAGCTCCCCCTTTTTTTTTTCCCTGTGGAGGTAAGGGAAGATTAGCACTCATGTATGCAAAGGATGGAATATTGTACTTCTTTGCAAACCCTGATTTTTTACGGTTTTTATACTTCTAATTCCCTACCTTCTTTATGGAGAGCATATATTGATTGCTGTTCTGTTATCCAGGAGATGGCTGATTGACATCTTTGCCCTGTTCATGCTCCCCAAGTTTTATGTTTTAATGTGAGAAATTACTGTGAAGGATTTGAATTGTTGAAAGTTAAACTCCAAAGAGGGTGTTGTTAACACTGAAATTTCATTGCTTCTTGGCAGGTTTTCCCATTGGCATCATTCCTGGCTCAAAAGAGGGTGAAGGTATGAGTAAATTGCCATGTAACTCATAGGTGGTTACTGTTTGACTGGACATTTTAGCAAACATTTCAAGTCTTTTTGTAGTTTTTAAAGAACTAGTAACTCTTGCTCTTTGGCATGTTTACCACATTAGAACCTAAGATAAAACCATAGCCGATTACCTTACTATAGTTCAGATTACCTGTATTTTTCATGTTCAGACTTGCAGTCCAGACTTAATAAGCAGGGTGTAAATTTTCCGTTTGTAAAACAACTGTCTTCTGTTCCTGTTTCTTTTCATTCCTTCCTAAAAATCTTACATCGATGCCAGGGAGAGAAGGGAGCAAATCTCAAGGTCGTGTCTGTAGAGGAATCTTTGGGTCTACTTTTTTCCTTACTGCCTGGGGACTGGGGAAGAACTTGCGTAGATTTTTTTATTTTTAGGTTTTGTTAGCGTATTTTTTACGCTGTAAAAGTTTTCCAGTAATTCTTTCTTACAGCACGCAAACAAAAAAGTTAAGCTTAACGTGTAGCTTTTTAAAGCAAACACTTCAGAGAGACACAGTTTTTTTCTTGTTGGGGGTCTTTCAAAACAAATCCAAGCAAGAGATTGAGCTGGAACTTTCTTTTGCCTTTCTTTGTTTCCTCAGCACTTAAATAATGCCTGGCACATATTAGGCACTTATTACATGCCTTGTTGACTAATTGGCACTGGTGCTTTTTGAGTCTTGCTTTATCATGGATGGAGAATGCTGCCTTTGACTATTCCCTGTGGCTGAGTCTTTCCCCCTTTCCAATAGAGTATAAAAGGATGCAGAGGGGATATTGTCAGACATGGTATTTTGCCTTTCTGATATGGATGAAGGGATGTATGAAATGTTTGTATGTGTGATAACTGCTCTATTGTGTAGGTCTGATTTCTTTAAATACCTTCTGTGTTTAGGATATAGTCTCAGTAACTGGTTCTTTCTTACCACCTCAAAACAAAAAGAAATGTGCCCATTAAAAGAGTAACAAAAGCAAGAAGAAATTAAAGGAAGCAAGTTACCACAAAGTACTTCGTTACTGTAGAGTCACCTTATCCATTTGCTCCTCCTAGCTGTGCCCAGTGTCGTGTCTCACCGCCCACTCCCCCCACACACACTGGTTCCCTGGCTCCATGCCCCAAACTCTATATGGCTGTGATTATGTCTAACCTTTTCTCTCCTGAGTATTGTTCTCAGCTAGACTCTCCTGACCACTCCCTTGCGTGGCTTGAGATGAATATAACCAGTCTCAGAGGTCTGGTTAGAACCAGGTAGATCACCTCCTGAGGGAAGAACCCAGAAACATGGATTCTGTTACATTAGAGAAGGGAAGGGGCTTGTGGCAGAAGGCTGGATGAAAGGTGGACTATAAATCTACCTGTGGATTGCGTCTTCCCTCAGAAGTGACCCACCTCCATAGTGGAAGGAGGTCGTAGAATTAGTGCAACCCAAGTGGTCTGGGCAGCTGTGAGTGGGGAGTATTCAGCAGCTGTGAGTCAGCCTTGGTTCTACTAGGACAGAAGGGAGAGAGACTTCTGGAAAGAAGAGCAAAGATAGGAAGTACTTCACAGATAAACAGCAGAGAATCTTGATGGGATAGGCATAATGAGCTAGATATAAAGCCAACCTGATGAATAAGTGTTACAGATTGAGGGAAATAAACAAAGAAATCTCTAAGGAAGGGGAGTATGTTACAATTGTCTCTCTCCCCCCTCTCATGACAGTGTAAGAACCTCCTGAATATTTCTGAAAAGCAGTAAAAGAATTAAAAGGACAAATAAAAGAAGTAAGGGCGGAAACCACACTTCAAAGAAGAAATTGGTAAGATAAACTAGAGTGTGAATTTAGAACAAATGACATTTGACTTGGGCTTCTTTGAAAAAGAGTGACAGGTAATTGATTGGAAACTTAAAACGAACCATTTTAGGGGAGTATGCACACTTAAGGAGAACTTTTCTGAGAAGGACTGCTCATCTAGGCATGGGAATTTCTGGTTCTGTAGGGGCATCCGACTGACAAGTTGGAGAAACAGAATAGGCTTACAAACAAGTATGGAGGGAGCATATACTGACATTAGGATTACAGTGTTAAGAAACAACACAGGCAGCCAAGATGTATTAAGAAAAGTCAATATCTTATTTGTTTTTGATAAAAGAAAAATTGTGGTACACACGAACACAATATGATGAAGGAAAGGGCAAGGAATGGCCCCATTATTTAAGATACGGCATTTCCACCTCTCCTTCAGCCTCACTGTCTCCTACTGAATTTAATAATTCTAGGAAAGGGACACAATAAATGAATGTTACTCAAACTAAGAGATTGGGGGTGGGGCAGGGAGGAAATGATATTTTTGTGTGTGGGAGGGAGAGAAAGAATGTCCATAATCCAAACTAAAGGAAGCTAAAAGCATTTGGGATTGGACTGGGTTGGGAGTTTAGAAGTCCATGGAAGGGAGATCAGGATCAGATTAGTGTAAACAAAACAAAACTCTGCATTAGCATTGAAAGTAAAGAACTTAATAGAAGAAAGCATAGATTTAACACTTATAAAACTTTAATGTGAATGGTTTAAATTTCTCAATAAAGTGACAGAAAAATGAAATTATGAATAAAAAATAAAACTTGACAATTTGTTGCATTAAAGAAAAACATTGAAAAAGATACAGACACATAGTGAAAATGAAGTTCTGGAATAAAATGAATCTTGCCCCAAACAAATCCTGAAAAGCAGGCAGTACCATCATAGTTTCAGGCAAGGCAACAGTTAAAAGTTGGTAAATTTACAAAAATTTTCAAAAAATATGTTTAAAAGTACCATAGACAATGCAACAACGTGATTACCAAATATATGTATACTAATAGCACAGAAGAGACAGTAATATTCATACGGTAATCATGTGAGGCTCGAATATTCATCCTTCAGAGTTAGATAAATCCAACAGAAGTATAATCAAGAACAGAAATAATAGAGGTGAGCAGATTGCTGGAAAAATTGGAGCTGAAAGACTTGAGATTTCTGAAGGTGAATATTAACGAATACCTATGCGTCTCAGCATTACAAAATGATTTGGGGCGGGGGCCATTTCTGAATGTAAATATTAAAGAATACCCATGGGTCTCAGCATTACAAAATGGTTTGTGTACTAGTACTTAAAAAGTCAGAAAAAACAAGCCTGTGATCAGTAGACCATAACTTAATAATAAATAAAACGTACAGACCCAAATGGAGACTAAGAAATGTTGTCCTAAATACTTAATGGGGTAAGAAACAGATCATAGAAACAGTAATTGTAAAAAAAAATGATAACTGTGAGATAGCATACGCAAATTTATGGAACATAATGAAAATCCTCAGAGGAAAATGTTTATTTTTTAAAAACATACTAACAAAATTAGAAAAAAAAACAATTAAGCATGGAATTAAAAACTCTAAAGTCAATAGATTAACCTTGAAACATACACAGAAGAAGTCTTGAAAATTAAAGGAGAAAGAGAAAATTGAAATTAGAGACTTGAATTGGTAGCTATTTCCAAAAAGGGTTTTGTTTTGTTTAATAAAATCAATAAGACACTAATTAGATTCCCAAAGAGAGGATAATCAGATTGTAAAAATAAGAAATAAATGAAGTGAGTTCACAATGAATAGTGGAGAATTTTTTTTTTTAATTAGAAATTCCTTAACACCTGTGAAAGGAAATGGATGAGCATTATACAGAGTTTATATAAATAAAGCTTAAAATAAACCTGACAAATACCCTAATACCAGAAGAAAATCAATCTATAAATGAATTATCAAAAAAATCCTCTAAACCAAACTTTAAAATTCTATTAAACATTTAAAAAATTAATACGTATGCTATATAATTGTTCTTAATAATAAAAATATGCTCCATCAAACTCCTTTTATGAAACAATTATATAGTACTATTACAGACTCAAGGAATATATAGGAAAGAGATGAATTACAAACCAAACATCACTAATACTGTTGTGAAAATTTTAAATATAATTTTAATAGTATATAAAAGTACAACAAAACATTGTACTGTGATTAATATTTTTTATAACAGACACAAATATGGTTCAGTGTTAGGAAAATTAGTGTAACATGAATAACAAAATCCCTGACTATATCACTACATACACACAGTCTTTGACAAAATGCCCCACTCTTTTAGGTTAAAAACCCAGTAAGATATAGCAACACAAAGACCCTTTATCCTAATATAATCCAAACGATAGATGATTAAAAAAAAATTCTTCTAAGACCAAAAGCTGACATCATTTACCATAGATTAACACTGGAAATTTTCCCATTGAGGACATGGGTGATACAGTGATGTCTCCTCCTCTCTTATTACTTGGTTTATGCCATAGAAATGTTAGCTGTAGCAAAAAAAGGGGGGGAATAATAAATTATAAATACTGACAGCGGAGACACAAAATTGCCCCATTTGTAGATTACATAATGCTTTACTTAAAAAACTCCTTAGAGAACCACTGGTGCATTGCTCAAGGTGATTGATGGTGTCATTGAAATAACCTGGAATCCAGCTGTGGGAAACCTGCTGCCTCAAGGTCACATGTACCTCTCTAGGTCCTCAAGTGTGGCCTTTGACTGAATCCCAACTAAACAGAACAAATCCCCTTAAATAAAAGGAAATTAGGAATGAAAATATCTTAGCATTATTAGATAGCAAATTGTAGTATAAAGCAATCAAAATTGATACCGACTAAAAAGTAGGAAAGTAGATCAGTGAAACAGTGAAGCAATCAGATGCAGTGACCTAGTGTTTGATAAAGTATAGAGAGATGGACTCTATTTTTAAAAGAGCTGTTAAGAAAACTTGGGAAGCAACTTGACAAGGGAAGATGGGTTTAGATCAGTATCTTATACTGTACCACACAGTAACCCTGTGGTTAAACACCCTAAATATTAAAGGTTACTTCATGGAAACGTGGAGGACCAGAAGGAGGTATGTTTTAGAACTATAGTTAGAGGTAGAATTTATGATCAGGTTTAGAGGTAGGGAGCACAGAAATTAGATTGTATGAAAATTAAAGTTTTTGTACAAAAATGGCACGTTAGCAAGTATTAGAGAAGAAACTAGGAAAATAATAGAGGAAAGTCTTTACCTCAAAAATCTCTGATGGAAACGACGTTTCTTTGGAATTGATAAAAAATACAGTGTCACACAATTCTTAGTGCAGTCATCAATGACTTAAAACTGCATCAGGGTTTTTAGAATGCCCTGAGTCCTACAGTCAATCATTTCTCTGTAGATAAGTGGCCAAAGGAGGTAGGCAAATGGACTTTAAAAGAAGAAATGCATACTTTGAGTAGTTGTGTGAAAAAGCCAACTTGAACTGGCTTCAGAGAACCTGTTAAATCTTCAGTGTGAACATTTACACGTTGGAAATAGGTAGACTGTATAGGCTGCTAAAGTGATCCTTAAGCTAAGTACTCCCAGGACAAAAGGGAGGGGAGGGTAGGAGGAAGAGGAACCAGGGGGAGAGGGAGGGAGATGAGGAGAGATGGGGGCAGGGAGGAGAAAAGAAGGGAGGGGAGAGATGGGATATTTTGATTTCTCTTTTCCCAGTTCTTTTTTTATTTCCTAAAGAGCAGGGTAATTCCCTAGAGGAGACTTAAAGACCCTTGGTTCTCTGTTGATAGGTGCTGGGTATTACAAAGTGCTTTATATACTTTCTTTTATTCAACCTTTTCAGTGATCCTGTGAAGTAAGTCCAGAGAGATGATGTGACTTATTCAAGACTGCATGTTAGTAGAGATGGGTTCAAGTCTCCTGTATCACATTACTTTCCTAGAGATTATATAGTAATGAAAAGAAGAGAGCCAGAAGTCCTCCTGTCTGGTTATTTTTGGGATAAAGGTACCTTTGATCTTCTGAATGAAACTTTTCTTTATCTCCCCCAAATGCTAGTGCCCTCTCTTCCAAACCATCTTGTATTTAATTAATGGGTATGAATTTCTCTTTGTTCATTTTACATTTTATGCTGCATATACTTTTTATAAGTACGTCTCTCCCATTAGAATGTAAGCTTCTTGCAAGTAGGCATTGTTTTCATTCCTTGTACTTTCTCCAGCAGCCTAGTGAAGTGCCTAGTATATAGTAGGCCATTAATAAATGCTTGTGGATTGATTTCTGCCAGAAGCCTAAAATGTCGGATCCCTCCTTCTGAGTGTTAGTGCTCTTTTATTCTTGAATGAGAGGTCTGTAAAAACCCATATTTGCACTGAGAGGTAACTGGAGTCATGGACATCCTCTGCAACAGCTGACTTGCCCAAGATCACATGACTTCTTAGAGCCAGAATTAGAACTCAGGTCTCTTGGTTGCCAGCTTAGCGTTTCTTTCCACTGCACTACCAGGAGGATTAATCAGAGGGATAGGAAAAAGTGTTGGAAAATATAGTTAATTCTTAGCAAAAATGCTATAACTTGTTAGTAAAAAGATGGTTCGTGTGCCCTTGGGAAGAGAAACAGCAGTGATTACAATAAGTTGTGTTTGATGAACCTCCTTTCCGTTTTTTTTGGCCAGGTTTCCTAGTCAGGTAGATTGGGGAATGGCGTATATATGTTGTACCTGTATTTTAGCAGAGCATGTGACAAGATGGATGTGGGTGGATTATAATCTAGGTAGAGTTCAGAACCGGTTACAGAATTAGGGCTTGGTCATTAAGGTACTGCTGCCAGCCTGCAAGGTCATTAATAGGGTGCCATGGGGATCTATTTTGGGCCCAGCTCTGTTGAAGATTTTTATCTGCGCCTTGGACAGAAGTTTAGATGGCATGCTTATCATATTTTGAGGAAATACAAATTTGGGAGAAGCCAGATTGCAGGATATATGATAGGGTCACCTTGGTCAGTGTGGTTAGCTTTTTAAAGAGGAAAGTTAGTTCTGTGTTGACATGGATACCTGGTAAATGTTGAAAGAAGTCCAACTCAGATAGTTAGGAGGAGGCAGAGATCTCTTCTACCTCCCTCAGTGCCTCTGGAGCAGTCACCTTTAGCTAATCTCTGTTCCAAGGATCCCTGGTCCATGTTCTATTGTCAAAGCCAGGTGGCTAGTCTTTGGGTGCATAATATTATAAACTGGAGTTTATAATGCTCTTACACACCTGTCTCCTGCCTCTCCCTTCTCCTTTCCCTTTAATCCCCCAAATGAGGGGGGAAAATGTGACACATCTAATTCTTACTGTACCACACAATCCATTCCCAAAATAAAGCAATCTGCTCCAATAGGAGAGGAGTTAGTTGAGCTGTCCTAGGCCAAAGTCCAGAAATACAAAAGTCACCCCATCTGTTTATGGAGAGAAGTGACTTAGATCATTTCAACAAAGTCAGTTAATATTTGTGACATTTCTATTACAGGCAAAGCCCTGAGCTAATTCAGCCTAATTTTGCAAAACTCACCATGGGGATGATATGTGATGGGTCTCATTAGCTGTGGGATCTCTGTCTCCTGGGCCCTCCCCCTCTCAGGCCCCCTTTTCTATTTTGTGTAACCAGTTCTTATTGCAGAGTGGTGAGCAGGAGAGAATGGTGTGGAGGATGGGAAGAGGACCTCTCTTCCTCTTGAGCCGTGCTTGGGTTTTCTGTCTGACCTTCTTTAGTGAACAGTCACCAGAGTTGTTCCATCTGTGGGAGGACTTTCTCTCAGCTTTTTCCTGCTGAGAACTTGTTTTTTCCTTCGGAACTCCAGTCTACGTTGTTTTCCCCCAATTTCAATCCTTTTAGAAAGAACACCATGGGGACATCTGTAAGGGCCTCTCAGAAACAGCTTGGTTTCTCTGTATCTGGAATATTTATTGTCTTTTATGATTTTTTTCGCTTATTTTACAGCTTGCCATCCTTCGTGATCCAGAGTGATTTCTTTACCACAGTACTCTGAGGTAGGTAACCCAGTCATCATTGTTCCCATTTTATAGATGAAGAAATTGCAGTCCAGAGAAGATGTCCCTGAGGTTACATGACTCCTAGGTCCCTACCTAAAGCTGGGGCTTTTGACTCTGGCTCTCTGTAACCTTTGTGTCAAGTCCTCAGCTCTTGCTGTATTCGGGGAGATCTGCCCTTGCTTTGCAGGTGGACGATGCAGGGGCATTTCTAGATACCTGTGCAGTTGTATCTAACAGATGCTGCCACAGTCTCCTTTGCTCTCTTGCTTATCAGCCCTGGCAGCTGCTCTCTCCAGGGTTACCATTTGTCTCTCAATTGCTAGAGCTAATGGCTTCTTAATCTTGCTCCTTTTTGGACCTCTGTAGCATCTGATACTGGTGACCTCCCCCCACCCCACTTCTACGCATTCTTTTTCTCTCCTGCTTCTTCTAGCTTCTGGAAACTCCCTCTTTGCAGGATCATTTTTGATGTTCTGTGGGCATGCCCCAAGGCCCTATTTTCTTCTCTGTACTTTTTTTCTCAGCAACCTTCTTAGCTCATGTGGTTTTAATTATCATCTGCATGTGCATTTCTAGTTTCTCTTCTGAACTCCAGCTCTCCATCCTGGCCTGCCCATTGGACTTTCAGACTGGATATCTCAGACTGGATATCTCAGATTTACTAACATGTCCACAATGCTCGTGATCTTTCATCTCAAATTCTTCTCTTTCCTTAATATAATAATCATCCTTCTGGTTGCCCAGGTTTGCCTCTTTGGAGCCACCTTAAGCTCTTCACTCTCCCTCAACCCCTCTCTCTGGTCCTTTACATGCTAGTTTTTCTCCATTCTGCCTCCTCAGTGTTCCTCAGACATCCTTTTGGCACACTTAGAGTTTACACTTCCTCGTCACCTCTTGCCGTAGCTTCCTAATCGATCTCCCTGCCTCCAGCCTCTCCCTTCTCTAGTTTCTTTTCCACAAGCTGCCAGATTGCTATCCCTGAAGAAGAGATCTGAACATGGTTACTTCCCTGCTCAGGAAACTCCAACAGTCCCTGATTGCCTCTAGGATAAGATATAAACTCCTATCTTTAGTAGTGAAAGTTCCTCAGTGTGACTCCACTGAGCATCAGCCACACTAGCCTGCTTGTTCCCCACAGTCTATTCCCAAAAGACAGCCACAGGTTCCAGCGGGAAAGGGAGAGGGAAATAAGAAGCCACTTCATCTCTTTGTGACTTGCTGACACATTCCATTTCCTACCATCCCACCCATTTGCACAGATTGTCTCATGTGCCTGGTTATGCACTGCCTCTCCCTGCTGGGATGCCCAGCCCAGGTGGCACCTGCTATACAAGGCTCATCCTCATCCCTACAGTTGCTAGTACCCTTGGCTTCATTTCTAAAACCACTGTATGTATTTTGTATTTATATGTGTACCTAGAGTTTCTCTTCAATGGAGTGGAAGAGTCTTAAGGACAAAGACTATTTTTTTGTCTTTATTTCACCAGTGCCTAGCACTGTGCTTTACATAGTAGCACTTTAATGTTTATTGATTGACTGGATGAATACATTAGGATTAAACCATTCTGATCAGATTTAAGAACTAGAAAAGGCATACAAATCATCCTGGCAATAGGGTGACTCAGCTTGGTCACCTATCTTCTTTGAGCTTAATATCCTTTTCGAAATACCATATAGGAGCAAGAGAGAATAACCAACTTTTGTAGGTCTTTGCAGGGTGGGGTCTCTGGAAGGGCTTCTATTACCATCCTTGATGACCTTGGAATTCTCGTTGGGAAAACTTCTCCTGAAATAGGAACCAAGGTAGGGAAGTCAGAGTTCCTTTGCCTTATCTCTTTTGCTGAGGTTTGCATTTTAGATTAAAGACTGTGATATGAGTTCACCGTTCAGCCCCCTCCTTTCTTCAGGCTGGGAATATAAGCAACTTTCCCCTTAAATTGGCAGCTGACCTTCCTTACAGTTGGTAAGTAATAATAGCATGTATTTATATCCTGCCTTTCCCCGCCACAACCCCTCCAAGTGTTCAAAGTATGTGGCAGGCACAGAGGCATTTTCTGCTTCTTCTCTTGAATGATTAAGTGGCACGTCGGCATCACTCAATGACTTAAATAACAGCCAGACTCCTTCCTGTCTCTGCTTTCTTGAGTCATATGGTCATTTCAGCCCTTGGTGGTACTGTACAGAGCCCTTATTGCTGTGGTTATAAATAAGACCCCAATGTAGTCTGGCTTCGTTCATGCACGCTACCCTGCCTTTCACTGAGTTTATAGGAGTTTAGGGCTGAAAGGGACCTCAGTGCTGGATCAGAACTCCATTCTACTATCCCAGTGTGATAGATATATTCCAAACAGCTCCTATCCCTGCCAGAGCAAAAACACTTAAACAGAAGATTTAACAAAGTCTTTAAATAGGAATTTCAAATTGGTGTCATGACATTGTGTGGAATAGGTTAGCATTTAAAGGCCTGATTCTTAGTCATTTCTTCTCATCAAAGTAGATTTTAAAAGCCAGTTTTACTCTTTCTGTGTCCCTCTATTCTTTCTGACTACCCCCTGCTTTTTTAAGGAGTTACAAATTTTATTTCTTTTCTATTAACAGTTATTTATTTTCCTTCTCTTACCCCCTCCAAATAAAACCAAAACCCTTTAAAACAATTAGACATAGTTAAGTGAAATCAGTTCCCACATTGCCCATAAACATATGCCTCATTCACTCTGCATATTAGTTCATCACCTTTCTGTATAATTAGGAAATGTTTGTCAAAATAAGTAAAAATAGAATACAACAGATAATGTAAATTTGTGGATTTTTAAGTTAGCATGCAGCCCCTAGGAATCCCCTTCTATTTGCGTTTGAGGCTGCTGCCTGTTTCACTCATCAGAGTTCTACCTCACAGCCCTCAGATGGGCACAACTGACAAAAGTTGGAAATCCTGACTGTGTCACCTATTTCTTGGGCAAGTCACACAGACTCTGCAGGCCTCAGTTCTTCATTTGAAAATGAGACCACGTGACCTGTCGTGGCCCAGCTAGCTCCACAAGTGTGATTCTATGGCTAAGGCATTTCTGGTTCTAAATCTGGGACCCTAGGAGCCATAGCTCTACAAACACTGCCTTGTAGGGACATAGGGGACAGAGCATGTAGGCCCCCCACCTGAGGGGCTGTGGGTGGACGAGAAAGGACGCCCTTTAGGAAATGAAGCCCAGATGCACAGGATTTAGAACAGAAAGGAGGCCTTAGGTGCTGTTCAAATGCCTCCCTTCATTTCCCATTGCGGGGAGAGTCCCCACTTTGATAATTCAGCTTTGTGTTCCCCTGCTTTCTCAAATCTTTTTCTGCCATGTACTTAGAGGGGATAGTGTATATTTTAACATCTTCCGTTTACATAGTGTTCTCAGGGTTTTTTACCCGTCATCTTGACACTGCCATCCCACCCTGGGGTAGGTAGGTCCTTGTCCCCCTCCTGTCTGGCTTACTGTAGTATCCTGCTGATCGGTCCTCCTGCCTCAAAGCTCTTCTCACTCCCCAAATCCGGCCATGTTACCACCACTTCTGTCCTTCACCCCCAGTTTAGTTAATTCCGGTGGTTTTATGTCCCTGCAGGATCGCATATAAAATCCTTTGTTTGGCTTTTTGTAATCTGTCCCCCTCCTACATTTTCAGTCTTAGATCTGACTTCTGTCCACTACTCCACAAGCCAGTAATAGTGATCTTCCCTACACCACTCATCTCCTGATTGCTGATGTTTTACCTTGCCATCCCCTCTGTCTCTGGGCTTCCCTGACTTCCTTTAAGTTCCAGCTGATGTCCATCTTCTGCAAGAAGCCTTCTCCAGTTCCCCTTAAGCTTAGCCTGATCTCTCAGAGATTGTTTTGAGTTTATCCTGTATGTGCTATTTGTACCTAGCTATCTCCCTTTAGGCCATGCTCTCCCTGAGAGTGGGGATTCCTTTTTGGCTTTCCTTGTGTCTCCTACTTAACATGTAGATAGGTGCTAATAAATGTTGCTTGACTTAACTCCAGAGTACTGTGCTCACAGCATCTCTCTTAAAGATGGTAGGTAGCATGACGCAGTGGATGGATCTGGCTCCACCAATACTGGCCATGTGTATGATCTCTAAGTCTAGTTTCAGGGAAGATGTTGACTACTCTGGTAGAGGGAGAGGCTAACGCAGTTAAATCGCAGATATAGAACCTTATCCTGTCCATGTGATTTTACATTTGAGGAAATTGAGGCACACGGAGATTAAATGACTTATCCAGACTCTTAGGGTTACTGTCAGGATAAACTGACTTGGAACTCAGATCTCTTACCCAAGAGAGTGAATGCTCTCTCCCCCATACCCTGCTGCCTTTCACTGTACCAAGGGAGCTCATGACAAAAGGTCTCCTTCTAAACACTGGTGGTATTAGACTGCTCTGTCATAACCCCATAGGGATCCTGTTGATTTTCACTCCTAAGCTGAAAGGGTGTCAATGGAAACAAACCATTCGACCTATGCAAACTGGCCTTCTTTTCAGCCTGTGACCTTAGGGATGGGCAGTGTGTTTACAGCTTCTCTATCCTTCTCCTGGTCAGATCAGTGAAGTTTTTGTCAGCCAGAGCATGATTGCTCTTTCACATGCTGGGCTGACCTGTTCAGAGCTGTTGTCCCCTGATGAAGGGCTGTGGTTTCACATGAGCACACACAGAATTTATTTCTAGACCTCTAACTAGTATCCAAACAGTTTCTGGCCATTATGTGAGCTAGGGCCAGCTGTTCAGCCTAGTCCTGTTCTCTGGTCCCCCCTGAGCAAGCCTTTGAGAGTCATGATGGGCCATTAGGAATCGAATGATTAGTACCTTTAAATAGAGCAGATGGTGTACATCTGTCCTCTCTTCCTCCCCTGTCCCCTTCTCCTTCTGCCCTGTCTCTTCTCACTCTTTTAAAAGTCTGTGGTGAAATGCCTGGTCATTTAGCCTGTACTTTGTATGTGTGAGAAACACTTTTTGTTAGAAATTGGGTTAAGGCATCC
The DNA here is from genome assembly GCA_028658325.1 of Potorous gilbertii. Classification (NCBI taxonomy): domain Eukaryota; kingdom Metazoa; phylum Chordata; class Mammalia; order Diprotodontia; family Potoroidae; genus Potorous; species Potorous gilbertii. The sequence continues at coordinate 577,104,232 of CM053770.1, read as the reverse complement.
CTGAACCAAAATGAGCAGCTGTAACACTGGGGTTTCCCACCACAAGTGCATCTTTTTCATCAGTTTTTGTCCCTGACTGAGACCAGCTTAGGGAGAATTGATTGGATGGGAGAAGAAATGGGGTTTATTTCTCTTTGTGTGGGTGTGTGCTCTTATGTGGTATTTTTTTTTGTTCACTTGTCCGAGACAGTTGATAAGCATATATTTCCATCTATCCCAGAACTTGAGACTGATTGCTTCCTTAAATTGTATGAAGGCACTGGAGTAATCTTTATTTGAGTGACAGGTCTGTAGAAGTGGGGACAGAAAGATATAGATATATATATCTATATCTGTATCTATCTATCTATCTATCTAGATAGATAGATATAGATAGTTCAGATTTCCCTTCATGCCTCCTTTCTGAGCAGCTGTAAGAAACAGCCAGCTTTTATTTTTTTCTGATGATTTAAAAAAAAGAGGAAAGCAAAAACTTTAAAAGATGTGAAGAAAATAATTTTTAATAAAAAATCAAAGAAGAAATTGGTGTGTTGGTAAAAGAAACGTTTCCCCTATGGGGCAATCACGGGAGAAAGGCTGTCCACAGGTCTCCATCTAGTACCATCAGTAAATACTCCTCCCCCAGTCATCCCCAGCTTCCTTCAGGAAACTTCTTGAAGTGGAATTTTACAGGCCTCCTAGTGATCCTGGATACTTTTAATCTTATTTATTGGAGTGTATATGAGTGTGCGTTTGTTTTTTCACATTCTTAAGAGGATAATAGGAAAGGAAGGGAGACGATAAAAAACTTCCATTTCAGGTCAGAACCAGAATTGTGCAGAAGTAGGAGCGTGAGCTGCCTTTGGATGAGAACACTGGAAAAGCCTCTCTTAGTCGTTCTTTGCATGGGCACAATTCTCTTTCTCCTGTTTCACACAGAGGCTGCCCTCCCTTTGCTTTGCTCTCTTTCTTCTTGAGGGTAGAACTAAGGCGAGAGGCTGTGTCTATTTCTCTCCGGGGTCCCTATTCCTTCTGTTTCCCTTCCTTCTTATCATAATTAAAAAAAAAGAGGTAACTCCTAGGAGTCACATTTTAAGCAGAGTAGCTTGTTGCTGGGGAATAAAAACGAACTACTAGTGAACTTGTCTTTCCCTTTGGCCTGGATTAATCTTAACATCATTGGTGATCTCTTGCATCTGTAAGTTAGTCCAGGCATTCTGGAAATTCTGGATTTATTGAGAAAGTAGTCCCTGTTGTTTTGATGCAGAGATCCTACTGCTAAGCACCCCAAGGAGATCAAAGACAGAAAGGAAGGTCCCGTATGCACTAAAATATTCATAGCTGTACTGTTTTTGCTAGCAGAGAATTGGAAACTGTAAATACCCATCCATTGGGAATAAACAAATTGTGGTATATATAGAAAACATAAATGTAGTAGGATGTTATTGTGCCGTAAGATACAACAAATGTGGAGAGTTCAGAGAACCATGGAAAGACTTAGCTGAACTAATGCAAAATGAAGTCAGCACAACTAGGAAAACCATGGGTACAGTCACCAGAGTGATGTAATGGGACGAACCACAGCAGGTCTGAATGTTGTTTCAGGACCAAGTTTGGCCTGCAAGAAGGCCTGTCACAGTGGGGCAGGGGGGGCCGGTGGAGCAAGAATGTGGGCCACCAGACTCAGCTGCTGTGATGGCCTTCCTCCCCCACCCCTACCCTCCTCCCACTCACTTTTTTGTTCTTTCAGTCCATCTTTGCAATAAGGGACAACTCTTTGAGTGTGTGTGGGGGGTTTCTTTGGAAATATGGGAAACGTCAAATCAAAGTATGGATATATAGCTAAAAGGGATCTCAGAGGTCCTCCAGTTTGGGAAAAGGCTCTAGATCGCTGTAAGTCACAGTACTAATAGTAATTCTTCCCATTACGTGTTTTGTAGTTTCCAAAACATTTTCCTTACAGCAAACTCTGTGAGCAACCCCATAGCATAGGTGGGATTACATAGTAGGAAGCTTGTTGTCACAGTGGATGGAGCCTGGCATCAGGAAGACCTGAGTTCAGTTCCTGCCTCGGACCCTGGACAAGTCACCCACAGTCCATCTCAGTTTCCTCATCTGTAAAATGGGGATAATGACACCTGCTCCCCAGGTTGTTATGGAGATCAAATGGAATGATGTTTGCAAAGCAATTTGTAATCCTTAAATCTCCATGTGAATGCTAGTTATTGTCCTTTATTTTTTACAGATAAGACCCAGCTACCGGTCAGTGTTGGAGCCAGGGTTTAGACTTAGGTTTATTGATTCCTAGTCTAGGCCTGTTTCCACTAGTCCCCATTGCTCCCAGAGCTTGAGATCGTCAAACTAAATGACTCTTTTGGGGTATGCTGTACAAGGGGTTCATAAGGGTTCAGCCAGTAGTCTTCTGAGGTTTTTTCTGTTTCTAAGATTCTTTGATACCAGTCAGGATGCTGAGGTTCACGTAGAGTTGTGGGGAGACAGCTCTGGAGAATTTCGAAGACTCAGGTCAGCTCCAAGTCATTGGGACGATTTATTATAGTTTTGAGGTTTCACTCTCTGGCAAGTGGCCAAGTCTCTTAGAGGAATTTAGCCACCTCAGTAAAGGAAGACATACACTTCTATAGGGACTGTGATGCTGATTACACAAGCAAAATTTCATAGAATATAGAAATATGATTAATATTAAAAAGGCAGGAGGAGTTTGTTAAGGGATTAGGTAATGGAGGAGGGCTCCCAACATGCCTCGAACTGTTCATGCTGTTACCCATAATGCATATAATTGGGGGGATATGTATATATGGTAATGATATTATAATAAGCCCCTCAATGTCATAAGTTCATTGTAGGTCAGTTCAGTAAATTACTGTGCAGGCTTTATCAAAGGGTAGGCCCCTTCTGCACTTTGGTAGTCAAGCATCCTGCTCTACATCTTGGTCATGCTGTCTTCTGATGGGCTAGCTATTGTGGTACTGTCTGGTTAAGATGGCTACATAGGTATTGTGGTCCTGTCTTAGGCTAAATGAATGATGTAATTGTGATTGAGTACAGGAACACACCTGTTTCTTTTTTTAAATTAATTAATTTTTCAGTTTTCTACAATCACTTCCATATCAAAAATATCTTAGATATTTTTTCCCTCTCCCTCCCCCACCTTTCCCCCTCCTTTCCCCTTCCCTCCCTGAGATAGTGTGCAATCTTATGTAGGTTCTACGCACACATTCTTATTAAGTACATTTTCATTTTAGTCATGTTGCATAGAAGAATTAAAATGAACGGGAGAAACCATGAAAACAAAACATAACACAAGAGAAAATGGTCTCCATTCTGCCATCTAATTCCATAGTCCTTTCTTTGGATGTGGAAGGCATTCTTGCCTCAAGAGTTCATTGGGAATTTTTTAGGTCCTTGCATTGCTGTGAAGGACTGAGTCTACCAGATGGAATATACTTGTTTCTGTGGGAACTGTGAGGAATGGGTCTCGGGGCAGTGCCTAGGTAGAGGCAGTGACGGGGTTCCCACGCCTGCTGTCTGAGAACTGAGATGCAGGGACACACTTGTTGTTCTAATGAGCTATGAGGCATGTAGGAAGAAGTTTGGACGTGGGGTGGGGGACTATAGTGGACCTTGAAGAGGGGTTTGTAATGAAGTTAGAATACTGGGGCTGGAGGCAGTTCTCTTAGGACTCCATCAAAGAAGCGTTGACCCAGTGCATCTTCGGGCCCAGGGCTGGGATACCACTTTCTAGGCCCCCAACTTCAGCCAAATACAAATACCTCTCTGAGCTTCCATCACTTAATCTGCAAAATAGGGAACTGTAAAGAAATTCTTGCTATTTGTTGAATTTAATTGCTTAATTAAAGTGGTATAGACATAAGTTCATAAGAATACGTTTTTGGGTTGACTTGTTTGACTAGAAACTGCTTATGCTCCCCCAAAGCATGTGAGGCTGTGTGACTAGCAGTAGCATCAGTGTATCAGGGGCTGTTTGTATTTTATTTGGAGAAATTGGAATGAGGATTTCCTGTGATATTATTACTTGTCCTCAGATGAGATTTTTTGACTCTTTGGGTAAAAATTCAATGCAGCACAATGCCTGACTAATGAAGAGCCTTTCCTTAGTGCCCATTTTGTGCCAGACATTGTTCTAAGTGTTTCTTTGCAGTTTGAGGGAAAGAGAATAGGGCAGTGACTGAACCAAAGGATAAAAGGAGTTGTCATTAAAACAAAATAGCTGATATTTATATAGCACCTTAACATTTTAAAAATACATACATTATTTCATTTGATCATTGTAACAACCCTGTGAGGTTGGCAGTCTGGGTATTATCTCCATTTTATGAAGAAGGAAAAAGGAGGATGAGAGAGTCTTAGCGATTTGCCAGAGTCATGGAGCAAGTATATGTAATGCGATTCAGACCAGGTCTTCCTGACTCCCAAATCCAGCCCTCCACTGGGCCACTAGAAGAACAACATGGAGGTATTGAGTGGGGTTGGGTTGCAGTTGGCTCAGATGTACGTGAAATCTTTTTCAAAAAAGCTAACACTTGGTCAACTACAGTCCCACGTTCTCCATACATATTTTGGTTAATGAAGAGTTTACTGTGCCTTTTTTACATGCTGTCCCCTGTTCCCTCTCCCCTCCCCCCATTGGACTATGAATTCCTTAGGGGTGAGCATTGTGTTTTTTCCTTTCTTTGTATCAGTTCCTGATACAGTTTCTGAGCTTAGCACAGTGCCTAGCACAAAATAATTGCTTGATAACATTAAAACAACCAGACAAATTTGTGTGGTCCTTCTGGTGTTGAATAAATGCTTGTTGGCTGACTGGTCACAGAGGATCATGAAGATATGTATTAATCAACCATTTAGAGTTGGGATCAGATATCCAGGGCTGAGAGGACCTCAGAGGATGCCTAACTTATACAGATGAGGAATTTAGGGCCCAGGGGGCCAAGTGACTTGCCTAAGATCACACTGATAGTGTCAGAATCAGGATTTGAACCTTTGACTTCTGGGGCAGCTAGATGGTGCAGTGGATAGAGGGGCTGTGCCTGGAGTCAAGAAGACTTAACCTTCTAAGTTCAAATCTGGCATCAGACACGTACTGGCTGTGAGACCTTGGGCAAGTCACTTAACCCTGTTTGTCTCAATTTCATCATCTATAAACTGAGCTGGAGAAGGAAATGGCAAACCACTCTAGTATCTTTGCCAAGGAAACCCCAAATGGGGTCAGGAATAGTCAGGACACAAGTGAAACAACTGAACAGCAACCACCATCCCCCCTCCCCACTGTACCACACTGCCTCTTATCCCTTTATCCTTAGCTGGCACTTTTCATTTCTGTAAAAGAAAGGAGTTGTGATGACTCTTCCAGTAGGACAATAAGTCAGATGTGGTTAAGTTCTTCCTATTCATATGAATCATAAATAATGACTTGAAAACCATCTAAGAGGAAGCATTATTAAAGAGGAATGAAGAATGAAGCACATGAGACTGACAGGCACCCAGTCCCTAAGACATCTGGAGGAAATACCACCAAATCAGGGTATTTTTATTTTTAATGAAATAAAACATTTGGGCTTTGCCACATGTCCTTTCCTTTTGTTTTTGATTATGATGGAAATGACTCTAGGTATGGCCTGGTGTCTTTTTTGGGTATATGTCTGAATAGGATTTCATACAGATGAATCACTGGTCACCTTGTGGTTCCTTTGCTTTGGAACATAAGCAGAATGAAGGTTAAATTCCTGTCCTAGTTATCTTAGGAAAACAGTCCTGGAAAGTGGGGAGGCATAATGGACAGAATACTGGCTTCAAAATTGGGAGGGTCTGAGTTCAGGTATTAAGCAGGATACTTGCTGTATAACCTTGGGGAAGTCACTTAACTTCTGAATAGTAAGACATTGAATTATGGATGAGGTGCAATCAGCCCCAGTGGAAGGAGTTCCCATTCTGTCAGAATCACACATTTTTGGCACATTGATGTGTTGGTGTATTTTATGACAGAAAATACCATCAGATGCACTACCCAGTGTTACTAATAAATTCTGGTTTCTCATGATGGAACTCACAATTACACTCACCTTTGAATTTTAAAAGTATTTCTTAGGGGCCTAAAAAAGATGTAGGGGTGTGTATCTGTGTATGTGGTGTAGAAGTGGGGCTCTCTTGTAGAGTCATTCAATATGTAGAGGGTAGAATATCAGTGAAATACATTTCATGAAGAAGAGATTGAGGCAGTAGCAGCAGAGAGTTGAGGAACTTTTCCGGAAGTAAAAGTCTCTTTTCTTGGGTTAAGAAAGGAAAAATCATTTGCATGTAATATTTCAGAAATATCTCAAAAACTGGCTTACATTGTTCCCACCCCGAACTCTGAAACCCCCTTCTCAATAGAGCTGTTGCCTCCTATGTCCTTCCCACCTTGCTGTGCATATTAAATCCCTCTGCCCCCACAGCCACCTCCTCCAGGCCAGTCATGCTTACTCCTTTCATCAATCTCCCTGGTTCACTAGATTGTCTGAACTTCTTCACCAGGTGGGCTGTCTGCCCTGGCACGCTTCTCCCCTCCCCTTTCAGCCTCCTGTTTCTTTGTGTCTTCTCAGCTCCTTGAGGGCAGGGACCAGCTTCCTTCTGCTTTTATTTAAACTCCCAGCACTTAACACAGTGCCTGGCATTTAGTAAGGTCTCAATAATGCTTGTTGACATGATATATAATTTAGAATATACTATAAGAACACTTAATATTAAGACTTCTAGGCAGCCTTTCTCATTACTGTTTCTTACAAGATTCTGACTTTCAACTTAGTTCAGTTTTGCTTCTCCCAGGTTTGAGCATTCCCTAAACTTGCTGGCTGACTTGAAGGCCTCAGTCTGGTAGTTTGCACCAAGGTGCTCCTCAAGTTCATTAGAAGGAGTTCCCCATAAAATCTCAGTGCGGCACCACACCTTCTGTCCGGGCAGGGTTCCTGCAGGTCTGTTCTGTGCCTCTGGTATGCTCTGACTCGCAGTGCCCACGTGCCCAAGGGAAAGAGAAAAAATGCTTTGCCCAGGGGAGGGCAACTTCCACCCCTCCCCTTTGGGTTCTTCTTGGTATGGTTGCCACCAAGCAGTCAACAAACTGTTGTAAAAGCCCCATGCGGCATAGTTAATGACAGCGTCCAGGGCATCTCTAACCCAGTGTTGCTTGTCCTTGATGTGCGCAGTTCTGGTGGGTGTGTATGTGTACACCATCCTCCTCCTGGACGGTGAGCTGGGCCTGGAGAAGAGACTTTCAGCAAGGCACTTAACCTGTCTACCTCAGTTTCCTCATCGGTAAAGTGAAAACAATCATAACCCCTACCTCCTCGGGTGGCTGTGAGGATCAAATGTGATAACACAGTAAAGCACTTTGTGCCCTTTAAATGCTAGCGCTATTATCACTATCATTGTATGGTCTTTAAAATATTTGAGAAGAGTTCTTGCATATACCAGGGGCTTGTGGTGGCAATGCTCAAGTCGGCTTCTAAATGTAAGCTGTAAGTGAAGGGGAAACTTCGTAAGAAGAATGGCCCTCATCTGTGAGGCGGTAGATTCTTTTCTACTTGGGAACCTCACAGGCAAAGGCCAGATGACCACTTGTCGTGATGTAGAAGAGGGAAGTCCTGCTTGCCTGTGGTTTGGACTTGGTAACCTCTGTGATTCCCATCGGCCCGGGTTGCACTGTTGCCTCTGGATTGGCACCTTTCACCAGTGGTCCATATGGGCAGGTTTCCTATGTAGCTGTCCCACACATATCTTGAGATATATCCGGTTTTGCGATTAGTTGAGATGTGAAGTCAAGAATCACCTAGTCCGGTGTGGCTCCCCTGGAGCTCACAGCAGTACTCAGTTGATCCCCGCCCTGTGGCTTACCCATTGGTTGACACAATTCAGCTTTCCCTTGTAGAATAGCTTTATTCTAATTTGAGTCAAGTCAGCTCTCCTGGTGAATAGGCTCTGGTCAGTCAGACAGGGATGGGGACAGAATAATGGAGCTAGCCTTAAGGTATTGACTACGTTACTAGAGTGTTTTAACAGAGAACAGTGATCCAATGTTTGTACTGTGCTGACTATATCAGTAGACCCTACTCATGAACCCCTCTCCTATGTGTATGAACATTGCTTATTGATGAGGAATTATCTTTTTTTACCTCACCTGTGTGGTCTGAAGTTTTAAATTTTTATGTGTACATGAGTACACATGCCACACAAAGGTATGTTACACATTTGTTAGAAATAGCCTTCTAAAAAAACACCTTACTTTGTAGCAAATACATATACTTTATGTGGGATATAACTGGAGCAAAGTCTGAGGGATGTTTGTATTTGGGGAAGAAAAGTGCAGATGAATGGAGACTCTGATTTCAGTTCAGTTCAGACTAGTCATTTAGCAGTTCTGGGCTTGTCTACCATCCTTGTAAAGTGAAGATGATTGTCCCATAAGATGGACCAGTCTCTAAGGTTGTTGACAAGGATTCAGCGTCCAGTGGTTTTGCTGTACCGATGGCCAGGGCAGGCCGGCAGGTTGACTGGAAATGCAGATTGTCCTATATGAGGAGTACCTAAAGTCCTAACATATGTGACTTTAGGCTCTTCAAAGTAGGTTAAGCAGTGTACAAAACAAAGAGCTTAGATCTAAAATGTTGATCCGTGAGTTCAGAGGCCAGGTGAGGAAACATTTACCTATGTCCTGACCGAGGAGAAGGACTAAATATCACATGTTTTTGGACAAGGCTAATATGGAAATTTGTTTTGCTTGACAATGCATATGTTACAGGGAAGGGGGAGGGGAATAAATGTCAGTTAAAAAATTAATTAAATTAAAAATAGTTTAAGTGTATTCTTTCATGAGTATTTTAGATGTAAATTTTTCCCATCAACTAATGTTGGTGGGAAAAATGCATATTTGATACAAAGTCTTCTTGGTAGGATACAAAGTTTAAATAATATTTACTTGCCCACATGGAGCTTACTATCAAGAAGATATATACATATATTTATTTACAAGATATAGAAAAAAGAGCCATGTTAAGCTTGAAAGAGGGAGGAGATCCTTACTGATGTAGCTCCTACATGAATCCCATCTATCATCCCCAGAGACAACTCCCCAATTCTCTCCCCTCCCCCAGTTGCTTTGTATTTATTTTCTATTTCCTTCTCTGTGTTGTTGACCTGAAAACTTGGTTAAAGAAAAGGCAACAGGCTAAATGCATACATTTTATAATTTAATTAATTAATCAATCAATTCCCTGTTAAAGAAAACGGTAACATAATGCATTATGGAGCCAGAAATGTTCTGGCTACCCAGTACAGAAATCTTCTGACATATACATTTTGCCATGAGAAAGGAACTCTCTTAGTTGAACAAATCAAAATTCAGTAAGACAAGACAATTAACAGAGCAGTGTCAGTTGAGCCTTGCAATTCCAGGCTGGGTAAACATATGTCTCGGTAACATAGGACAAGAAAGGAAATCCCACCACTAGTGAGTGGCAGGTTTCCTGTCCTAAACAGATATTCGAAATAGCTGACATAGGAAAGGGTAAACAAAGTTCAAATAGAGATTACGACCTAAGATGTCTGTATTTTCTTTACCATTAATATGCCATAACATGGTATATGTCTAATAGATATTAAGATATGGAAAAAGTCCCATTATTCAAGATAGTGTCTTAGGTTAAAGGTCGCTTAAGGAATGTTAAGTCAGCCCTAGCTGGCTTTTGTTGACATAGGGAGAGGCATTCTCAGAGTTTGCTTCAGAGAGAACAGAGAGATTATTCCAAAATTTTATATTAAACATTATCAGTGTTCATATTGTTTTTTCCTGAGAGCAGGGATTATTGGTCTTTGGATCATTTTGGGGTCCCTGGTTCTTAGGGCAGTGTCTGGCACCTAGTAGATACTTAGTAAATGCTTAATGAATGGATGTATTAGGATAGTGGTGAGTAGGTAGAGACCTGGGAAACCACATTTATGTGTGCTTGAGTTGGGCTTTAAAGGAAGGTAGAAATTCAGCAGGCAAGAAAGGATAGGCTGTTCTCTGATTTTCCCTTGTGAGAGGCCTTTCTCTCTCTCTGTAAGTCCAATGAAGAGGATAGTTGGATCCTTGCTTCTTAGGTCTTGATCACAACAATAAATTCACCTCAGCAGGGTGCAGTGACTGAATATAGTCTCATCTGCACTGTGTCAAGCAGTCAAAGACAGGGAAAATTGAGACTACTTGGACATTGGCTTTGTTCCTGTGATTTTAAAAAAATTAGGTGAAAAATCCATTCTGAAGTAGACAAAAGCCTCAGATTTAAAAAAAAAAAGGTGTCATTCCTTAAATAAGGCTTTAATAAAAGGTTAAGAACAGGGCTTTGTAATTAATAGATCGTTTGTATGTGAATGAATGCATCCATAGTGCTAGAAAAAGTTATTCTTCTAAGTACAATAATCCCTCCCCCGTGTATAATTAATTTACTTTCAGTTACTGCAAATTCCAAAATATTAGGAGCATGACTGAATGAGGTTTAGCTTGTTCTTGTTAGTTATCCTGATGAAAGAAGATGAAACCAGAGACTTGGACTTGATTAAGGCATTTCAGAAATCTTCCTTTCATTAGAATCATAGTCATTGAAGCTAGAAAGAATCTTGGGGATTCAGCCCCTTCATTGGATAGATAGAAAAATAGGATGAGGGCCTGTGATTTGGTACTGTGACACGTCATCATTATTGTCACTGTCATCATCTTAGTGATAGTGACAGGAGCGCACATTTATATTGTGCCTTGGGACTTGGGGAGTGTTTGCCTCCCAACAACCCCAGGGTTATTGCAACTGCTGATATACTTGTTTCAGGGAGGAAGACACTCAGCCCCAGAGAGAATGCCAAAGCCTCCCAGAAGACCTTTCTCAGAAGAATTTTTGAATGCATACAATAAAATACATTGGGCTACAAATAAAGCAAAATTACATTGAAATAAGGTGTGACTTTTTTTCTGTCCAAATTTATAGACACTGCTCTAAACCAACTTGGACAAATGCGAGTAAGTCTCTAGGCACCCAGGCATTGCAGAGACTGCCCTTTATGTACAGGTGTGGGCAGATGTGGTGTGGAATGGTTGCGAGGACTGAGAGCTTGCCCATGGTATCTTTTCACAAAGCCTAGGTTGGAACAGGTATTCTGTAGGCTTCTCTGACATCTGTACTTTGAGGGCAGGGGAAGGGGAGGGAAAAGAGTGGTAGTGACTGTTGAGAGATGGCATCAGGAGAATTTAGACTTCCATTACATGACCTTTTTCCTGGTCCCAGAAACTGGGGAGAAGGTCTCACTCTCCTTGCTTATAGGAAAAGCCCAGGAGACCCAGTGGAGCCAAGGGGCTGCTGTGCCAATGTGTGGGCTTCTTCTTCTTCCTGTCCTCCAGAGTAGAGGATCATGAATTAGGCAGAAACATACCTGTCTTTGATTAAGGTGTGGGCAGTTATTTGTCCTAGAGCAGCTCCCTGCCCCTGAAGCAAGTAGAGGCGCTAAGGAGACATTGTTCTCTGAGCTGATTGATGGTGCCAGGCCTCCCACTTCCAAATCTGGCTCCCTGGAACCCAAACCACATTGGGAGTGGAAGAGCCTGTTTTCCAGCCTCTCAGAATGGTTCCCTTCTTCAAGTTAAGATGCGCCTTGGCCTCTCTGGGGCTTTTGGCACTGTTAACCTTCCCCCTTGTTAGACTGTCTCCTCCCTGGGCTTCCATGTCTGTCTGGCTGTTCTCCTTAGTCTTCTTTGCTGGATAATTATCTGTGTCTTTAAAAATGCGTGTTGACTGGATCTTCTCTAGCCAGGCTGAGTTTTTTCTCCTCACTGTCCTCCAACCACTTCTCTGCCTTCTTCTCCATGCTCCATCTGCTTTTCTAGATTGTCTCTCCCCTGGCTCAGCTGACCTATTCTCTGTGACGAGCCCCTTCCTCCGCTTCATTCTTATAGCCCTTGTCCTGTAATCTTTCGTGAAAGGCTTTGTTGTATAGCAGTAGGTAGAAAGAGCATTGGATTGATTCTAGTGGTCTGATCACGGGCAGGGCATTTAAACCTCTGTGAGCTTGGTTTGTCATCTGTAAACAGAATAATGATACATGAACTTCACAGCTTTGTGATGGGAAGAGCACTTAGTGAATGGTAAGGCTGGTGTTATGTGCTGCTTTATTACTGTTTTCATGTGGCTGCAGCCTAGCTCTTGGACTGGAGCATGAGCTTCTTGAGTACAGGTCTTCTTTCTTGTCCTCTGGTCTTACTGTACCTGGTGTGTCCTTTGTAGAATTTTGTTTTTCTCTCTGATCATCTCCTTATGCCTCCCTGCACCCCTCAGGTATTTCACACCTCACTTCTTGCTTAGATGCAGGTGGGCTTGGAACATTTTTATGAGCATTGGTGTGGCCTGTCAGCAGTTACTTGGCTGTGCTCCAAGGGACAGACCCTTCAGCTCAGGCTCTGCCCCTGCTGTCTCTTACTTGGTGGAGAAGGGACACATGAGGGAAGAGGAGAGGGAAGCTGTCCATAGAGGAGAGGTAGATGTCCTGGGAAAGAGCCAGAGGGTATCTCAAAATCAGTCATCAATTTGGGAGAAGATTAATTAGTTTAGTTAATGGAGTCAATGTGAAGAGTCCACAGAGAGTGTTGGGCTGCCCAGGCACCCAGGTGGCATTGAGCCTGCAGTCAGGAAGACTTGAGTTCAAATAGTAGATCCCTACTAGCTGTGTGACCTTGGGCAGGTCACTTAAACACTTTGTGCTACAGTTTCTTCACCTGTAACATGGGGAATAATAATATCACCTACCTGCCAGGGTTGTGAGGTGATGGGATGATGTTTGTAAACAGCGAAGTACAGTGCCTGTCACAAAGTAGGTACTCAGTAAATGCTTGTTACCTTGTCCTGGGTGCCTCTGACTTGAATTGAGGCCACACCAGGGCACTTCAGGAATATCTGTGCTTGCTGACTTTTTCCCTGAATATGGCCTTCTTTACCCTTAGAGATGCTAAGGCTATTGGATATTCATTCCAGAGGCAGCCTAAGGTTCTGACGATGTCTTTATCATGTCTTCTCCCAGCCAATCTGGACCAAAGGGAGGGAAGTCATAACTTCAGGGGAAATATATATAAACTTTCGCTTAGAGATGGTCAGGTTTTCTGAATGGGATGTTAGTAATCTGAATTGTCCCCTTTGGGCCTGATATGCAGTCTTTCTTTGGTTTAAAAGCATTTTCTGTGATTTGTCCCTCCTCTCTTTCAGCTTTAACAGAGACTCACCATGTTGGGGGATGCCATCATGGTGATCAAAGGCTTAGCCAAGTTCGTGCAAGCTGTTTTGGAGACCCAGTACCAATATGTGGGCTTTGGTGGGGAAATTCTTACAGCAGCCAGGACCCTGCAGAACACAGCTGAGGAGCAGTTTAACGTGGTTGTGGCAAAAATTCAGGTAAGCTGACTCATCTTCCTCCACGTCCTTTCTGGTGGCTGAATGAGGAAGTGGTTTAAATGTCTAGGGCCTAAGACTCTTTGTGGGATTGGGGATTCCAAAACTGTCCTTGTTTTCATTCTTACACATAGGATGGACCTGGAAGCAGCCTTCCTTCATTGCAGCAAGAGTTGTGCCCTCTTTAGTGGTAGCTTCATCTCTTTTAGAAAGGGTAGCAGGACCTCACTTAATGTATTGGTTGGATTCTGGAAAAGTTTTAGAATCATAGGCTGTCAAAACTAGAAGAACCCTAAGAACCCATCTAGTGCCACTGTCTCGTTTTACAGAGAAGGAAACTGAAGCCCAGAGAGGTTAAGGACCTTGCCCAAGGTTAAGTAGGTCTGGCAAAGTGGTAGAGCCAGAATTTGAACCCAGGTCCTATGACTTCAGGATCCTTTCTACTGGACTACACTGCCTCCGTTCCTAAATATATTAGAGGAGCTGAAAGAAACCTTTACAACTCTGAAGCTTTCTGTGGAGTGGTGACCCCACTTTGAGGTCATAACATCAGCTCACCCTTCCATAGCATCTATAGAGCACAGCTACCCAGGAGCTAGGCTGCGGCACAGGCAGGATCTCTGTTTAACAGGTCCCAGGCTCCACCAGGTAGCACAGCAGCCAGAGAGAGGGAGGACTTGAATCCAAACCTTCTGAGTCTTCCCAATCAAAGGGAAGAATCATTCTAGCTTAACTGTTGGATGTTCGAGTTTTTGTAAAGTGGGGAGGGGCAACTCTGACATTTCTTTGCAGACCTGCCCATCACACAGTCTGTCTATTGGCCTCTTGAAATTGGGCTGGGCTCATTGTATTGCATTCTACACAGTTTTCAGGGTAGTCTCGAGTGGGAGCCTGGCCCCAGTCTTGGAATATTCCTGAGGCAGCCCTCCTCTGATGGAGCTTTCTCCTGTGACAGAGCCCAGGAGCACTTTTCTCCTGTCCCTTTGGTCTCTGGTATTTCTCCTCTCAGCTGCTGAAGTCTGGCACTTGCCCTCCTGAAGTGGGAGGCAGGATACAGGCTGGGGATGTAGTGGGAAGAGCTTTATTATTCTAATTCTTTTTGGCCATTTGTGCCAAGGCCCAGCACTCCTTGGTATTTTTGGTATTGGTATTTTTTTGAGCTGAAAGTTGCAAGTGAAAAATGGACACTGCAGATAGTGTTTACAAGTCGGGTGTGCTGCCCAGAGCTTGTTACACCTGTGGATACCTGTGTCATAATTTCAACTGCAATGTGTTTGTCATTTGTATAGTGAAATTCCCTTATTCGCTTCTTCACTTTACCCAGTGCCAGCTCCTTGAAATTCTCCTTTTGAATTGCTTTCTCTTGAAAGCCTTAGGGGTCTGCCTGGCACCCTACCTTGTTGGTAGTAGTCCCTTAGTCATGGTCTTCATAGGTCACTTGTCCAGCCCCCTCATTTTCCATAGGAGGAAACTAAAGTCCATAGCAGGGAAAGGACTTGGCCAGAGTGTCACAGAGTCAGTGGCAGATCCAAGGTGTGAAACGAGGAGTCTCAACTCCCTAATCAAGCACCCTCTCTCCACTTTCTTTCCTCTTGCCTGTCATGTGTCCCAGTCTTTCCACAGTGAATCAGGGGGACTTTGGGAGAATTCAGGGACAGCATTTCTGTTCTCCCCCTTTCCCTTCCCTTGGAGAGAGGCGGGGGGGTGGGATGGAGTGGGGTGAACTCACAGGAGATTCTCCCATAAAAGGAAACCCTCTCCCACTGCCTGTACAAAGAAGGGAGAACTGGGTGATTCATGTTTTTCCTTCTCTTGTTCCCACCCCCACCCTCCCAGCCTCTCCAGGATAGCCTGGAGAGGTTTCTGAAGGCAGTTTTAACCAATGTGCTCCTTGGTCCTGCCCCCTCCACACCATGAAGGAGGAGTGTATCCTGTCCTGAAGATATTGATAAGCTTGTGTTCAGACTCTAAACATCTTAACCTATAGAACAACAGTGACCTGCATCGGCAGAGGTTGTTCACTTATTGAACATTCCTGTGCCAGTGGAATCACAGGTCTTTGTCAGAGAAAAAGAGAGCCATCTCCTCCTCCCTGCCTCCCAACAAGCAAAAGAAAAAACTCCAGTCTGCTTCTGAGTGCTTTCACAAGTGCCAGACCTGGAGTCCGATGCCTTGGGTTTAAATCTCAGCTTTCACTAATTCTGTGTGACCTCAGCAGGATGGGTTTTTGTTTTCTCATCTGTAAAGTGAGAGGTTCCTCTTAGAGGGTCTCACCATCCTGAGTCCCATACAGGGTCCATGGCCAGGACACTCTTTCCTCTCTCAGTCCTTGTCCTTCTGGATGAAGTGTTCTTAATGGAAATATACAGACCAAGGAGTAGGTTCGAAAGGGCCTGTCCTTGAGGGTGTGTCTGTCTCTACAGTTCTGTGGAGGAGGGAGAAGAGGAAGGCCATCTTGAATTAAAGGAAGCCTTGAAGGAGCAGACAGTGGACTTTATTAACATGGCAGCCTCTGATAGACCTTTGACATCCTAGTCAGAAGTTTAACTCTTAGGATAAGACCTTTAAAATCTCCCCTCTGGGGCCTTAGCTTTTCTTCAGGTACAACATTGTTCTTATGCTTCTCTGTCATAGGGGAGCTGAAAAGGTTAATAACTGTTGTCCAGTCTCAGTTACTCATTTGTAAATTATTTACTTGTTTAGTAGTAAAGGCAGTGTGTGGCACAATGGATAGAGCCCTAGGCCTGAGGTCAGAAAAATCTCAGGTAAAATTCAGCCTAGCTGTGTGTCCCTGAGTAAGTCACTTAACCTCTGTCTGCCTCAGTGAAATGGGGATAATGATAGCTCCTACTTCCCAGACGTGTTGTAAGGATCAGAAAGGATACTATTTGTAAAAAGCACTTAGTGTTATGGCTGGCACGTAATAGTGCAATATAAATACTTATTTCCTCTTATTCTGAACCATGTTATTCTCATCAAGAAACTGTAGTAGATCCCTTCTAGGGTTTTTTTAAGTTAAATACAAACACCGTTCTTTAACATTTAAAACGCTTCACAACTTGACTCCAATCTACTTTTCCAGCCTTTCTCTGTATTACTCTTAATATGCTTTGTTGGTTACACTATAGTTCTGAATAGCTATAGCGTGTGAAGTTGAGGAAGTAATATGCACTATGCCATGTATTATATATGGTTATGTGTTATTCCATTATACAGTACTTTCTCACTTGTCTACCTGCCCGGAATACCTCCCTTTTCAATGCTGCCTCTTAAAATGTCTTGTTAGTTCAGTCTAAGCACTATCTTTTTTTAAAATTTTATTTAATTAATTCTGAACTTAAGAAAACCAACATTTTCATAACATAGTAGAATAGAAAAAAAGATGATTGTACATGACACTGAAAGTCTGTTTTGACCGCTTGCTATTGTTTTTAAATATATAATAAAGCTGTCATATTATTTTTCCTTCCCCCCACTCCCACTCTAGAGATGGCTTCCATTAGGCACAAACATGACCATTCTACACATACTTCTATTTATCAGTTCTTTCTCCCGATGCAGATAGCATCTTCCTTCCCATGTCCTTTGCAGTTAATTTGGGTATTTATAGTAGTCAAAATGATTTAGTTACTCAAAGTGGTTCTTAAAACAACTTTTTTAAAATTTTATTTTAGACTGAAATGCCAGAACACAAATACAGAATAGAAAAAAGAACCAGAAACATATCGTAAACTTAAATATTGGAACTGAAATACAAAATTAAAAGAAAAAATAGCATGTCATTTGCATAGCAGAACATAAGCGAGGATGCAAATTATGTAACAATAACTTTTCATTTCAAGGAAGCCTGTGTGATAAATAATACTTGTGTTAAAAATTGTCCACCTTTTCTTTGCTGTGCACTTTTTTACTTTGTTCTCCCCCCTTACAATAAAGTTGAGATGTTTCTTTGTAGCTATAGACATATACACACATATTTGTGTGTGTGTGTGTGTGTGTGTGTGTGTATCTTTGCAAACATATTCTACTCCTGAGCTTTGTTTTTTATGTCTGTGCATATCTCTTGCTTCTTATCCCTCCTGTCTCCTCTACTTAACTTCTATCCACTACTTTGCCCTCCTATTATTTACCTATCCCCCTTCAAGGACCCCTCCCCTATCCTCCCATTCCCATAAATCTGAAACCTCCCCCTTTTACCTATATTTCTTCTGAATTTAGAACACTTTTATGCTCTTCTAAATATATATGTATTGTTCCCTCTTAAACCCATTCCCGATGAAAGTAGGTTACCAGAGCTACCAGCGTTCCTCCCCCATCTAATTGCCCTGTATCAATTCTTCTGTTGCACCTGTTTTGTATAAAAATAATTAGTCTTCTTAGCTGTTCCTAAATGGTTTTACTTTGTAAATTCATATCTTACCCAGGTTTTCCCCAACCTTACTTATGAGCTATTGCTATTAATAAGAGTCTTAGGCATACATTTTACATTTTATACATATGAAAAGTAAAAAGTAAACAGTCTGTCTTTATGAATCCTTTATAATCAGTCTTTGATACATAACATATTTCTTTTGGTTCATGTACGTCAGATCTATTAAGATCAGGATTTTTTTTTAACAAATTCTGAGAGTTTATCAAATGTCCATTTTTTTTTTTCATTCAAGATAATCCTTAACCTTGCAGGGTATGATATTTTTGGCCAGAGCCCCAGTTCTTTTGCTTTTCGATATAGTATATTCCAAGACCTGTGGTCCTTTAACGTCTCTGCTGCTAGGTCTTGTGTGATCCAATTGTGGCACCACCATAGTTGAATTGTTTTAATCTTGATGCTTTTAATATTTTATCCTTGAGCTTGGGGTTTTGGAATTTGACTTATGGTTTTCCTGTGAGTTTTCCTCATGGGATCTCTTCTAAGTGGTGATTGATGGATTTTTTCTGTTTCTTTTCCCCTTCGTTCTAATGCTTCAGGACAATTTTCTTTAATTATTTCTCATATTACTATATCTTGTATTACTATTTTTTATCATAACTTTGGGTAGTCCAAATATTATTATAGTTTCTCTTCATGATCTATTCTCCAAATCTGTTGTTTTTCTTATAAGTTGTTTCACTTTCTCTTTTATTTTTTCATTATTCATATTTTGGTTAATTATTTTGTGATCTCTTACAGTTGCACTGGCTTCACTTTGCCCAAATCTAATTTTTAAGCTGTCATTTTCTTCCTTAAGATTCTGGATTTCCTTTTCTAATTGGTTGACTTTCCTTTTATAACCTTCTTGTTTTTCTTGGATTATTCTTATTTTTTCTTTAGTTTTTCCTTCATCTCTGTCATTTGGTTTTTAAATTCTTTTTAAAGATCTTCTAAGAATTCTTTTTGGGCAGATGACCCTTTGATATTACTCTCTGAAGATGAACCTGGTCATGTCTGTTCCCATAATAGCTTTCTGTGGTTGGATTCTTTCCCCTTTGCCTGTGCATATTTGTGGTAATAGCTTGATTTTTGTAATCACCTTTAGCCCTGCATATGGGGGATGGTGCCTCTTGCCCTAGATCATCAGTTCTTCCCTCCTGCCTGGAACCAAAGCCAAACCTCCAACCTCCTGTAAGTGCCCACAATCAGGGCTTTCTGCCCCACTACTGCTGCACTAACTGGGGCGTGTGCTGGATCCTTCCTGCACAGCACACTGGGTTTGGCATTCCTTGTTAGGAGGGGTTCCCCGGGCTCAAACACTCAACTTCCCTCACTATCTCCTGAGCAGGGTGGGGGTAAGTTCCTGTGACTGGGGCCAAGGCAGCCTCTGCTTATTGTTGAGACTTACTCTAGCCTGGGGGCATTTACTCTCCTCTGGGACCAAAACTTGTCCTGGGATTTTTCTTTCTATCTTCCCAAACTGTCCCAAGAAGACCCCTAGTCTTACTTATTTCCACCCAAACGTTGTTCATCCTAAGGTGCTATTTTAACTTTTTTGTGGTGGAAAATCTTGAGAGCTTGGAATTTTCTGACCCATTGTGCCATCTTCCCAGAATCCTCTCTCCTTAAAACAACATTGTTGTTACTGTATGTCCTCTTGGTTTTGACCACTTTACTTTTCATTATTTCATTCAAGTCTATCCCTGTTTTTCTAAGATCATCCAGCTCATCATTTCTTACAGCACAGTAGTGCTCCATCACAATCATGTACTACGGCTTGTTTAGCCATTCCCCAGTTGACAGGCATCTCATCTTCTACCTAAGTCCCTTCTACAACCCCCTCGCTCACTAATGTCTTCTGCTAAAATAATTTTGTTTTGATTTTGTCTCTATTTACACATACATATGTGTATATGTTGTCTTCCTCAATAAAATGAGTTAGGAGCTACTTTTTTTCCCTTTATGTCTATGTGCCAGGGACTTAATAAATAGTTGAATTGATCGACGACTCTGCCCTTTCCCAAGTCATGTAATGCATTCCAAAATCACATTTTCTTTTGTCCTCTGATGCTCCCCTTCCCTGGCCACCTGAGCCTTCTGTTTTATAAATCCCCAGTGTTACTGTTCCCCTAGGGTTTGCTACTCTAGAAGGGCCATATGTGACTGTGATTAAGATTGTGCAGATGGGGAATTGGCAGAGTATGGTGAGAAAGAAGAGCCCGAAGTCACCGAGGGTCAGTGAACGGGAATAACATAGGTCTGAAAGTCAAAGCTCTGGAACCCTTTCTTGGCTCTGTCAGTGACTGCATGACCTTCAGGGAGTCCTGTGACCTCTTGCTATATTTAAAGGCCCTCCAGAATCTGATTCTGACGTACAGATCCACCCTTGCTTTCCATTGCTCCCCATTAGTCATATCCAGCCAAACCAGGCTCTTTGGGGGTCTGCGACCTCTAGTCTTCTTGTATTCACATAGGCCTAGAGTTTGCTCCTTCCTTATCCCTCACCTCTGTCTAATAGGGGCAGCTAGGTGGTGCAGTGGATAGAGAACCAGTGCAGGAGTCAGGAGGATCCGAGTTCAAATCTCACCTCAGACACTTGATGCTCACTAGCTGTGTGACCTTGGACAAGTCACTTAACCCCAATTACCTCATCCTGGGTCATCTCCAGTCATCCTGATGAATATCTGGTCACTGGATTCAGATGGCTCTGGAGGAGAAGTGAGGCTGGTGACCTGCACAGCCTTCCCTCACTCAAAACAAAGTTAAGTTCAAGTCATGTCATCATTTTTCTGATGGCATGGTCTTCTTCCGGAACGAAGGACGAACACACACCTCTGTCTAATCCAATCTATCCCATCCTAGATGGCCCAAGTCTGATGCTACTTCTCCTGTGCTCTCTCCCACTGACAGCATTCTCTTCCTCCTCAGATTTTCCTAGAATACTTGCCTGGGGGCACATTGGAGGGGTGTTTCTCCTTTGCTCCAGTCACGTTGTACTACCTTGTAGATAGTGAGCTCCTTGTCCAGAGGTTTTTGACCTAGGGTCTGTAAACTCATTTTTATAGCAATTTCATTATATTTGGTTTCCTTTGTAATCTTGTCTTTTATCATTTGCACTGGAAAACATTCTTCTGAGGAGAGGTCCCTAGACTGTCATAGGAGTGAATGACTCCTTTCAAAGAGGTGAAGAACCCCAGTCCTACAGGGGAAAGACTTTTAGTTTTCATCTTTTTACATCTCTATCAGTTACCATAATGCTTTGTTTGTAGCAGGCTTGGATTGATTTGAGTGTTTCCTGAGAGTATTCCACGAATAAGGTGCCTTGCTGCTTCACATTACAACCCTGTGAGGTCTAGGGGGTGACAGGTGGTATTAAAGGTGAAGAATCCAAAGGTTGAGTGACTTGTTTAAGGCCTGCTGGGAAATTTGCAGGGGAGCCAGAATTAGAATTCAGTTTCCCTGAATCATGTGTAATGGTTAGGGAACTGAAGGAGCCTCTGGAAGCAGAAGAAATCCCAGGATAGTCATGGGAGGTCCTGTCCATAGGTAAGCCTCTGGACCAGCTGGCTTCTTGGGCAGCGGTCAGTCCAATACTCGTGAAAACTTGTTGCTCTCCTGGGTCTTCATTTTTCTCTCCTCTGAAACCTCGGTTTTGCTTTTTTGGCAGGGTACCAGTCCAGCCCAAGAGCACGACCCGGACACCAGGGACGATCCAGGTTCTGAATTCCACTTCTCAGGACCAGAGGCAGCGGGGCCCACTCCTCCTCCGTTTCCTGGCCAGTTCCACAGAGAGGGCCCAGCTTCTGCCTATGCTTCAAGTGGACTTTTTGGGGAAGCTGGGGCTTCAGGCCAGCCCTTTGGTCCTGCCTCAGGGAAAATCCATGGGAAGCTTTTTGGAGACTCTAGGGACCCATTTGCTACCTTGGTCATGCAGCAGAGGTTTTTACACCAGGACCAGTCTTCTGTAGGGGGCCTTACTGCTGAGGATATTGAGAAGGCTCGGCAAAGCAAGGCTCAGACTGGAAACAAGCCTCACAAACAGATGGTAGGTGAAGGGCCTATTGTAGGGGTGAGGAGGAAGGAAGGATGGGAGGGGCAACTGATGGTGGGAGGTCTGATATCTCTCCCAACTCCACGTTAGGGTGCTTTTCTATCTGGCACCTGTGGGTCATCAAGGGGGTGAAAAGGCAGGGGGGAGAGAGGGGAGGAGGCTGGGGCTTTGGCTGCCAGCCTGGTTTGGTTTTAGTCCCATACTATAGGAAGAAAGGATAGTTTTTAATTTGTTCTTCTCTGGAGGCCCATTCCTCTCTGCCTTGTATTTCCCTTCATGGGTTGCAGTGACCTTAATTACCCAGGGTGCAGCAGGTGACAAAGCCTGGGTACCATGTTCCTGTGGCAGTTTCTGAGTTGTGTGCAGTATGGGGCAGAAAGAGGGAGGGGTGGCCCATGGGTTTTTGGTGGCTTTACGTTTGTTCACAGCTTCCTTTGATAATTGTTTCCATGTCTCTGGCTTAGAGGGGAAGGCGACTTTTAGCTTATCAGTTCAGTAGTCCTGGAGCTAGCTTGAGAGCCAAAAGGGACCTTTAAAATCTGGTGCAGCCTGTTCAGTTTATAGAGGAAGAGCTGGCCCTCTGAGGGGAGGTTACTTGCCCAGTGTCACATGGGGAGTTAGCAGTGGAGCCAGGATTTGAACTCCTGTTCTCTGGCTCAAAATGAGGAAAAAGGTGACTTTGTATAGAAAGCACTTCAGCATCTTGGAGAAAGGCAGTACTGTTACTATTAGGATTATTTTATCATCATCGTCATCCCCATCATCATTAGTAGCAGTATGACTCTTAGGAATCTGATTCTAACTCCTAAAAGTACAGACCATGTGGTGGAATATATTGCAGCAATCTGGGCTATGTAGTTATAGTGTGTAGGGTGGGGATCCAAGATCGGCCCTTTTAAAAAATGACTTGAGTTTGAGGCTCCCTTCTTTTTTCCTCTCCTCCCTCCCCTCAGATCCAGCTGGGTAAGTTTCTCTCATGCTGGGTGGGTGATAATAGGCCTTGCAAGGATTTCCTTCCCTTTCCTGACTGCAGAGAGGCAGGCATTGAGAAGCACTCTCCTGTCCCTCCCTCCCTTCCACTAAACACTCTGGCAGGTTGATCTTTTTAGGCCAGGTGTGGTAGGGCAGACCTGGAATGATGCAGAGATTGACTAGTCACTGTCCTGAATTCAGGAGTTCTGATCTGCAGTGAGCTAAGCCCAGCTGGCTGTTCCTCTTTAAATCTGGCATCAATATAGACTTTTCCCAGGAGTGGAGTAGGGGCCAGGAGGAGGGCCTGCTAGGCTGCTTAATGAGGAGTGAACCAACCCAGACCAGAAACTGAGGGGGAGGTCAGTAACATTCAGCCATAATAATGCTGATCTTTGGTGGCATTGGCTGCACCTCTAGCCAGAGTGGCCTAGATCAGATGGAATGAGATCTCTAAAGCACTGGCCCATGGTAGACACTGTATAAATCCTCTTTAAAAGAGACAGCTAGGAAGCCAAATGGGTAGAGCACTGGGCCTGGAGTCAGAAAGACCTGAAAGCCAATTCAGCTGTATGACACTGGACAAGTCACTTAAACTCTGTCTGCCTCAGCTTCCTCATATGTAAACCTCCCCAGGTGGTTGTGAGGGTCAAATGAGTTCATATCAATAAAGTGCTTAGGATAGTGCCTCATTGTCGTAAGTATGATAGAAATGCTAGCTACCGCTAGTACTAGTACTGGTACTAGAGGCCCAATTTCAAAGACTGAAAAGAAGTTGGTCTGTTAAAAATTCTTGGTAGATTTTCAGCCTGTCCTTTGCATCTACCCCTGAGGAGTTAAAGGTTGCCCTTGGATGGAGAGTTGGATAAAACAATTCAAATAGCTGTAGATTAGATAAATCCAGCATTGCTACTCCTCAGCACTGGTTTGATGTCAGTAAGATACTCCTTGCCCCCGGCTCCACCACAGACAATTGCAAACTGAAGGATGTTCGTTAACTTTCTGGAGACCTGGGTTCTCAAAGTGGCCTTTTGTGGGTGCTTTGGGCTGACCCCTGTGGTAGTGGGCCAGCCTCCTTGTGGTTTGTAATCTATGCGGTTTGACTGCCTTCCTATTGAAACTTTGGATTATTTTCATTTGAGGACCTGTGACCTGAGAGGCTTTTTCAACAGAAATCCCAAGGCCACTGGCTCATACGTATAATTTCACGCATATCTACTACAAAGTGATTTGCCATGGCTGCCTTTTGCAAGCAGAAGGAAGGGGTGTGGACATGTCACTTGGGGCTGAGGCCGGGATTATCTCATGGGAGAGGACCATAACCTCTATGTAATGTGCCTGAACCCTGAAGGGTGGGCATAGACCACCCCTCCTTCCACTCCCTCACATTATTACTTCCAAATGCCACTTGTAGTAGGAAGAAGGAGGTTAGAGATTTAGTAGAGGAGATTGGAAGTACCAGATAGTAGCTTCATAACTAAGACCATATTGTAGAGGGGACCGGTAGGAGGCCATCTTAATGAAGGAGGTCTTCATTTTACGGATGAGGAAATTGAAGCCTGGAGTGACTAAATGACTTACCCAGGGTCACATAGGTAGTAGTAAGGTCCAAAGGTCTTCCTGACTCTAGACCCAATATCTTTTCTACTATATTATGTCAATTTCCAGACTGCCAGGAGAACCTTAGTTTTTGGACTCTGTTAATTTTGGACCTTCCAGGTCCTGTGGTTTGCTCGGAGAGAGAAGTTGTAATCAGCTTTAGGGGTGCTCCTGCCTATAGGAGTCTTTTGGTCAATGGTTCGTGGGTGCTGATCAGAACCTTGTCACTGACTCCTTCTCTATGACAGATGCTTAAATATTCCTAGACCTATCATAGGATGGTATTTCTGTATCTCCTTCTGGAATTTGACTGCCTTTCCTCTCTTCATTCCAAGTCCTTATACTCTATATTCATGGGATTTAGTTTCAAAACCCTCTGTGGAGGATATGGCATTTTTAGTTGAAGGAGTAATTCTTCTTAGGTGAGTTTTCTCAGCCTTGTCCAAAGGGATTGGTGCCTTTCCCTCCCTTGTAGCCTGTGGTGGTTAGCATACTCACCCACCTTCCTTGTGGCCCATACTCAACAATTCCATGAGTTTCTTTTTTCCTCCTTCCAGTTAAGTGAGCGGGCACGGGAACGGAAGGTACCAGTCACAAGGATCGGGAGACTGGCTAACTTTGGAGGTAAGATGGCCCTAAAGGTCCTCCTTCCTCCTTGACTTCTGCTTTCTTCTCCCTTCTTTTCCTCCTCTTTCTCTACCCTGCACTGCCCCCTTGCGTCCCCTACCCCACACATACAAGGCATACGTACACTTGTCTGTCTAGTTGGAATATGGCCTTGGTTTGCTAGACATTGTTAACATTTATTTAGTGCACACTATGTGCTAGGCACTGCATGAGTAACCAGGGCAGGAGACTGGAGCCTGAGGAGAAGATAGGAGAGGAGGTACTATGCCCAGGATGAGGGCCACACAAAAGAACCAGGTAATGCTCAGCACAGTTGCCCCCTCTGGCTGCCTGCCCCCATTCTGACAACATTCTCTAGTGGGTAAACAGATGGACCAGAACGCCGCATGCCCACTGGATCCTAGCTCTGCTTTGGATTGGCCTTGGGGGATTGCATGACTATGTCTATAGCAATGAACATGATGCCTGTGCTCAGAGGTGACAGACATTCTCAGGACAAGCATTTTGTTCCCTGCTCCCCTTTCTCCTTCACTTCCTAACAGCTTACCTTTATCTAGTGCTTTACTGTGTACCCGGCGCTTTATATACTTTCTCTAAGGTAGATTTTGCAAATATTCTTTTCTTTATCTTACAAGCAAAGAAACTGAGTCTGAGAAAAATGAAATGAATTGCCAAGTAAGCAGTAAATGGCAAAACCAGGGCTTGAATTCAGGGCCTTTCCTGTATTTCTACATTAGTTTGCTGCCTTATAAGGTTACGGCCCACCACTGATGCCTGCAGCCTTCCCTTTTCCTCCCTCCATGGTATAGTGTTTTTTTTGTTTGTTTTTGTAAATCTCCCTCTGGCTCTTTTGCGATTTATATGTTTGTGTGTCCTGCCTCTGACCCATACTGACTTTGTGACCTCAGACAAGTCTTTAAATGCTCTGGGCTCCTGTAAGTGG
This sequence comes from Potorous gilbertii, assembly GCA_028658325.1. Taxonomy (NCBI): domain Eukaryota; kingdom Metazoa; phylum Chordata; class Mammalia; order Diprotodontia; family Potoroidae; genus Potorous; species Potorous gilbertii. The sequence goes on along the minus strand of CM053770.1, from coordinate 577,078,178 downwards.
CAGAACAAGTACTGACCTGTGTGGGTAAAGAGCATTTTCTTGTTTTGGAGTTGGAAATTATGGGTCCAGTCCCTCTTCTTCTCTCTTTATTTTGGCTTCCCTCATCTTCTTCCGTGGCATGTTTGCCGGGGTTCTGGATAGTAGACAATGCTCTTGTGCCTTCCCAGTCACCAGTGGAGTGAAACAGGGCTATATGCTTGCTCCCATGCTTTTCAGCATGTTTTCAGCCATATTGTCAAATACTTTCAATGAGGATCAAGATCAACTACCGTACTGATGGTAAGTTCTTCAGTTTGAAAAGGCTGCAAGCCAAGACAAAAGTGGAGGTGCATGGTTTTCTGTTTACAGATGACTGTGCACTGAATGCAGTTTCTGAAGCTGAGATGAAACAAAGTATGGATCAATTCTCTGTTGCCTATGCTAATTTTAGCCTAATAATTGACACCAAGAAAACACAGGTGCTCCATCAGCTACCACCACACCATCCATACGTAGAACCACTGGTTACAACAAATGGAGAATTTTTGAATGCTGTGGATAAGTTCACTTACTTTGGTAGTGTACTTTCCATTGACAATGAAGTTGACTATGCATTGCCAGAGCTAGCTCAGTGTTTGGGAGGCTATGAAAAAAGTTTGGGAGAGAAGAGTATTAGACTGACTACCAAGCTGAAGGTCTACAGAGTCACTGTGCTGACCTCATTGCTTATGCCTGTGAAACATGGACAGTTTACCAGCACCATGCCAGGAAATTGAATTGCTTCCATTTGAACTGTCTTAGGAAGATTCTTATTGTCACCTGTCAGGATAAGGTACCAGACACTGAAGTCCTTATTGGAGCTGAACTGCCAAGTACTCAAACTATGCTTCAGAGAGTGCAACTCTGGTGGGTTGACCAGGTTGTTCAAATGCAAAATGTACTCTTGTTAAAAAGACTATTTTATGGAGCAGACATGGGGCAGATGATCACATGGTGGTCGGAAGAAGTGATACAAGGACACTCAAGTCTCTCTCAAGAGCTTTGGATTTGATTGTGGGACATAGGAGACACTGGCACAGGACCACTCAGCATGGCGTGCCCGCATCAGACAGGGTGCTTTACTCTATGAGCAAAGCAGAATTGAGATAGCACAAAATAAATGCAGGATGCTCAGATTTGGAATATCCACTCCATATATTCACATGGACTACTTGTGCCCAACCTGTGTTAGAGCATTCCAAGCTCGTATTGATCTGATCAGCCACAGATGGACACACTGAAACTTCACTTTATTATGGTGAAGTCATTTTGGTTCTCTTCAAAGGCAAAGGACAACAACCAGTTAATAAGAAAGTGAGAAGAGAGAAAGTGGAAGCACCCTTTGTGTCGCCCTACTATTCACCATGGCATAGCAGAACTTTCTGCATCTGCTGACTCTTCATAAATTTAGTTTGAATAAGACTTTCTGAATTGTTGGAATGGGGCTCATCCCATATGTTGGGATTTATTTAAGGGGAAAAAAAACACTCTTCTGGGAATTAGAATTCATTTGAATAGCAATTAAATCCTGGTGAGTTTGACCTCACCCTCAGGAGGGAAGTGACTAAGGAGGTACAGTCACAAGTGGACAGAATATTATAGTTGGGTGGGTAACAGTGGCTGTCTAGCAAGGGGAATCCACCTTAATAAGATTAAGGTGTGATCAATTTTGTGGGGAATAAAACAAGGCAGCAGGCCTTTGATTAGCTGTGTGTGCAGATTCCTATCATGATCTCTGCCATTTAAAATCTAGTTTGATGTTCTGCTCTAAGTTTGCTTCCTTACTTTTTCTGTTTAAAGTTGTTGCCCAGGCCAAGTAGTTCAAATAACCACAAAACCCTGAAATGAAGCCATCTAACAGGAGCCGGCTCCTGCCTCCCACCTCGCTCTATCATCCTTCACTCTTGATGGAGGGGCATGTCTACAAGTGTTCATTCAGCGCTGCATTGTGGCCAGCACAGACCCAGAGGGGAGGAAAGAAAGATGCACCTGTGATGCCTCCAAATCAGCCATGTTGGATTTTGGAGTCATCACTCCCATCCCACCCAGGGAGGCCTTTCCCGGCCCTTCCAGCTGTGAATACTTTCCCCTTTCAGATTAATTTATCCCTGCTCTGCCTAGATCTTGCACATACCTAGTTATTGACATGTTGTCTCTATTAGAATGTGAACTCCCAGAGGGCAGGGATTGTTTTCTTACCTTTCTTTGTGCAAAGTCTGTCACATAGCAAGCACGTAAAGATTTTTTAATAGTTTGATAATAGTTATTGGAATCAGAAGGGGGATGGCCTGAGAAATCATCTTCATTTTAGAGAGAAGAAAACTGAAGTCCCAAGAATCACTTGCACACACACACACACACACACACACACACACACACACACACAACTAATTAGTGGCAGAGCTGGACCTAGAATATACTGAGTTCTTAGTTAACAAGCATTTAAGCACCTACATAGTAGGTGAGGGATAGAGAAGGGACAATAAAATAATCTCTGCCCTCAGGGAGCTTCCATTCTATCAAGGGAGATTTTTTTATATAGATGTGTGTATGTATATGTATATTTATACATCTTTACCTCATAAAATTACATAGCATTTACCTTAAATAATACGTATAATACGTAAAATTACATATAAAATTTATCACATATAAAATAACACACATGCACACATACATATATATTAAATAGGTTGTATTCATATATTTATATATCCTCCAAGCCATAATATAAGGTAAAAAAAAGAAATTTTCTGGGGGAGGGTACTCCTGGCTTGGGGGATTAGGATAAGGTTTCTTATTTTCACTCTTTGCTTTTTTTTGTGCCCCAGTCCCTTGTCCTCAGGTACGTAGGCTTCTCTCCCCATTCTTTCCCACCCCTTCACAGACCCATAGGCACATTTGCTGCTCTCCCATTGGGGCATTTAGGGTTGAGCCCAGGAGGAAGAATTCCTGGGATTCCCTGGGTGAGCCTCAGGAGTGCTAAGCTTGCAGAGACGTTACAGAGGTAGAAAGCAAGCACTTTGATAGAGATTATATGTGCTCTGGAATAATGCAGAGTGTTTTCACGGTAGCCATGTTGCAAAATAAAACACAAACCATAAAAAACAAGGATAATAAAGTAAAAAAAAGTATGTTTCCATCTGCATTATGACTGTCCTTTCTTCTGAGGGTAGCATTTTTCATCCCACATCCTTTGGAACTGTCTTAGATCTGATAGTAGCTTAGGCATTCACAATTGGTTCTTGTACAGTATTGCCGTCACTGTGTACAGTGATCTGCTCTGCTCATTTCACTCTGCATCAGTTCATCTAAGTTTTCCCTGAAACCATCCTGTTCATTGTTTCTTGTAGCACAGTAGTATTCCATAAGAGTCGTATAGTACAACTTCTTCAGCTGTTCCCCAATCGATGGATATTCCTCCATTTCTAATTCTTGGCGGCCACAGAAAGAGCTGCTATAAATATTTTTGTCCATGTAGGACCATTTCCTTTTTCTTTGAGCTCTTTGGGATATGTACCTAATAGTGGTATTGCTGAGTCAAAGGGTATTAGTAGTTTTGTTGCCCTTTGGGCTTACGTCCAAATTGCTCTCCAAAATAGTTGGATCATTTCACAACTCCACCAACAGTGCATTAGTGTCTCCTTTTTTCCCATATCCCCTTCACCATTTGTTGTATTTCTTTTCTGTCATATTAGCCAATCTAATAGATACGAGGTGGTACCTCAGAGTTGTTTTAATTTGCATTTCTCTAATCAATAGTGATTGAGAGCATTTTTTCATATGACTACAGATAGCTTTGATTTCTTCTTCTGCAAAGTTCCTGTTGGTATCCTTTTAACATGTATCAATTGGGAAATGGCTCTTATTCTTGTAAATTTGACTTATTTTTCTACATATTTGAGAAGTGAGGCAGTTTCTGATAATCTCTGATAAGAGAAACTTGTAAAAATTTTCCCCAGCTTCCTGCTTTCCTTCTAATCTTGGGTACATTGTTTTCATTTGTGCAGAATCCTTTTAATTTAATATAATCAAAATTTTCCATTTTGCATCTTGTAATGCTCTGTATTTCTTTTTTGGTCCTAAATTCTTCCCTTATCCATAGATCTGAGAGATAAACTCTTCCATGTTCTCCTAATTTTCTTATGATAGTACCCTTTATGTCTAAATCATGTACCCATTTTGACTTTATCTTGGTATATGCAGTGTGAGATGTTGGTCCATTTCTAGTTTCTGCCAAACTGCTTTCTAGTTTTCCCAAAACTTTGCGTCAGATATTGAGTTTTTGTCCCCAAAGCTTGAATCTTTGTGTTTATCAAACACATTACTACGGTCATTTACCACTGCGTGTCCTGTGCCTAATCTGTTCCAGGGATCCACCACTCACATCTTAGCCGCTCCCAGATTGTTTTCATGATTACCTCTTTGTATTACTGCTTGAGATCTGGTCCTGCTGAGTCACCTTCATTCACACTGATTCCTTTGATATTCTTGACCTTTTGCTTTTCCAGATGAATTTTATCATTTTTTCTAGCTCCATAAAATAATTTTTGGTAAGTTGATTGGAATGGCACTGATAAGTAAATTAATTTAGATAGAATTGTCATTTTTTATTCTATGGACTTAGCCTATGCATAGGAAAGTAATACTTTTGCAATTCTTTAGATCTGACTTTATTTGTGTGAAAAGTGTTTTGTAATTATGATCATATAGGTCCTCAGTTTGTTTTGGCATGTAAACAACCAAGTATTTTCTATTTCCTGAAGTCATTTTAATGACATTTCTCTTATTAGCTTTTCCTGCAAGACTTGGTTGTTAACATATAGAGATGCTGATGACTTATGGATTTATATCCTGTAATTTTGCTGAAGTTGTTAATTATTTCACTTAGTTTTCAGTTGATTCTCATGGACTCTCCAAGTATACCATCAAATTGCCTGCAGAATTCTAGTTTTGTTTCCTCATTAGCATGATCTATTCATGTGATACTTAAAATTAACTGCTTGTAAGCCTTTCCTTTAATGTTGTATTCTGTAGTTTGGTCATCGGCCCATCCCTTAAAGACTGCATAATCACTTCCTTAAAAATATCAACACCAGTTACCCCTCTCTACTCCACCCCCACTCTGGGATGTAAACATCTGGTTACCAGCTAATTTATTGAGGGCAATTAACTCCTCTCCTATCATCTATTCCTAGGTTTTGGTTCTCTGTTTTGTTTTATTTTTCCATTAACTCCTCTCCTATCATCTATTCCTAGGTTTTGGTTCTCTGTTTTGTTTTACTTTTCCTAATCCAAAGATAATTCTCCTTGGTAAAGAAAACAGAAGATAAGAGTTGAGTAGTTCTACCTTCTGTCTTAGTGCAGTATAATCACTCTTTTTAGGTGCCTGCTGTATGGAGAACACTGCTGAGTGTTTGGGAAGCACAGCTATTAGATGTTACCATGGGATGTACCTCTGGCATTTGATCCTCTTTCTTTGATTTTCTTGTTTTCCCAAATAAAACTTTTAGAGAAGCCTTTTTTTGGTTGTCATCAGCATTCACCATCAGTCTCAGCAGGATCTAACTCTTAGGTGTCTGGACATTATTCCTGCAGGAGCACTTTGCATGTATCCTTATTTACCTGCCCTAGGTTCCATCTTCTGTACATGTTATTAAATATATATATATATGTAAAAGTTGGTCACCAGGTTCCCTGACTATTTACATCTATCTTGGTTAGTCAGCTCTGCTTTTTCTTCCTCACTGGTGGAATTTGAGCTTTTTATTGTCAGATCAGTTTGTATGCATGTCCTATCTCTTGAATTCACATGCTCTGTACAATTTTAGCTCTAAAGTCTTTCAGAGTTGTTTGTGTTCATAGCATTGTTGTATCTGGTTCTCCTGGTTTCACTTAGTATTGGTTCAGAAAAGTCTTCCCAAGTTTTCCTGAAACTGCCTGTTGTGATACTTCTTATATCACCATGATATTTTATCACATGCATGGACAGTAATTTGCTGTTTACCTTTCCATAGTTGGTGGGCACTCCCCTTAATGTCCAACGAATAGAGCTGCTATGAATATTTCTGTACCTATCAGCTCTTTTCCTTACAGTTATAAAAGAGCGAAATTATTAGCATTTGTGTCCCACCTCTCCGTAAAAAAGAGGTGGAAGAAGCATTATTGGGAGCTGGACTTACACTAGCTAACAGTGCCCAGGCCATCAGTGCCCTTTGATTGCCCTCTGGTGGCCTTGAGTCCTGCTTTCTGCTTCTGACTCCCCTTTGCATATGGCTATGATAGCCCACACCCCAGGGACCCTCTGGGATTGTTTGGTTTGAGTTGTGTTTTCATGGAACTACTAAGGACGACAGGAGGACGGTGTGCCTGAATCTGGCTGGGCAAAGAATGCTGACTTGGCAGTGCCCCCCAGCAGCAGAGGCACAGATTACACCTGTTTGTTTTACCCAGCCAGCAGGGGAAGTAGATTCCATGGAAATAGATGATGGGTTTGTTTGAGCTGCCTTTGACTTCCAGTGCCTTCTCCCTTTTTTGGGGGGACTTCCAAAACAGTTATTGATGAAGGGTTACTTTGTTTTAGTGGAGTAAGCTGAAACCAGAGGTCAGGGAACGTTTGCTGGGAGGTCAGTGCCAGGCCTGCCAGCCAATAATCTGAAAGCATACTTTCAGGGCCCAAGGGCCTGCGCTGTCCAGCCTTCTCTTTCCATCTTTAAAGGCAGCCAGTGTGATGTGGATTAGACACAGAGGAGAACTTCCAGATTATCCAGGGGTTTTGAGTCTTTTTTTAACATATGATTTAACAAAGTGCTTTTGTGAACGTCACTTCTGTTCCTCACAGCAAGCCTGGGAGGTAAATTTAGAACAGGTAGTCTTACCTTCTTATTCCCAAGGAGGAAGCACAGACAGCGAAATAGTTTCTTAATGGCAAGTCTGCTGTTCTTTCCACTGGGTCAGCCTGGCCACAGAATTCATTCTTCTTTTTTTTGTCTGATCAGGGACTTCTTAACGTTTTCTGTAACTCTCGTCCTGCCTTTGACAGCATCTGATAAAGCCTATGAAACCCTTCTCAGAATAATGTTTAAAAATACATAAAATAAAATATATAGGATTTCAAAGGACACTAATTATTTTGAAATAAAATTGTGATTTTTTTCCCCCTCCTCCCCTCCAAGGTCACAGGCCCCCAGAAGTAGTAATCACCTATGAAAACATAGGCTCCGAGGGATAGAGTGACTTGCCCTGAGTCACGCAGGGTGGAAGGCAGATCTGGGACCAGTCGTCATCTCTCTTGACTTCCAAGCCCAGTCTTCTTTCTTCTGGACCTCTCAAATTCTGTTTATCATTGTTCATGACTGTTCTTCCTCACCCAGCCCTGGGAACTTGGAGGCTGGATTCTAGGAGCTCCCTGGACCAGTGTGTGAAGACCTTCTTAGAGAGCCTTCCCTTTTCCTTCACAAGAAAATGCAGAGTCTCATGGGCCTCCTTCATTCTTGAGGTGGTGGGGGAAAGGAATGTGTAGGAACAAAAATGCCCTGGTGGCCCTCTCAGCCAGCAGCCTGCTCCATGTGAATTCTCTTGATGCACCACAGCAGGGGACACGACCTCTGTGAACATTTTCTTTACTATGTTGTACTTTACGGGAAAAAGCCATATATATCACTGTGTCAGTAAGTCCCTTGCTAAGTCTGGGGTGTCTTGCAGAGAGGAAACTGTTCCCTGTACAGATTTCTTTTTTGTTTCTTTGGACTTTGTCTTCTTTTGGTCAGCTAGCTTCCTTTTGGGGATAACTTTTTTGTGGGAGACGAGAAGGATTTAAAAAAAAAAACCTTTCTCCAGGGTTTGACAGGGATGGCATGGTGAACCGGCCTTAGGAGTTTTCAGAGTGATTCTGAGGGGCCTGCAGGATGGCTGTAGGTTGGAGAGGATAACAGCATCCCTGAGTTCTGTGCCAGGATGAGGGGCCTGGATACTCAGGGTTTGATCAGGGATGATTTGTGCAACACGTTTTCCAAAACTGAATCAAAATCTCTCAAATTAGAAGGGACTTGCAAGGTCATTTAGAGAGTGGATCAGTGTACCCGTTTGCTAACGTCTGTGTCCAATCCAATCCTTTGTTCTCTAAGCTTATTTATAGGAGAATGTTGCTGCCCTTCAAGGCCTCCAGGCTAGTAGAGGAAATGATACATATCAAGCTTGTACAATTTCTCGTGTTGGTCATTGGTCCAGATTGTGCTCCACCCTGGCCAGTCAGTCTATCAGCAAACATTTGTTAAGCACCTGCCATGTGCCAGGCAGCCCACTAGGAGTTGGAGTTACATGTACAGAAGTGAGACTGACTGCTGTCAAGAAACTTGCATTGTGTCGGAGCATGTTCATGGAGAGGTAAGGCTATGTGTCTAAAATGCTTTCAGGCACCGAGGGCATCATGAAACCTCTCTTGAAGGGGATAGTGCCAGACCTGAACTTTGAGGAGGATGTAGTCCAAAGAAGCAGAGGAAGAGTGTTCTGGGCATTGGGGGCAGTCTCCCCAGAATCACCAGGGCAAGATGGAAGGAATATCATGTCAGGGAAGTGGTGAGTTGGCCATTGGGATGGATTGATTCATTCTGATTAGTCAGCAGGGATTTATTGAGCACCTCCTGTGTGCCAGACTCTGCTGAGTGTGAGGGAGACAAGATCCCTGAAAGGTAAAATCAGCTTGTGGAGGCTCAGTGTCAGAGAGAGGAGGTTGTCTTATCTCAGTGGCCATAGGGAGCCTCGATCCTTCCTGAGCATGGTCAGAGAGGTCAAGCCTGAGGTGGCCATTGTGGTAATCTAGACAAGAGGTTATGAGAACCTGAACTGTATTGGCTGTCGTGTGAGTGGAGATGTTCTAAGAGTTGTACGGGGAAAATGGACACAGTGGATTGGACATGGTAGTGAAGAAGAGGAAAGAGTCAGGGTTGATTCCAAGACTGAACCTGGCTGGCTAGAATGGTAGTGCCCACCCCAGAAATAAGGCAGTTAGGTGGAGGGGAGGAGTTGATGGGAAAGAGAACAGTTTCAGTTTTGCACATGTTGAGTTTGAGGTGCTATGGGACATGAAATTGGAGGAAGCCAGCAGGCCACTGGAGATAGAGAGATTCAAGCATAAGCAGAACTAAAGCACGTGGTTAAACACCATTGCTGGCACCTCATTTTAGCCAAGGCATGGGGCAGCATAGGAGGGCAGCTGAGGGCTTAGACTCATGAAGATCGGAGGGTTGAAGGACGCAGCAGTGAACCAGCAGCCTGGACAAGGACTGCCTCGGTCTGGAAGGAGAGAATGTTGTCCTCAGGGGTTGACAGAAACCCATTGTGAGAGAGGGGGTGAGTCTGGGAACATCGATCTTAGTTACAAGGCTCCCTGAGATCCTCTGCTTCAGCCACATTCACTTTGCAGATAACAGTAAATAATAATTGTAAATTGCTTTATTGGACTACTTATTGGTCCCCACACTGCCTCTCCTAGGTAGGCGTTATTGTCTGTTTTCACAGATGAGAGAATTGAGCCCCAAAGAGGGGAAAAGTGATTCTGCTCTGGAGGCGTGGGGTCCAGTCACTTACCGCTGGTCATATTAGCTTACTCCAGAACTCCTACCTGCCTGACACCAGGCCCTGCTTTATGGGGGTGGCAATGGGGCACCTTTTGCCATGTCCTTTCCAGGATTTGCTTTTCATTCTCTGGGCAGGAACCTTTAAATCCCCCTTTTTTGTCCTTGTTAGGAGAAGGCAGTAAGGGAGCTTGAGAAGGAGACTGGGGCCAGAGAAAGAACTGTTTTTAGAGTCAGGGGCTTGGGCTTCAGTCCCCACTCTGAGATTGTGTAAGTGACCTCTAGGCCTCAGTTTCCTCATGGTCTCTGAGGTCCCTTCCACCTCTTGATCCATGATCCTCTGTGTAAAATGAGGCATTTGGTCCAGGTGACCTCCAAGGGCCCTTGTCACCTCTGACATTCTTTGACCTCATTAACCATCCCTTCAATAGTCATAGATGCTTCTTTGATTACACTTAGTGCCGATGAGGTCAAAGTCAGGGATCAGGTTCTTGTGAGGAAAAGTTTGTACTTGTCACCTGGTTCACAGTCAGTGAAGCCACAGATGTTTCTTGAGCCCCTGATGTGTGGCCAGCTCTGTGGAGAGCACAGAAGTGGCCCTGCCTGGCAGTTTACAGTCTTGTGGAAAAGACAAACCTAAAAAACATGGGAACCATGAAGATTTTGTACTTTTTATATTTAGGTGTGAGGCAACATAGCGTCACAGGAACAGCTCTGAGTTGGGAGCTGGGAGACCATGGCTGAAATCCCCTTGGTGGCTCTGCTCCCAAGGCCTGTGTAGTTTTGGGCCTTGGTTTCCTGCTCTGTAAAATAAGATCATCTGTAAGATCCCTTCTAGCTCTAGTCTGATGGTTCTAGGAGACAGCATGGGGACAGAATGCTGCCCTTGGGGCCTAGAAATTTTGGGATTGGAATCCCACCTTAGACCTTGACTGTGAGATCTTGGCAAAGTTCCTCAAAGTGATGGTCACATCAACTTTATAGGATCAAAAGAGAAAATATATGGAAGGTGTTCTGTAATTCTTAAAGGGCTATGGAAATGTGAGCTTGTTAGTAGGGGATAAGTGCTTCCTGAAGGAGATGGAACATGCTCTGGATCTCAGAGGATGAGTGGGGCTGAAATTGGAGGACGTGGGCACACCAGGGGTGTGGCCTTCATGGGGGCTCAGGAGGGGCAGTGAGGAATTCAGATCATGGCTCTGCTACTTGCTACTTATATGATCTCCTCTCTCAGGTCTCAGTTTCCTCAACTGTAAAATGTGAGGACTGGACTGGATGTCCTTTAAGGCCCTCTTGACTCTAAAATCTATCGTTCTGAGATCTCTAGTCCATGTAAATACATTCTGCAGTATCTCCAAGTGGGCTCATCTTGTCCGACTGCAGCTGCCTTGTTTATGTGGGAGTGTTTGTCTTTACATTTGACTTAGGCAGGGGAAATCCTTTTACAGAGAAGAAATCGGTGAAGGCACAAGCTTTTTGAAGGGTAACTCTACCTCTGCAGTTTATTTTGCTAAGATAGGCAATTAGGGGAACGGAAGAGGAGGGAGAGAATTGGAGTTAATGTTTAATCAGGGACTCCAGACTATGTGGGGCCCTGACTCTCCTGCCCAGGGTCCACTTGCAGCTGTAGCCACAGTGAGCCAAGAAAGGCTGGTGTCAGCCTGGTAGTGGCCTGGCCTGACCTGGGGGAACAGCTTGTACCAACTTAAGCCCTATTTTCCTTTATATGAATGGGATGTGAAAGAGAGAGCTAGAGGCATTGTGAGTGGAGGAGAGAGGAGGCCTCTCCTACCTTCTGCTCGTTAAATAAGCTGATTAAATAGCTTGCTTTTCCTTGTAGAACGTAATAGGAACTCATTCTAATTTTTAAAGAACTATTTTCTCCAGTGAGCTTTGAAGCTCCTTTTCCATTTGGCTAATTCTGCTTTTTAAAGCATTCTTCTACTCATTGGCCTTTTGAACCTCTTTTGCCAATTGAGTTAGCCTATTTTTCAAGATGTTATTTTCTTCAGCATTTTTTTGGGTCTCCTTTAGCAAGGGGTTGACTAGCTTTTCACGCTTTTCTTGCATCTCTCTCATTTCTCTTCCCAGTTTTTCCTCTACCTCTCTGACTTGATTTTCAAAATTATTTTTGAGCTCTTCCATGGCCTGAGTCCATTGAATATTTATTTTGAATGTTTGGGATACAGAAGCCTTGACTTCTATGTCTTTCCCTGATGGTAAGCATCGTTCTTCCTCATCAGAAAGGATGGGAGGAGATATCTGTTCACCAAGAAAGTAACCTTCCATAGTTTTATTTTTTTTCCCCTTTTTTGGGCATTTTCTCAACCAGTGACTTGACTTTTGGGTCCTTTGTCAAGAGTAGGATATACCCTGGGAATCTGTAAGATCTCAGTTCCTCCATGGTGACACAATCAAGCGAGTACACTGGTCTGGGAGCAGGAAGAGATTTTTGTGTCCAGAATCTTAGCAGAGTTTCCTCTCCACAGCCACCTGGCCTCCAGTTCTGCCCAGCCAGCCCTGGGGGCTGAGATTCAGAGAAGCTGCACAGGCAGGGCTGCCATTCAGTGTGAGATAAAGATCAGTTCCCTTAGGGCCTCTACACAGGGCTGAGGTAAGAATGCCCTACTCAGTGTCCCCAGGGTTTTTACAATCCAACAATGGATGTGGGCTGCTGTGGGAACTGCTGCCACCTGCCCCCGTGGCCTCTGTGGCCACTGTGTAAGGCCAGAGCTATGTGAAGGCACTTCGCCCTTCCCAGACAGCTGAAAAAACCCTGTTACTGACCTTTGGCGCCTATGGGTTGAGGGATCTGCGAACCCGCTGCTACTGTGACTGGAGATTCTGCCCCCAGTGCTTTGCAAGCCATGCTGTGTGGCCAAGGCTGGGCTGGGCTCCACTCTATGTCAGGTGCAACCGACGTTTCCCATGGGCCTTTCAGGTCACCCTGGTCTGGAAATCTCCTCCACTCTGTTGTTCTTCACTTCTGCTGCTCCAAAATTTGTTGAGAGTTCCTCTCTACAGGTATTTTATGGGCTGTGGGGGGAGACCCTGCATATGTGTGTCTTTCTACTCCACTGTCTTGGCTCCACCCCCCTCGTAATAGGAAATCAAAGCCCAGTGGGTATGGACAGTGCCTTAGAGTCAGTTGGTTCTACCCCCTCATTTGACAGAGGTGGGAACACAGACATTTTTGCGTCAGTCCTGGATTGAGATGCCCTCTTCTGAATCAGTTTCTCTTTGGTCACTCGAACTTTAATGTTGACAGTTTTGAATCAGATTCTCTGAAAATGCATTGCACACTCTCCAGCCTTCTTTAACAGAGGTACTGAACATGATTTAACTTCTCCATGACCCAGAGTCACCCTTTGGAAATTTTATGATGTTGGGCAGTAATAAAGTGACATCCTTCCAACTCTGTTGAGTTATGTGAGGGTGTCCTACATTAACTATCCTTAGAGCACTCCCATGCTTTTAAGGTTGGTGTCTGCTCTTTGGAATTTTTCTGTCTCCTCCTCCCGTGTAACACTATCCTGTGGTGTTGCTGCCTTTAGCACTTCTTTCTGATGGTTTAGAAGACCTTAGAGATTGAGTTCAAACCATTTCTTTTACATATAAGAAAACTGAAGTTTAGAAGAAAAACAGTTCCTGCAGCTCCTAGGTTATATTCCTAATATGGAGCTCTGAATATGTTACTACCCTCCTCAGTAGCCTCCTGTGGTTCCCTCTTGTGCCTTGTGTTTGCATATCCTGGCTCTCTCCGACTGTCTTTCTGGGCCCATGGTGCCTTACTTAATTTCGCATGTGCTCTGTGCTTCTGGCTGTTCTTTCTCCTAGGGATGACTCCAGGTGGTTTTTCCCATGCTCACTTCCTCTCCTAACTCTGTAAAGACTCAGCTTTAGCCACTTGCTTCTAGAGGCCTCATTGGACTTTCTGATTTTTGTTGCCTCTGATCTGTAGTGTCCTACACACCAAAGCAGCTAGGCTGGTTGGGATTGTGAGTCAAGTGAATACAAGGGCCTTGAGTGGGGAACTGTGAAGGCAATTCGGCTGGGTCCCAGTGTCTTTGGGGAAGGGTGATTGTATACCACCTGAGTAGAAAGATAGTTTGGGACCCGAGAAGGCTTTTAAAGCCCAACAGAGGAATTTATCTCTTAGCCCAGAAGCATACGTAGTCACTGGTGTCTACTTGGGAGGGCAGCTTAGGAATCATCACTGGTGGATGTGGGGCCAGGGAAGCTGTCACAGACTTGTCCAGAGGCAGTGAGGGTCCGAGCTCAGGAGCTGACTGTGGTAATGAAGACCTGGAGCTGCTGCGTAAAGAAATGGCCTCAGACTGAGTGAGGCCTGTGTGTCTCTGTCTCGCCCTCTCCCTCCCTGGCTTCAGGTAGAAAAGAAGTAAAATTCAGGTGTGTATGGCGCTCTTTTAGCCGAAAGAATTTTCTAATTCCCATTGTTCTAAGGCTGGTTGCCAGGTTTGGGCTTGTGATCCTGATATCTGAGTTCACTGTTCTCATCCTTTGGGAAACTGGTTCTGAGAAAACATCAAAAGTCTATTACAGAAACTTTTTCTTCCACCCTCCTACCCCTGACTTCATCTTTTATAGGCACAAATTGTTTTTAATCAGTAGATGTTCCTGAAAGGTTGCATCTGTTTCATTTTAATAAATTGAACTATATTTTCACTTGAGAAACTGTCTACTGAAAGTTAAATTTGTAAAGGCAGTGAGTAATTGCCCCCTGATTTACCTTTCCCATACAAAAAGGAATTTTCATGGATTGAGCTTGCTTAACTAAACTCGGAATGTTTAAAGATAGAATTGTTAACGTTCTGGTGCGGTAGGTGTGAGATCTTGGGCAAGTCACTCTCTGCTTTTCAGTTTCTTCATCTGTAAAATGAGGTAGTCAGACAAGTAGGATCTGAAAGGGGAATCTTCCAGCCCCAGGGTCCTATGAGTCCGTCATCTATGGAATGTCTACATAAAGAGACATATGGTAGTGAGCAGCTTTAATATATTCCCCTCACATTGACTGTATAGCCCATTGCTATATGCAAGGAGGAGCAAGGAGAAGGAGCAGAAGTGGGGAAGACCCAGGAGGCTCTGACCACACGCCTGGGTTAAGATTCCCTTTTCGGGCCTGAATCAAGCTGAGGATGAAGGGAGTGAATGATGGTGGGCTCTGTAGGCAGCTAGGAGGATATGAGGGAGGTGACCCATGGCTTCTCAGCCTTGCCCTTTTGGGAGCTTCAGTTTCAGTGTTACTTTTTAAATTTTGTGACCTGTGCCAGCCCCGGGCCCAAGAATGGCCTCCCATGTACTTTATAGAAATTCCTGTTTGTTGTTGTTTGGTTGTGCCCAACTCTTGGTGACCCCATTTAGGGTTTTCTTGGCAAGGACATGGGAGTGGTGTGCCATTTCCTTCTCCAGTTCATTTGTACAGATGGGAAAATTGAGGCAAATAGGGTTAATGACTTGCCCAGGGTTACACAGCTAATGCATGTTTGAGGCTGAATTTGAACTCAGGAGGATATCTTCCTGCCTCCACGCCTGATACTTTATCCACTGTGCCACCTGACAGTCTAAAAAATTAGTCTTTTTTTTTTTCAGAAAATTATTTGAGACTTCCAGCCCAACCCCTGAGTTAATGGGGGGCAATATTGAGTAGTACTGCAGAAAGAGGACTTGGAATCCTTAGCATCATCCTTGGAAATTTTTAGGAATTTCCTTAAAAAAAAGTTTTCCTGAGCATTGGCATAGCTGAGTGGTACAGTAGAGAGAGTGTCAGGTCCAGAGTCAGGAGCACTCATCTTCCTGAGTTCAAATCCAGCCTCAGACACTTACTAGCTGTGATACTGGGTAAGTCACTTAACCTTGTTTGTCTCAGTTTCCTCATCTGTAAAATGACCCGGAGAAGGAAATGGCACCCACCCCAGTATCTCTTCCAAGAAAATCCCAAATGGGTCATGTCACCAAGAGTTGGAAATGTGTTCATCCTTAATTGCCAAAGAAGACTATGCCATCAGAGAAATGATGACGCCTTGCACTTGACTTTGTTTTGAGTGAGGGAGGGCTCTGGAAGTCACCATCTGGAGATGGCCCAGGATGCAATGGGAGCAGTTGGAAATGACTGAACAACAGAAAAGCATTGAGGGGGAGAGCTAGTTCTAGAAACCGACCCTAGCGTACTTGGGGAAAGTGACAGCATGGACTGCTTCAGGAGGAAAGAACATTTTGTTGAGTTTAGTTCATTTTAATATCATTATATCCTTTAAGAAGCTTAACGGGGGTAAAGAAGAGTGGGGAAAGAGAACTTTTAGAGGAAGGTGCCATGGAAAAGCCTGGTTGTTGTGAAACTGAAGTTAGGTAGACTGGAGTGAGTAAAGGTGGTTTTTTCCGGGTCTACCCTGTGAGGAAATACTGATTCCTACTGATGCAAGTCCCCAGTCAATCAGCCATGATCATTTTCATCATTTTTCTCTACAATAAATGCCCCAGGCCTCCTTAACATAGAGAATATTAATGTGAGATCAGTGATTTGGTTTTTACAAACATTCTGATAATTTTCTTTCAGTATAATTGATTTCCTTTACAATCCTTCATATTTATTTCATGCCTCCAAAAGCATGATTCTGAGAAGGGTCCATAGTTTCTTGAGACTTTCCAAAGGGCTCTGTGATATCAAAAAGGCCAGCAGCCCCTGCTTGTGTATGTATGTTTGTTTATTTGTTTTTTTAAATCTGGTCCGTCTTAACATTCTTCAGATCCTTTCTTGATACCTCGGCTATATATAAGGAATCTGGTTTTTTGTTTGTTTGTATAAGGTTGACAGTCCGGTCACATGAAGGTAATTGGAAGGAGGGTGGAAACAAGAGGCAAATAACCAGCGTGTATTTGCCTGAGGCACTGAGGAGTGGGGTTACTTATAAATATAAAATATCTTTATTTTTTTTTAAAGTATTTTGGGTGACTGATGGGCTAGCTCAAGGATACCTGAAACAGAGCTTCCTTGATTACTAGACTTCGTGCCAGGAGACATGGTACACTAACCTGTGTGGCCTGTGGACAAGTCTAACCTCTCAGAGCCTCAGCTTTCCCGCCTCTAAGATGGCGGTAATAATATTTGGTTACATAGTTAGGAGAGAAACACTTGGCAAACTTTAAAGCACCATGTAAAGATGAGCAGCAGTGGTCCTTGTTTCTCATTGCTGTCTTGATGAGCGCTATGTTTCTGTTCTTGTTTCAGGTCTGGCCGTTGGTCTGGGTTTTGGGGCCCTGGCTGAAGTCGCCAAGAAGAGCCTTCGATCTGAGAATAGCACAGGTGAATCATGTTCTTGAACTCAAAAAAAGATTCCACTCAAGACAGAGTCCCTTCTCTGGTTCTCCACAGGGGACTATGGGGTTGGTAGGAGCATATGCTAATTGGGGATTCAATTTTTATGAAGGGAGTGGGTCTTCTTTCCCTTGCTGTGGGAAGGAGCTTCTTTTTTGACAATCTGTGGGTGACCAGGTTAGTATGGACAGGACTTGCTTAATCTTGGGGCACACACGTTCTTGGGAATGGTGTACCACATGGCTGAGATTTAAAGTTGATACTTGCGTTGTAAAATCTCCTCGATGGGGTTTAGGGAAGGAGCTGCTGTCTGAATTAGCTACAAGTTATAATTATAGAGTAGGTGAAAAAAATTGACTTTTATTACTTCCAGGAATATACAGTAATCCAAACCAGCAGTGAACAAAGTGCTTCCAAGTCTCAGAGGGCCTGCATTCTTGAATGGACTACCCTTGTGTTTGTGTATTTATAGAATCAAACTGGTCTTGAAAGTGCTAAGAACTAGCTTCTGTCTCATTGGCACAGACAGGTCGTTCCCTTTCCTCCTACAGCTTCTTTCTGGATTTGTATAAATCTCAAATGACCCAGGCTTGTGGGTATCTCCTCTACCTGTTCACATGTTTCCGCAGGGTAACTTAATGGCCACAGTCCTTCCCCTGTACCCCGTATATGTGTTTTTTCTTTGGACCTTTTTTGCCTCCGGCTCCTTAGAACTGACATCAGGTTTCAAGCACTGGGGTTGGGGTTGCCTCTGGGTGGCCAAGCTGGGGGCCCACTCCTTGGATTTCAGGACAGTTGGCTATCTTAAAGGCAGATGATGTTCTCCTCCCCAGGGGATAAATGCAAGGGGAGATCTTGTTGCTCTAGAAGAGGCTTGATTAGCAGGGAGTAAGGGGGAAGAGGCATTCTATCTCTGTGTGTGGGAGTCAAATTGGCCTCAGGAACCCGACCAGAGCCACCTCTAGTGCTCAGAGCTGGGGGTGCCTGTGAGAGAGAGGGCCGCGCCTCTAGACTCCCGGGGGCTTTGAATGGAAGGAAAGTATGGCCTTGGCCAATACCTTCTCTTTCCTTTGGCCCCTTCTTATAGAACAGCCCAGGTATAGGACTGGAAGGGGCTGTAAGGACCCTGTAAGGATTAGCCCATTCCCCTCCTTTTATAGATGAGGAAACACGGGTTGCTGCGGGGGAGGGTCATCTTGTAGTCAGTAAGTGCAAGAGCTGAGATTCAAACCCAGTCTTAGGAATCCCAGTTCATTTATGTTTGTGTGCCCATCAGGGGAAAACAACTTGTTTTACTATTAAATGTTCATTTAAATCATTTCTCTTCACCTTGAAGATAGTCTCCTAGTCCACATAAGACTAGGGTTGGGTTCCATTCCTGCCATCAGTGTGGTGACTGGTAGCTGATTATCTCCTCCTCCCAGGATATTTATGCAGACTTGCCTTCCAGGACCCGGTTCTCATAGGGATGCCACCCATTTCCAGTGGGGAGATGCGACTCTTCCAAAGGGTTAGGTTGTCAGGAAGAGCTCCTGACCTTGCAGGGGGAGGGCAGAGAACAAGATTTAGCTTGAATATTTTTAGTTCCAGTGATGAGCCACTTTGGGAAATGGAATCCCTGTTTTGTAGGAATGAGAAGCCAGCCTTTCCATTTTTGCACAGCACTGTTGGCAGTTACTTTTCCTTCTCCCTTAACTCACCTTGTTTGTTCAGCTTCATGTGTCCCGACTTCAAGGTCAGGGATTGGTGATCTCTCCAAGGGGGTGGAGATAGAAAGCCCAGCGGGCCGGCATGGCGTGAGGGCAATAGTGTCAGAGCGGCGCATGAAATCACTGATTTCACAAACCACGATTAACTGTCTGCTGTGTGCAAGGCATTGGGCTCAGTCTAGTGGATGATAACCCACCTGCAGGGAGCTTGTCTCCTACTGGGACAGTCATAGGACCATTGATTTAAAGGTCATCTGGTGCAACCCTTTGGTTTCATGGATAAGGAAACAGAAGTGTGGCAGGTGAAGGATTCAGTCTTGGTTTTCTCCCGGAGATCCAGCCCCTTTTCACTGCCCTTACTGGATGTCTTCTCATCTTGAGGGAATTCTGGGGTCTAGAACTGATCCTGCCTTGTTCTCTTGTTTGGAAGTTCACGCAACCTCTGCAGTCCCCGATATTCTCATCTATAAAATGAGGTGATAGACTCGCATCTCCTAGTAGGATGGCTGTTCATAATTTGGAAACTGTAAATCCCTAAACAATTTATTGTCAAAGGAGACTAGTCTCAAGATCAGTAGGAGGATTCTAACCTTGGGTCTCCTGACTCCAAATCCAATGTTCTTTTCACTCCTGTACCAACCCCTGAAGAGCCAGAGGAATTTAGATCTGTGGAGGAACCCAATGCTTGTGGTGGAACCAGTGCTTTCAAACCTGGTTTTTTTCTCTCTCCTCTCCTCCCCTGTCATAGGACTCATGACCCCTTACCTCTTTTTCTCCTCTTTGGTTGTAAACCTTGCTCCCCATGCTCCTCTCTGCTTCAGGACAGAATGTGCAGAGTCCATTTAAGAACACAGCTATTTTTATTACAGGGTGAGGGGATGTCTTATATGTAGGTGAGGAGAATCACCGGTCCAGGACTTACCTTCCTTGGGACAGATTTAATGCATTATGTTCTGGTCGTCTCCTGTCTTCACTCTCCTTTCATGCCATGACTCCTTTTTTAGACATAGCTTTGAGGTTACTGTCATTTCTTCTGGTTTATTCTGCCTTGGTCCCTGAACCAGTGCCTAGGACCTTGGGAAATTCAGGGTCCTTCCTCTGTGGGTGCCCATGCTTATTCCCTTGGTCAACTGAACCCTACACGGCTCTGTGAAATGGCTCATCTCCACTTCTCATCTGAAGTGGATGGTTGCTCTGGCTTCAGTCAGGTTGTCTCTTCCCCCAAATCTATAGAGATTTGCTTATTTTTTTATTGGGGTTTGGGTGGAGGTATCTTGTCCACACAGGGGCACCAACACCTCAGGCCAAGGCCAGGAAAAACCCCATGAGTCCAGAGTGACTAAAGCCAAGAAATACCTTTGGTGCTAGTATGAGATTGTGCTCGGGGCAGCGTCTGGGTGAGTGGGTGGGAGTCAGTAGCTCTTTTTGTGACCCCAGAGAATCCTGTTCTCCAGGCCCAGACTGCCATCCCCTTGGGATTCTGTAAGGTAGCACAGGAATTCTTCCCACGGCTGTGGCAATGCCGTGTTAGTATTAGTACTTGTATTAAGATTCATGAACAGCCCATCCTGTTAGGGGATCTGAGTCTGTTACCTCACATTGAAGACTACAGAGGTTGTGTGGACTTCCAAAGGTCTTTACTGCTGGTTGTGGAATCACAGCATTTTAGAATTGGGAGGGATCTCAGGAGTTATTTAATTAGACCAGCTCTATCACAGCATGCTACTTTTTTCTCAAGTCTGATGTGTGAATTGTTAAAAAGAAAAAATCATCCTGTAGCACTCTTCCCATCAGACAGGAAGGTCCTTGAGGGCAGGGATGATGCTGCACTTCATCTTTTATCCCCAAGATCTAGCACAACTCCTTACCAAAATGAGAGCCTCTTTAGAGTCTGACGAGCTGCCCCAAAAGGCTCCATTAGTCACTGAGCTCCCCATTCATGAGTCTGTCCTTGTTCCCTAAAGGGTACTGGACATTTGACCTCCTTAGTGAAGCTCTGCAGGAACCTCCTACCCCCTCATCCACCTGCCAGTCGCCCCTTTTGGAATTTATTGATGGCAAAGTATAGTTTGTAAATCCAGCTGGACTCCTATTCATTCATTGGCCAGCCCACCCTGACCTTGCCCAGCCTGCAAGAGCTATAGAAGGGGCAAGTCCCCCCCACCCCGTGCACAGAGAGGGCATTTTTCCTGGGTGTTGTCTAGTCTGTGTCCGCGTGTCTTTTTGTTTATGGTTTTTGTTTTTGTTTTTTTTTGAGTGCTTAAAGTCCGTTTTCTAAAAAAAATCTTGTCAGGTTCTAATTTGTTGGGTCTGCTTTCCTAATAATGACCTTCACTTACACACACACACACACACACACACACTCACACTCCTATACACACACAGAGATACACAGACACACACCCCTATGCACACACAGACACACACATACATACCCCTACGCGCGCACACACACACACACAGACAACCCTCACTTAAGAGTTAAACAGAGCAGTTGGGCATGAGAAGGATGTGTGATGTGGGAATTCTCTCCACCAGTGCAGTACAGCTCAGAATCATTGAAGATGTAGTGGGTTCTGTGATTTGCCAGTGTGTGTCAGGGACAGAATCTGAACCTGTGGGACACATTTGCTATAATGAGGTAGTTATGATTAGGCAGTATTACAGATATGACTAGCCTCATTTTACAGGTGAGGAAGGACAGCAAGGCAGTGCAGGGAACTGGCTGTGTGACCCTGGGCATGTCACTTAACCCCGTTTGCCTCAGTTTCCTCATCTGTAACATGAGCTGGAGAAGGAGATGGCAAACCACTCCAGTGTCTTTGCCAGGAAAGCCCCAAATGGGGTCACCAAGAGTCAGACATGAAAGGATTGAACAATTATAGATGAAGATTACCTCAAATGTGGTCACACAGCTGCCAAGCGTTGTTGGTGGGATCTGACCCCCCATCTTTCTGATGCCCACGTCCAGTACTCCATTATGCCCCACTGCTCTTCATCTCGTTGTTTTCCTTCTTTCTCTTTTATTTTCAGGTACCCACCATGTCCCAGGCTCTAGGTTAAGTGCTGTGGGTACAGAGACACAAATGAACAGTGTCTGTCCTGACGGGACTCACCTCTCCTCTGACTTTGGGGCTGCCCTCACTGCCTTTCTCTATTCCCTCTTCTTCCTTGGATTCACTGAGAGTCCAGGGCACTCCAGGGGGAGGGGTTGAGCAGCAGGTATTTGCTGGGAGGAGGCTAAGGCTGCTCCATCCTCTTCTGTTCATGCAGGGGAGCCATGGTAGAGGGGTTCTGGGGTCCTGGAGCCCATGACCTGCAGACTTCCATTTAGATTCATGAATGGGGAGCTCAGTGACTAATGGAGCCTTTTGGGGCAGCTCGTCAGACTCTAAAGAGGCTTTCATTTTGGTAAGGAGTTGTGCTAGATCTTGGGGATAAAAGATGAAGTACAGCATCATCCCTGCCCTTAAGGACCTTCCTGTCTGATGGGGAGAGTGCTACAGTCCATACATAAGTAATTGTCTTGCAAGATGCATGGCAAAGATGGAGAGGTTCAGACACATCAACCTAAGGACAAGGTGACAGTGGATGCAGGTTGGCTTTAGCTGAGCAGATGGGAGGGAAGATGGGAAACTCTTCGTGGAGCTGGGTCTTTGAATGCAGAGTGTGCTAAACTTAGAGGACCTGGGTTTGAATCTTGGTTTTACTACTGGCGCTTCTGTGACCCTGGGCAAGTCACCCTCTTGGTCCCAGTTTCCTCATCCATAAAATGAAGGGGTACGGAGACTAAATGACCTCTAATGTTTATTTCAGTTCCTAATTCTCACCCTCTTTTTCTCCTCTTCCTTTACCCACTGAGAAAGCAAGAAATTATAACTTTCAATTATAAATATGTATAGATATGTAAAAGTTTTCTGCATCAGCCATGCTACCTAACTTTACGTATGATCCTTGAAAAAAGGGAAGGATTGTGGCAAAATCTTGACTGGGGTGTGCACTAGGCCTAGGAGATGGTCATCATGAACGCACGCACGGTAGCCTTCGCCAGTGCCCCTTAATTCCAGTGCCTTTTCCCTATTAATTATTTCCTAATTGTTCTGTCTGTAGCTTGTTTTGTATGTCTTTGTTTGCATGTGGTCTCTCCCATCAGATTGTAGGGTCCTTGAGGGCAGGGGCTGTCTTTTGTCTCTTTTTGTATTCTCACTGTGCCTTGCACATAGTAGGTATTTAATAAATCATTGATGGATTGATGGTCACCAGAAGGCAGGACAAGATCAGGAAACTGCTGTGAAGGGGAATAATATCAAATAAAGTTGGAAAAAGTGGGTGGAACTAGGTTTTGAAGGACCATAAGTGAGGGACTGAGGGGTTTGCGTTTTATCCTCTCTAAAGGACTTGTTGGGGGAAATTACAGATCTGTGTTTCCAGAATATTTCAGTAGCTTTCTACAGGTGGATTGGAAAGGGGATGGATCAGAGGAAAGGAGGGCCACTGGTAGCAGTTAGTTAAACACTAGCTTCAATAGGTAGCCATTCCTTCATAGGGTGAGTGGAATGTGTGGAATGGGGAGTGAGCCTGAGCTTTGGCTGCCAGCATTGTAAACAGATGCCATCACTGAAGGGCTTGCATGCATATACTGGGATTTGCATGGTTGAGTCTGTGGTGCTTTAAGGTGCTTCTCTGTATTGGGTCTGGGCATGTGGGCATCAGGGCAGACAGTGGGCAGAGCGCAGAGGCAGTGGCTTCTTGGCTCTCAGACATGGTGATATCACTGGAGCATGTGCAGTGCTGACAGGGAGGAATCTCAGACCAGGTCCTCTGGCTCATCCCTCTCTTCATTTTAGCTTTCACAAAAGAACAGGGCCCTAGGATGTTGAGATTTGCCTTATTATGGTGATTGGGGCATTGATGAGACATGTGATATTGTTCGTATGAGTGAAGAGGGATGATAGGGGTAAGCTGGGATCTGCCCCTGGGCAGCCCTCTGTGAGGACATCCCAGGCGTAAGTCCCCTGGACATCTGTCCACCTGCCTCTATGGGCATCTTGTGTCTCTGGGAGTTGACATAGAGTGAGGCCTTGAATTAAAAGAAGCCTTTCTGGTCTCTGTGGGCAATGAGGTGGTCCAGTGGATAGTGTGCTGGGCCTGGAGTCAGGAAGACTCATTTCCCTGAATTCAAATCCAGCCTGAGACTCAGACACTTACTAGCTGTGTGACCTTGGACAAGTCACTTCACCCTGTTTGCTTCAGTTTTCTCATTTGTAAAATGAGGTAGAGAAGGAAATGGCAGAAAGTATCTTTGCCAAGAAAACCTCCAGTGGGGTCATGAAGCATCTGACAAGACTGAATGACCGCTGGGCTCTGCCTCTTCAGAGCCTTGTGTAGGCGCAGGGCCCTCGTCCTGTGGTCATTCATCTGCTGTGTCTTTGGTGTGCATCTAAAGGATGCATGGGATGAAAGAAAGAAAGGAAAGGCTTTCATTGAGATGCAGCAGCATGATTTACCTTGACTGTTCATCTGTAAAGTGGGGACGATGATCCTTGGATGCATCTTGTTGTGAGAAAGGTGCTTGGCAGAGCATAGAATGCCATAGAAAGGTGAGCTGTAGTTTTTAGGCAGGGCTCGCTCCTTTGCTGCATGGTATCAGTGAGGGTGTTCTTTCTTGTTGCCTCTGCTTCTGGTCACCTTAGTTCTTAGTACTCAGCTCTTCCGCCTTTCCCCCCTCCTCACCTACCAGAAACAAAACTGGTCCTCAGAACAACTCCAGAGAGGCTGTCTGGTTGTGGGGAAAGGTGAGGGAGGGGCTGCGAGAGGGAGGGAGAGAAGGCCCCTCCTGGCTACCTGGTAACCTCCTTCTTGTCCTGTGACAGAAGGAAAGAAGTCTATCCTGGACTCTAGTCCTTTTCTTTCTGAGGCAAATGCAGAGAGAATCGTGAGCACCCTGTGTAAGGTGAGAGGAGCTGCCCTGAAGCTGGGGCAGATGCTGAGCATTCAAGGTAAGTGTGGAAACGGCCCAGGGGAGGAATTGGCTTATGCCACCTGCCTAAATCCTCAGAGAGGGCCTGGGCTGAGAGTTATCTGGAGGAGGAGGGGGATAGGATGGTCTGTTTGGTATGAACACAGCTCAGGGGGGATATGTATGGTTCCTGCTCCTTTGGGTCCCATCCCACCAAAAATAAAAAGCATGCCATCAATGAAAGCTTGGTGGTGGGCAGGTGAGCATCAGGGGGTCTGCACAGCCAAGAGAATCAGTGTCTGTCCTCGGGAAGATACTTGGGTTTAACCACTCTTACTGAAGAGCTTTATAGCATAGACAGTTATTACCTTGTATCTCATTTGTAGATCTCCTGACCTAGAGAATGTAAGCTTCTTGAGGACAGGGATGATCTCACTGTTGTCTTTATATCCCCAGCACTTAGCCTGGTTCATACAGGATGTGCTTATTAATAAATGCTTGGTGATAACTTGTGCCAGTTCACTCACTGCCCGAGATCATCTGCTCGAAGTGGCTGGAGAGACGTGCCTGAGTGCATGCCTCTAGCTAGTGACAGAGCAGGTCTCTTCTCTTCTGGCTGTTTGCCTTGTGTGCCTGTTTGTGTTTCTGGGTGGCTTCTGAAGCCAGGCCTGAGCTCATCCAGTCCTCACAGCGGAGGCTGTGGGCACTGACCCCACAGAACCCTCCTCCCTGCAATAAACTTACTGCTTTTTCTTTTCTTCCAAAAACCATTATGCTAACTACTGTGTTCTGTTCCCCCCGCCCCAGATGATGCGTTCATCAATCCCCAGCTGGCCAAGATCTTCGATCGTGTGAGACAAAGTGCAGACTTTATGCCCTTGAAACAGATGACGGTGAGGTTGGGGGCTGGGCAGAAGGAGCCAGTGATAACCCTGACGCCAGTCAGCATGGAGAGCAGTCATAGCTTGTTTGGTGGAGAGGAAAGAGCTCAGAGTCCATTTCTTTCTCCCTGAGCAGGGAACAGAGAGGGACCCAAATATTGGCTTAATGATCAGAATGACTTCATTCCTCTCCTCATGGGCTCATGGGATTGGCTTTTGAAATATATCTAAAGTGTTAGTCAGACTTCAGATCTTAGTTCTCATTTGGTCTCCTTTGTCCCTCTAGAAAACTCTGAACAATGACCTTGGTCCTAACTGGAGGGATAAATTGGAGTACTTTGAGGAACGGCCCTTTGCTGCTGCTTCCATTGGGCAGGTCCACCTGGCCCGGATGAAGAATGGGCGGGAGGTGGCCATGAAGATCCAGGTAGGTTGAAGTTTTGCCCTGGAAATCTGGTGGAGGTGTGTATCCTACCCAGTGTTGCAGTCTTACTGTGTTGGGCAAATGGGTGAAGCCTCAGTAATCATGTGTTGGAGGCAGGCTTTCGACAATACTTTTTCTCTTAACTTCTTGGGGTGGTCCATCACCAGCTCTTTCAGCTGTGAGCAGCACATTCCTCCCATCCTGCAGAGGAGGCCTCATCTTCCTTTATCATGGGACTGGGACAGTCTGGGACAGAGATGAAGAGAACCCTAGGGCTCATATGACTGCCATGAATATCCCATCTTGGAAGAAGGCCAGACAGTGAGGCAGCTCTGGTAGTCAGCATCTAGAGGCTGAGAGAGAGAGAGAGAGAGAGAGAGAGAGAGAGAGTGTGTGTGTGTGTGTGTGTGTGTGTGTGTGTGTGTGTGTGTGTGTGTGTGTGTGTGACAAGATTAAAGTGGATTGGGAAAAGTTTAACAAAATACAAATACAACATCAGTGATGGTTAATTTGTGGTTTTCTAAGTCAGCATGTAACAACAGGGAGGCCTTTCTGTTTGGTCAGAGTGGATAGACCGCAGGTCACAGACTCAGGAAGTACATTGCATGTACTATTTGTGTGACCTTGCTACATGGGAAACTGTCCAAAAAAACTGCCATACTCTGATGAGGACACAGTCTAGTCCCTGCCCTCAGCAGGGAGGTTTGTGCAAGGATGAGCCCCATTTCTGGCAGCCAGGGTGGGGAAGCTCTTGTTCCATTTCCTTCTGTCCATCTTTTCTCTTGTAGTATCCTGGAGTAGCCCAGAGCATCAACAGTGACGTTAACAATCTAATGACGGTCCTCAGCATGAGCAACATACTCCCTGAAGGTAGGAGGAGCCTGCCTTGGGAGGAGGTAGAGGAAGGTGGAACTGGCGCAGACTTGATTGCCCTCACAGAATCAGGCTGACCTTTTCCATTTCTTTCTCCACTTTATCTTGTCCCCTGTCAGGCCTATTCCCAGAACATTTGATTGATGTGTTGAGAAGGGAGCTGGCCCTTGAGTGTGACTACAAGAGAGAAGCTGCCTGTGCCAAGAAGTTCAGGTGTGTCCCTGCCACCCCCACTTTGGTTTCCAGAGTCCTCTGCTCCCATTATCCCTAGTGCTGGCCTGTCCTGGTGCCTGCCGCCCACACATGGTCAGTGAAAAAAGCCTTAAGAGATAAAGAGGTCAGGGGCTGGTTCTACTCTAGGCCAGACAGGAATTCTCCCTGACCATCCTCCAGCCTTCCCTTTAAGGAGACCTGAGACAGACGGCTCTTTATTTTGTGCAATGTGACCTTCATCTCTGATCCTGGTAGCTGTGTGTCCTGAGAGCCACAGGCGAGTGCCCCTGTGAAAGGAGAGCCTGGAGGGGGAGGTTAACTTGACCCCTTCTCCCTTTGGTGACTAGGGAACTGCTGAAGGATCACCCATTCTTCTACATCCCGGAGGTCATAGACGAGCTTTGCAGTCCTCATGTCCTGACCACAGAGCTGGTGTCTGGCTTTCCCCTGGACCAGGCAGAAGGGCTGAGCCAGGAAGTTCGAAATGAGGTATTTCACTGGGGAAGCCAAGTGGGTGTATGGTGGGGAGAGTGAGGGGGATGGGAGTAGCAGCTGGCAGTCTGACCTCAAGTCCAGAAGAGCTCAGTGACGCTCCTCTGGCCTTCCCTGGTAAGTACCTCTAAATCCAGGGTTGTGGTGACCACCAGGAGGTCCTTGGGAAAAAGAGCCCCTTATACAATGAGGGCATGAGGGGCAGCCCCTTAGGTATGACATGTGCATTTTTTAATGATGGAAAGTTGTGTGCTCCCTGGCCTTGAGGCAGAGTACAGTGGTCATCGTGAAGGCTCGTCTCTGGGCACAGTGACACATGAGGCCGTGTGATTTTTCAGGTCTTCTGTATATACACACACATAGACACTGAGCTGTGTGCTTAATTACCATTTGGTTAGGCATCTGTTTGGGGGGATGCATGTCAGCTTGATTAGAGGGCAGCAAAGTATGTAGTGGTTCAAGTGGAATGAGGCTCTTGAGTGTGCCTTCACACTTGTGTAGATGATTGGATTGAGGCTGCCCTTTCTCTGTCCACACTTGTGTTCTAAATAACACCATAGTTCACGATCTCGGAAAAACCACTTTTCTTGACCAGAAAGAGTATGGGTTTGGGACAGAGGGAAGTGTCAGGGAGGACAGCAAGATAAGGCGGATCCCTAATACAGCCAGCTCTTAGATACACCCTTGGGCACAGATTGTAGGTGGTAAACAGAGGAATGTACCTTTCAGGGCACCAGTGGGGGTCCCTGCAATGCAGCTTCCTTTCACTTATGAAACCCAGATGTCACCCGGAGGCAAACTTTAACAATTTCTTCTCCCACATCTAATTATTGTTCTTCTCTGGGCCCTCAGGAGGCTCTGAAATCAGTCTGAATAGCAGAATGCTGACTTCCCTCCTGTGTGTCTGGTAGGCTGCAGCAGGCTACACCTCCCCATTCCTGCCCTTCTCTCCCCACAGATTTGCTACAATATCCTGGTCCTGTGTCTGAGGGAGCTGTTTGAGTTCCAGTTCATGCAGACTGACCCCAACTGGTCTAATTTCTTTTATGATCCCCAGCAGCACAAGGTAAGGAGCCTTGGACCCCGAGTATCATTGACCCTGGTTGCCATAGAGCTCAAATTCTGTCACAGAAAGGGGCATAAGGACCTTGTAGCATGAAGTTGTAGTTAAAAAGCCTCTTTCTTGTCTGGTGCCTGGAGGCAGGGAGGATGGTGCATGAGCCTTCTTGGGGTGTCCCCTCCTCCACAGGCAGGAACACACAGGTATCATGCCTTGAGATACCTGGGCCCACACTGTTCCTGAATGGAAAGGAGTAGAGATGGGGGCTTTTCAGCCCCTCTCCTCTTCACTCATTCCTCTGGCCTACCCACCTAGCAGCTTCTTACCCTTTTCTCTGGTCCTATCCAGGTGGCTCTCCTTGACTTTGGAGCAACGCGCGAATATGATGAATCATTCACTGACCTTTACATCCAGGTATGGAAGGCCACTTGCAGAGATGGGGGACTCTCTAGCAGAATTGACCCTGAATCTCGGCTTGTATCAGTACAACTTGACATCTGGGCTTGGGCCCATAGAGTAGTTCCATCCCAAGAGAAACGTGAACTTGGGTGGAGGTAGAGTGGCCTTGGAAAGCCAATATGTACTTGAAGCTCTTTAGTGGGATTTACACTCTGCTACATTATCTGAACCAAGGAGAAAGAATATCCCTTATCCCCTCCCCCAAACCAGGAAAATAGCCATCTCTTGGAAGTACTGAT
This sequence comes from Potorous gilbertii, assembly GCA_028658325.1. Classification (NCBI taxonomy): domain Eukaryota; kingdom Metazoa; phylum Chordata; class Mammalia; order Diprotodontia; family Potoroidae; genus Potorous; species Potorous gilbertii. Next base: position 577,048,943 of record CM053770.1, on the reverse strand, counting down.
CATAGATAGCTATTGCAGGAGACAATGGAGCTGGCTTATGGCCTCCCAAATTGAGCATCACATTTTATAAATCAGCTCCTCTGTCTCCATACGTGCCTCTCCCTATTTGCTGCAGATCCAGCCATTTGGAAGGCAGCTAGATGAACACCACAGAGTTCATGATCTTGGAAAAAAGCTTTCTTGACCAAAAAGAGTATGGGTTTGGGTCCCTGGTATAGCCAGCTCTTAGATACACCCTTGGGTACAGACTGTAGGTGATGAACAGAGGAATGTACTTTTCAGAGCACCAGTGGCGGGGTCCCTGCAATGCAGTTTACTTCCTCTTAGGACCCGGATGTCATCCTGAGGCAAACTTTAATAATTTCTCCCATATCTAATTGTCCTGCCTCCCTGGGCCCTGAGGAGGCTTTGAAATCAGTCTGGATAGCAGAGTGCTGACTGGTATTCTGCCTCTCATCACTTAACACTCCTAAGGAAAGTGAGTGGTGGGGAGAGGGCTTAATTCTGAAGGAAGAAGGGGGAATCACCTTGTGGCCATGAGACACACCCTTTACCTGTGATTTGTGTGTGCCTAGTTAATCAGGGCTGCGGCTAACCAGGACCGAGAAACTGTGCTGAGAAAATCTATAGAGATGAAGTTCCTCACTGGCTATGAAGTGAAGGTGAGCTGAGGGGCCCCTTCCCTGGCCAAAGCTGTCTGGGAATGCAGGCCTCAGAGGTCTGTCCTTCTCATTTTCTTCTCTTTTTCGTTCTTCTCTCATCCTCCCAGGCCATGGAAGATGCCCACTTAGACGCTATCCTCATCCTGGGCGAGGCCTTCGCCTCAGACTCACCGTTCGATTTTGGGAGTCAGACCACCACCGAGAAGATTCATGGTTTGATTCCCATCATGCTAAAGCACCGTCTTATCCCCCCGCCAGAAGAGACTTACTCTCTCCACCGAAAGATGGGGGGTTCGTTCCTCATTTGCTCCAAGTTGAAGGCTTGTTTCCCCTGTAAAGAAATGTTTGAGGAAACCTACAGCAACTACTGTAAGAGGAAGGCTGAGAAGCGGTAACTGTTGGTTTTCTTGTCTGATGGCCCTGTTTTATCTAGCAAAGAGCAAGGTAGTATTATCTGTCACCTCCCAAGGGCATCTCAAGAAACAGAAGACTGTCCCTGAAGCCAGTGGGTATTGGTGCTGACCAAACCTAGAACCTTCTACTTACCAATAAGAGGCCGTTTTCTTGTAGGAGTAAACTTGCAGGAAATTGTGACTATGCCGAGGTGGGTGTGTGTGTGTGTGTGCGTGCATGTGTGTGTGTGTGTGTGATTGCTGGGGTCCTCGATGGCCAGTGCCTTTATATAGCTTTTCTTGATTAAATGGTGGCTCTTTAGTGACTGGGTGGGTTGAGGATGAGGAGAGAACTGAACCTTGACAGATCTCTGGAGACCTGCTTACATGAAGGGGGAAAGATTTGATTTTTGTTTTCTTTTATTTTGTGTGTTTTAGGGAGAGCGTCCATTTTCCCCTTTCTCTTTAAATAAGTACAGAGAGAAGAAGCCTTTTAGGACTTTGCAGACGTTGTAGTATAAGATTTGGGAGAAGTATGTGTGTGTATACAAAATGCATTGGTGTTTCCTGCCTTTTTCTCCTCTGGCTAGAGCTGGAGAGAAAGTCCTGTAACAGAATAGTGCCAAAAAAGCTATTTAACCGAATTACCTGCCTTCCAGCAAGCTGGTCCTCTTAGGAGTTTGTGACAACTGAATGTATACCAGTGGACTTCTTGCCATCTGGTTCAGGGACTGTAAAGGGGAGAAGACAAGGGAAATGGTGAGGGGAGAATAGATTCCACCGCTTTCCTGATGTCCTCACCCACAAACAGTAAAGTCTTTGCTGAAATGAATGTGAAAGGGGTATGTTGCTACGTTACAGTCAGATTGATCTAATGAGGATAGCCACCAGTGTGTGTTAGTTTTTGTACATTCTTGTAACTGGCCTACTTATGCATTTCAATAAAAAATTGTTGTGGAGTTTGGTAATGGTGCCATTTTCTTCTCTTCCTTTGCCCTCAAAAAATGTCTTATATTGATAACAAAAGTTGAGGAGCAGCAGCTTTGATGCCAGTGGCCTCACAGGGACCTTTAGTGTTACCTGAGGGGGAAGGAGCAGGAACATAGCTAGATGGGGGCTTGGAGCCGCTGCCTCTACCTCAGAGCAGGGCATGGAGGAGGCTGAATAGATGACTGAGGGGCAGAACAGAACCCCAAACCCCAGGTATCTGAACTATAACCACATCACTTTCCACAGCACTTACCGTATTTTCCATTTCTACTATCTTGTCCAACAAGAGAGGCCTGACTTGTGTCCCAGGAGTAGGACTGAGATCAGGGAATAGCTGGAACAGAATACTGCAATCCCTGAATTTGAACCCACAAATGTGGTTTTAAGTTGGGGCTGTCCCTGGTGCTAAAGGTCCTAAAGCCTCTGAAGGGTTGGAAGGTACAGAAGCAGGACTTCAGAGACCAAATAAGGGAATTTGGGGGCAGGAAACGTGTAGAAACATGTCAGCTGTGCTACTGAAGATGCTCCATTTCCATTGTAGTTCCTCTTTGCTGTGAGAGGATGCCCCTATGAGCCATGATAAAACCAAAATCTTTTACACATTTTTAGGGACTGAGACTATCCACAAATATGAAAGTACAAATTGAGGGAAATCAGTAAATGAATGAACATGTTCTCTTTTATCAATCAATAGCAAAAGTGAATAAGCATATGGTAGGCACTGACTAGAGCTGTTGTAATGGACTTTCCTCATCCCCTGATGACAGCAGAAAGATGGGCTTGTCACAAGAAATAATGATATTTACCAAGTGCTATAGGCAATGAGTGAAATATGGGGAATGGCTTAACTTGCAGCATTGTGAATAAGGCACATATCGTTGATACAATCCTCAGCCCTGTCATCAAAGTAAGTCTTGTAAGACATGGAACAAGTGGTGTGGCCCAGCCTACTGGTATGTATGCCATGGTGTAAGAAGCAGCCTTGGCAGACTTTTAAGGTTATTCTGAATTAAAATTTTGTGCCTTGAAGATTGTGTCTGCACATGTGGCTTTTTCTTAGAGTAGGGGCAGAGGAGTAGATGGTGCACTGCAAGAGATGTCAGAGAGAAAGGACACTACTCCCCAGAAAATGCCAAAATAACATACAGAATTCCCAGTGGGTTGTCACCAAACCATCAAGCAGTGAAAATGAACTCTTATCTTTTTCTGCCTTGTTTAGATAAATGCTTTATAGTTCTTTCTACCCAAGTCAGCTAAAGGTGGAAACCTTATCCTTCCCAACGGCACTATTTTGTCTATATACAGTAAGCACTACACAAATATTACCTGCTTCGATCACTACCACACTGGTCAGAATGATACTGCTCCAGATGGCTATCAAAATTGTGAGATACCTTAAATACGGGCTTGAAGGAGAGTGTAGATATGAGTCTAATGCACTCCATTCACATAGGCTGTAAGATAGACAGCAGCTTGTACACCACAGCTGTTTTCAGCCTCTGTAGTTCTAGTCTCTGACTCCAGCTCCTCTGCAATCCACCAGGGGTGTTAATTTCTATTTTGAGGGAAATACTTTACCAACATTAAAGAAAAAATCGATCCAATAACTAAGTGCTGGTTTGAAAGTTGAGAAGCAGGGGCCAACAACGCTGACGGAAGCAGGCAGGGCTTCACGTGAAGCCTTTTTGCTTGTAGGATCCAGTAGCTAACCTGATGGTTACCTGCTCACAAATATGACTGTTCACTTAAGAATAACTTTCAAATGGAAAAGATCTGGGTGCTTTCTCTGAAACAAATGTTTTGGGGTCTCATCACATCCTCAGAGGGATCTGATTCAGAGAGTGGGAGAGCCCAGGAAATCAAGATGAATTTACCAGATATTCTGCTGTATAGGTCTGTAGAGGGGAACAGAGAGGTCTTTCCCATAGAGGGACTTTCCCCCTGCAAAGGGAAGGGCTCTGAGGAATCACAATTAGAATGGACCTGGGTCTCTAGCCCAACTTATTCCCAGACAACATCCCCATTGGGTGACCATCTGGCCTTTGCTTGAAGACTTCTTGAGAGAAAGAACCTAATAATCAACAAACACTGGGCTAGATGCTGGGGATGAAAAATCAAGTGAGAAAACCTCTGCCTTCAAGGATGTTTATGTTTTACTCTCCAGCACATAAATGGGAGTTGTGGGTGAGCTGAGGGGCTGTGAGTGGAGATAGAGGGCACTAGGTTGTCACTTCCTCTGCAGCAGCAATGGTAACACTGACTTCATTATTGTTCCCAGAGCTAGTGCAAGAAGTGAAAAGGGCATGAATGCATGCATGAGGTGGCAGGGACGTTGGTGACATGCCTCCGTGGCCTGGGCCTGTGGATTGAGTCCAGCACGGAGTCCTAGAGCTGAAGGCCCTCCTGCTCCACAGATATGGGAACACTCCTGGACTTCTCCTCTTGGGTGGGGAGGAGTGGGCTCTGATACTGAGAGAGTCTTTTACATCTTCAGAAACCCTTTCTCTCCAACTTACTCATTGCTTGTATTTCTGCCCTCTGGGGCCAGGCAAAGTAAGTCTGATCTCTCCCACATATCCTTGAAATAAATAAATTCTCTCCTTCAGGCTAAATAGCCCCACTTCCTTCGGCCTCTCCTCCCATGTGTGGAGTCACCTTACCATCCTGGCCATCTTCTGGCACTCCTCAGTTTCAAGAGTGCAGGGGAACCATCATGTCCCCTCTTTTGGACTCTTACTCTCAACAGCCTAATTGCATTTCTTCTTTATTTACCATCAACTAGGAATATAGAGCTTAAGGTATGAGCTGGTCATCCTTCATTGCTGAAGAAGACGCCATCAGACAAATAATGACATGACTTGCACTTGACTTTAAGTTAAGGAAGGCTGTACAAGTCACCAGCCTCACTTCTCCTCCAGAGCCATCTGAATCCAGTGACCAGACATTCATCAGGATGACTGGAGAGGACCCAGGATGAGGCAGTTGGGGTTAAGTGACTTGCCCAAGGTCACACAGCTAGTGCGTGTCAAGTGTTTGAGGTGATATTTGAACTCGGGTCCTCCTGAGTCCTGCTCTGCTGCTCTATCCACTGCACCACCCAGCTGCCCAGTATATAAACTGTTGTACCTAAGAGTGCTAGACTTGGAGTCAGGAAGACCCGAGTTCAAAACCTTATGTACACTCCTACTCCATGTGTGACCCTGGGCCCAGCATTTCATTTTTCTTGGCCTCAGTTTTCTCATGTGTAGAATGGGGCTGAACATTACGTCCTCCCTCACAGGGCTGTGAGGATCAGATACACGATGCGCTGCTCTGCAAACTTCAGTGCACTCTATGAATGCTGGCTGAATTAGGCACGCCTGGGAACCCTGAGATCGTTGTCAGACAAATGGCTCCTCCTGTCTTGTGCCTTTTTAACTGTAATATTCCTATTAAAATTCATCTCCATAGAAGCACATAATTTCGAGTTGGAAGGGCCCTGCACTGCCCTCTGAAGTCAACCACAAGCATGTTACAAGCCCACTGTGTGCTGGGCACTGTTCCAGGTACTGGAGATACAAAGACAAAAAAAAAAATCAAGCAATCCTTGTTTTCAGGGAGTTTGAATTCTATCAGAGCAGACATGAATATATGTATTTCTAGAATAAATACAAAAAGTAGTTCAACAAATACAAAGCATTCTACTTATTTCCCAAAAAGAATCCCATCTACAACCCACCCAGTTGTTGGGATCATCGAGGCTTTGTCTGAAAATCTCCCTAAGGGGTAACCCAGTAACCCCAAGACAGCCCACTCGACTTTTGGAAAATTCTCATTTTTAAGAAGTTTTTCCTGAAATCAAATTTACATTTATTTCTTCACTAACTTTTTGCTGGCCTCACTGTTGATTCACATTGAGACTGTGGTCCCTCAAGCTCCACAGATCTTTTTCAGACAGCAGTCTGATCGTGCCTCTTCCTTTGAACTTGTGAATCCACATCTGTGCCTATTTAATCTTGGAGAGGCAGTGTTGCATAGCAGACTCAGAAAGCCCTGGGTTCCAACCTTACCTCTGACATACCTAGGTTGTGTCATTGCCACTTACAGATAACTTAACCTCTCAGTGACATGGGCAACTAACACCAAATTAAAAAGGCACTCACCTGTATGGGTAAAAGGTGTCTCCTTATCTGAGAGTTCCCAGTGCCAACGAAATCACAGATGCAGTCCTAATCCCTATATATTTATCCCAGTGTTCTAAAACCTGCCAAGATCTTTCTGCATCTTAACCGTCATCCCGTATGAGAGTTGTCCTTCCCAGCTTTGAGTCCCATGTGAGTGTGGTCAGCCTACTACCCAGGCAAGTCAAGACAAAAAGGTTACGCAGTGCGCAGCCAGGCAAGGGGCCCTGAGGTTCCTTGAAAGGTGACATCAAACCATTCATTAATACTGGTTTAGCAATCACATCTGCCAATTTTTTTCAGGATTCAGTTTACTCTTTCCTTATTCACCTTGGGACTACACTACCAGACATATTTGTTCTGCCCACTGAATCCAAGCAATCATCTCCTTGGCAAACAAGGACAGCTTTTCTGTCTTCTTTGTCTGGTCTGCTCTTCATTTCTCTAATAAAGTTTTCAAACTGCCTCTTCCTTTTCCCACCCCTCCCTGCCCTGGGGGTTTCTAGTCTTCCTTGATGACCCAGGCTCATGGGGAGCTTTAGAGGATTGCACCAACTCTTCATGTCCTCCCTTCTGATTTCTGTCCATGTGTTTTTCCTTCTAAGTTCTTCCCTTTTCTTTCCTCATTTAGACTGTCTTTTTTTAATCATTTCATTCTTGAGAACTCTTATTCCTCCTGGGCTGGTTTCTCATACAGAATTTGGAACCTGCTTATCCTTCCTCTGAGCTCCCTAAATCTAAGGTACATATGAGACTGCTCCTGGCTTTTCTCTCCTCTTCTACAAGCTCCAAGAGGGAAATAGTCACTTCTCTGTTTGCTTCCCATCATTACATCCTGGCAACCAGTTCATTCATATTGGTGGGAATTAGAGCCAGAATAGAATTTTTCCCATGTTAGTGACACTACTTTTTGAAAGATGAACTTATTATTGAGGTAAGTTAAGAAATTATTAACTGCTCTGTTTTGGGGAAGCAAAGAGCGCAAATGTCCAGAAAATTAAAGTACTCCATGACTGTCACATCTCTCAACCAGACTAGGAGCTCCTGCCCAAACTCTTCCTCTACTTCTGCTATCTGTGGCAGAGGCTGAGGAGGTTATCATTTTTGTTTCCATTCACATTCATCTGTATTCAAATGCCCAAATCTTATTAATCATATAACTTAGCATGTCAAGATTTTTTTGGGATCTCTTAAGATTTGTCATCCAATATATTAAACCTCTTTAGCTTTGTGCCAGCTACAAATTTCACAAGCATTCCAAATACTCCCCCTCCATTAAAGGCCTTCTTCTAAGTTATCACTGGATTGTTAATGACTATTTCTTAGGTCATTTGGTCAAGTGTTTTCAGTTTTTTGTTATATGATCAATTTTGAATATAATTAACTGTACTACTATCTAGCTCATATTTTTCACTCTGTCTACAAGCAAGTATGACAGACTATAGAATGTTTTGCTAAAATCTAGGTAAATTGTACCTACAAAATTCCCCTGATATCAGTCCAAAAATATCATATCAAATCATATCAAAAAATAAAATAAGGTTCGTCTGGCATGACATGTCTTGATGAAGCAATATTGTTAGCTCACTGTGACCCTCTAGTATTATGATTTAGAATTTTTCAAGGAAACAAAGTCAAATTCACTGGCCAAATTACAGATTACATTCTTTTCCTTCCCCTTTTTAAAAAGACTAGTACAGCACTATCCCTTCTCTGCTCCTGTGGTCCCTATTCTGTTCTCTACAGCCTTTCAAGATCACTGACAGTGAATGGCTAAGTAACTGCCCTCTGCCTTTTCTTTCATGACCATCTGGGCCCAGTGACTTGAACTCATCAAGCAGTGAACTATGACTGCCTCTTTACTTATCTTGGGTTTCAATTCTTTATTAGCATCTCACTTGGTTGGCTCTTTCTATGATATTTTACACTTTTTAGGAAGCCTCTCTCCCTGTTTTCAGAATGTAAAAAGGAAATGGGAATTCCACAGATACCTACGCTATTCTGACTTCTTTAAAGTGCTATAAATTCTAATTAGTATCGTTGTTACTACCACCATCACCATTTAGTCAAGCAATCTTTAGATATAAATAGCCATCTGATTTCCTTGAGTGGCACACAACAAAAGCTGTACACTCTACCACTGGTACTAGGGAGTCAGAAGGTGGGAAAGATTTTTTCCCAGGAAGCAGACACCAAACGACCCCTTCTGCGCAATGTGGAAGAGATGCATGTTCAGGAACAGGCTCGACTAGAAAGGACCCCAGAGCCCATCTAATTCAGATTCTTTGACTCTGTTTGAATGAAATTCAAAACTCCAGAAGGGGCGTACAAAGTATTACTTTGTTGGGTTTTTTCTTAATTAAAAAAATCCACAAACGCAGCAGTGTAGATAGCTTAGGCTTTGTGACTGCTACTCCTCTTTGACTAAGCAGGGAGTGTGATTTCAGTGGGAAGGTCTTCCCACAATTCTATCTAATGAGTACAGATAATACGACTTTTGAATTCAACCATTCATCTTGCCAGACACATACTCTTTCCCTTAAACCTTTTGACTTTTCCTGTTTTCCTAGCAAGGCTGAGATGTATACCTGTTTTGTCCTGTTTCCTTAATGGAAAAAAACCACACCATATAAAATATTATGGAACTGGATACTTGGTATGGCAGATGATGGTGGCCAAATTACTGCCCAAGAAATCTGCATGTAGTACAAGTGGTACTCAATACGGACCTTTTTAGTCAGTCCATAAGATACTATTAACATGATAAGTAGATTATAGAACATGAAGTAGCAAAGAACTTTAGAACCAGAAAGGACTTTAGAGATCATTTAATCCTTCCTCTCCTTTTACAAATGTGGAATCTAAGACCCAGAAACAGAAAGAAGTGATTTGCTTACAATGAGTGACAAAATTGTGGCTAAAATTCAGGTTTCTTCAGTCTCACCTATACCAGTGTCTTTTCTGCTACTAATACACCATTATATCTGTACATTATCACATTCACTCACAGCATTGTGGTGAAACCAAAATTAATACATTGTCTACAGTTTTTCATTATAATCCTTAGCTAAAAAACCATCATCTAATTAGAAAGCACATAAACTAGTCATAACTGGCAAAATACTTCAATACATGGGCAAGCCTTGAACTTGTACAGTGAACCCACACTGTTCACCCACAAAATCCTGCAGATATCTAAACCACCAACTCCAGAGTCAGGCCAAATTCATTCTCCCCAAGACTCTGAATCTAGGAATGATTTCAGGGACTTGGGTTGAAACTAAGTTAACCTACTCCTGCAGAGGAATTCAGGGTGGTGGTGCTACTGGGCTTCTCTCAACAATTGGGAAAGTTCTGATCAAGAGGGAAGAAAAGATTTAAGGCCAGTGATGGACTTCTCTTATTTAGCCCTTGAAGTGAAAGGAATGAGAAAGTTGCTTAATTTTGGAAATGAAAAAAAAGGTTTTGGTAGTAGGAATTTTATAGTTGCAAAAGACTACAGAGGAGGAACGTGAGACCCAGAGATGGGAACTGATTTGTCCAGGGTCATACAGGTGGCAGACTTGGGATTCAAACTCATGTCTTTTGATTCCAAATCCAGTTCTCTTTCCACCCTAATTTCTGATCCCTGACACACCATAATCTGTCTCTCCAAGGGTTAGCCTTTACAAAGCTCTTCCAACTCTTCCATGATTGAGAAAAGACATCCTTTTGGAACACAGAGAATGACAAAATAACAGTACCAAAGCCAACAAGGCAAACCACTGGCAGAAAAGTGTGTCCCAGTGTTGAGTACTGACATGAGAACCCACCCTGGCTCCTGACTCAGTGTTTCTTTATTGCATAATTCTGCTTCATTTTGCCATGTGAATTTAGATTAGAACACTACCTTATACTAGCATTAAACTTCACAGTTTACAATGCACTTTTCCTTAAAAAACAAAATGTGAGAAAGATAGGGCAGATGTTATCATCCCCATTGTACGTATATGGAAAGTGAGGCTTGGCGCAGTAAAGCCCAAGATAAAAAACAGAAGGAGGATTCACATTCATGTCGTCTAACTCTAGACCCAGGGTGATTTTCCATGACACTACCATACTTTTATTTGAAGGTCTAAAACAACGAACTGATGGTATTATTATTACAATTTTAAGAAAGGTATATGTGCAAAATTCAGTCCTATGAAATACATGAAAATCACTAAGTCATACTACTTGGTTCTCTGAGATGACATGTACTTCTTGTACTTTTTTGTTTCAGAAGTGTGAAATAAGCTATCGTGAACTTTGCTCATTGAAATCCTGAAATGAACATTTATCCAGCATGTTTTGGGGGGCCAACTCAAAAATAGTAAGAAATATGAAGTCATACACTTGGGTTCCAAAAATTAACTTCACAAATGTAGGACACATGACCTTGCTAGTATGAAGAAGAGGTAGGGGTTTTAGTGAACTGTAAGATTAGTATGAGACAGAGTGACAAAGCAGGGAAATTAAATTAGCTAATGGGATCTTGGACTGCATTGTGAGAGGCAGAGCATACAGGAAGGAAGTGATCGAATCCATCTGTACTTTCTTGGTCTGACAACATCTGGAATGACAGTGATAAGGTGTAAAACTTTAATAGAAGGCAAACAAACAATGGTGAAAGACTTTGAGCCTATGCTATATAAGAATGGATTAAAGGAACTTGGAGAAGACTGGGGGTAAAGTGAGGGTGGAGGAAGACGTGATAGTTGCCCTGAAGGACTTTAATGCAGAAGACAGATTAGATTTGCCCTGCTGGTCTTGGAGAACACAGCTAAGAGCAAGTTATCTTTTTACAAAAGGTAACTTTAGGCTGAATGTCAGGAAAAACTTCTTGACGATCTGAAGTAACTCAAGAAGGACAGGAAGACTCAGAAGACAATGGGCTCCTCTTCCCTGGAGGTGTTAAGAGGCTGCAGGCCCATTTGTAGGTTTTATGGGGATTCTTTCTCAAGCAGGGCTTGGCCTGGATGGTTGCTGAAGCCCTCTAATCGTACTGACCTTGTATTCTGTGTCTCCATGAGCACATTACTTACACACGCACATGAGCTCAAGTAATACACACCTGTCCTTGTTCCAAGTAGCCTGATTCTCATGTGAAAGACGCAAAGTCTTTGCTCATAGTCTAAGGTAAAAACTGCAGCTAGCTTTGCAAGATGACTTTTTTTTGTCCCTTGCAGAAGCTTGATTGATAGTCTCATGGTTGTCCTCTAACTCTGGTTCTCGGGATGGTGGTCACCTGGACCAAGGGATGGACTGAGCCAGCTGCCTTTTCTCAAACTTCTCCCTCTAAGCTTTCTGCAGCATCTTATACCACTGATCCCCGCCTAACCCATCCCCTGGCCAAACCTTCTTCCCTTCCTTCGCTTCCCTGCCCCTACTCTCCTGATTCTCATTCCTGAGCGCTCCTCCTCTGTCTTTTCTCACTCTTTCACTGGTTTTTTCCTCAAGTGTTGGTGCTCCTCCAAGGACTCTTTTAATATCTTTCTCTACATTCTTCACCAGTTATTCATTTTTTCCCATGGTTTCAAATCATTGTTTCTCAGGTATCGTGATTCCCAAGCCTATATTTCCTGATGGTTTCCTTTAATTCTAATCACCTATCTCTGAGTGCTGGACATCTGTACCTCATTCTGCTAGGATCTCAAACCCAACATGTCCAAGAATAAACAGATCTATCCTCCTCCTCCCAACTTCCCTGTTTTGTTCTATAGTCCCCCAGCTTCCTAACCATCTAGAACCGATACCTCTGTCTGACTAATTGTTAACTTTCTCTCTCATGTTCCTATATTCAGCTTGCAGATGATTATTATTTGTTTTCATTTCAAGGATCTATCATTTCATCAGTATGGATCTTCTCTCCAGGATCGTAACCCTTACATAATTTAATGGATTGTCTTTGAGAGTGGCTGTAGCTGAATAATCAATCACTTGCATTAAAGTTAGTTGAAAAGGTAGGCTGATAAGAGGACAACAAAGTATGTCTTGGATAGACCTGTCAGAACTTTCATTTTTCCAATGATGTATAGAACTAGGTCTTTTGTAGAGGACACTATCTCTTATGTGTGTCGTCCCTTCCTCTTCACTCACAGTCCCATTGATCCTTCTTGTTACTGGATTTCATTTCACTCGGTTTTCCTTTAGAGTCAACACTCTACATGTTAGTAAAACTGGACAACTTGCTGTTCCTGGATCTCCTTCTGTCCTCTACCATGTCCAGGATTCACACAGGTCATTTTCCATGCTGGGGATGAATTCTTTTCCACATGTCTGCCAGATGAAACTCTTCGGTTCTTCCAATGCCCAGTTCAGATACTGACTCTTCCAGAATGCCTTTCCTCATCTTCCAACTGTAAGTTTTGAGAGGCAATATGGCACAGTGGATGACCTCTTTCTCCTATTTCTTCTAGCACTTTATCTAGATTGTCACTCTTGTATACCCAGCATATTCTGCCTCATAGTATCATTGTATATTGTCTTATTCCTCCCCTCCCCTCATTAATTTGAGAATGTAGGGAGATTGGAGACTATCTTTGTTCCCGAGCATCTGACCCAGGGCTTTACACATTTGTGTTTTTTTTCTTGATTACAGGAATAGAGATTTAGAGCTGGGAAGAAGGTTAGAGGTTACTGAATCAAATTCCATTTCAAAGATGACAAGATGGAGGCACAGAGAAGTGAAGGGATAACAGCTAGTCAGTGTGTGAGGCAGGAAGTGACTCTAGATCTCCACACCTCCAAGTCCAGGACCAGGGCTTGGCCTATTTTGTCATACTGTCTCTTGAACCTCAAACTTAAATAAGAAAGCTGCTCTGATGGGTTTTTCCAGACAGCACCATAATGATGTTTTGCACACTGCTTAGTCACTAGGTTGAAGAGCAGCAGTCACATTCTTAGTCACAGTAAATTCTTATATTAAGGAAAAAAAACTCCTAAAGCAGTTTAAAATCTGTGAACCAATACAAATTTCAGAAAAAATGTAGCCTCTACCTTCAAAGAAGGTAAAGAAGGCTGATGGAGGTCAGAATGCATGAAACTTACTTAGAAAGCATCTTTGTTCAACAAAGTCTTAACTCAAAAGCAGTACTTCTAAATACTGATGTGTATTTTCTGGATGAGTAATGCCTTTTGAACCTGCCTATGTAGACTACCTGCTTAATTAACTGGACTGTGGAAAGCATCAAAGAGGTATTAGATGTAAAACTGTTCAGTTTCCTTAAAAGAAAATATGCCAAGATTCAAGATCAGTGTGAAATGTGTCTCCAGGGTTGAGGAAAGATGAGGGTTCCTATTTATACTTAGGAGCTCTCTCCTGGAATGAATTAGATACAGTCAGTCTGATCTGAGCTCTACCATAACCCATCACCCTTCTGGTGTTGACCGTTGCCAGCTTTCTGCTGTGGTAGCTCTTCATTGGATGCCAGCACTGCTCTCAGTGGTAAATGGGCCTGGGACCTTGCTGGGAATGCTTCAGCTGAAGCCCAAGGATCTCTCCAAATCCCTTTTTCCCCCAAATCATGAAAGAAATCAGAGTCAGTAGTAAATTAGACGAAGAGGAGGAAAATTAAAAGGAAGAAAGTCTCATGTTTACTTATTTAAGAAACACCCTAGATCAGGGCAATCTTCAGGGATTCTGCTCCAAATAGACAGTGCTTCATCGTCAAAAGATTTGACATATTTGAAAGTAAACTAGTGGTTTTCTGTCATTTGTGGAAAAAAGAAATACTGTTATAGTACCCTGGGCTACTTCTTATACTTAATCATAAACCGCTTTCTTCAATTGGTCACACAGTATTTTTTGGTTCTCCGTCAATATAATATTGTGTGGCAGGAAAGATAAGAATCCTATCCTGAAACATATTTTAAAACACAGCATGAAAATATGAAACAGTGATTTAATTTATAACAGAGTAGGACAACAATAACAGCTAGCATTCATATAACATCTACTATCTGCTGGTACTATACTAATTATCATCTCATTCAATATTCACAGCACCTTGGGAGGGAGATGCTGTTAATTATCCCCACGTTACCTGAAGAAACTGAGGCAAACAGTGGTGAAATGACGTGTCCAAGGTCACATGCACAGCTAGTATTTGAGGCTAAATTTGAACTCAGGTCTTTCTGACTCCAGGCCTAGCACTCTAACCACTGTAGCACCAGGTAACAAATGATAATATGATGAAACAAAGATGAAAAGATCTATCCCTTTTTCTTTCTCCATTACTCATCTTTTTTTTAAATGAGGGAAAAAAGACAAAACACCCACATTTCTAACAGTTCCCTGTTTTATTGCAATACATCAAAGTCAGGTTAATATTAAGTGTGTCACCAACACGAAGTATTGGTGAGGAAGTCATTCATTACATTTCGGACTGTCCCACCTTAAATATTTCTGTGCAAAAGAATCCACATCATTGTTTGGTAGCAGAGAATCTCTTACAAAGTCCCCTACAACATCAAGGGCATCAATCCAAACAAATTAAAATAAAAAATGATAAGAGGCCAAAGCAGTATCTTTTCCCCCTCCACACAGACTTGTCAGCTTTTATACTCTAAACAAAAAAGTGATTACATCTAGGTCATGCAAAACTGTACAATAATATTACAATGAAAAAAACCCTAAAAATATATTTTTAAAAAATAAATGATATGAAACTGTCAGACATAAAAAAGGCAGGTTATTTTTTTTTCCCACTGAAATGCCAAGAATGTTTTGTGTCTTTATCAAATTCTTCCCCACAATTGAGGCTGTTTCTTACATGTAATAGAAGGTTTATTTTTGTTTCATATTTTCAAATGTGGATGAAAAGAAAGAGAAGAGTCATAGATTCCCTGATGAAAATGCCAGAAAAATGGAAAACAAAACATCTATGGCCGCTATGTTGTTTGGGAGTCCTGGGTCTGCTGAACTATATAAGCACATTGCACTTCCCATCTGTCATCTCACCAGGCAGGATTATTCTAAGAACTTTGGCCTGGATTAAGTCACTAAAGTCACAACAGGGAATGTAATGGGTAAAATGAAATGTCCAACACTTCTTTATATAGTTCAGAGGAGAACGAATGGGAGGCAGGGAGAGAGAGGAACAGAAAATAGCGAGAGAAATGCCTTGATTCTCTCCCATGTATTTGGCCACCGTTGTCACTTATTGTGAAGTCTGGCCTAGCAGAAATTTCTAGATGTAAAAGTTCAAGCTGATCTGACTTTTCAACATATTTCTTCCCCGTCTGAAGAACTGACATAAAGTATCTTATCCAAATGCACCTTGGCTTCCAGACCAGAATGTTTCTCATGATTACAAACTCATGAATCCAGCTCACTTACAACTTTAAAGTGCTGGAGTCAGGAAAGGTTGCTGGGTAACACCTGAGAGCTCAATATAAATTCAGTCATGAGTCCACTAGGCTCAAAACCTCTTTCTCAGATACATAATTCAGTAATATGCAGTCATTAAGTGATGATACATTTCTGACCACAAGAAAGGCAAAGATGGGCTGAAAGGCCACTGCAGAATGATGACAAACTGTTGTTACAAAGCGCTTAAGATCCAGGGGTTTTGGGGATGTGTGTGACAAGAACATAGATTTCAAGTTCCCCGGCTTAAGTGCAGGAACCAGGAATTTCTTGGGAAGTCAAATTGACCAATGACAGCAGCTACAATTTATGACTCTAAAGCTATGTTCCAAAGGAAAGTGCCCAAATCACTGGCAATAGCTGGATTTTTAACCAATTAGATAAATGCAACTTATTTTAGCAACCTCTGAGGTTTTCAGTTCTGGCAAAAATTGTACATATGCTGCTACTGTGTACATCAAAAGCACATGATGAAATGACTCAAGATTCAAGGGTAGACATCCACAGCCCCTAGCCATTGGAGAGAGATGCTGGGCAAAACTCCTTTAAGACATAGCTTTCCTTTCTATTAAGGAGAGTAATGTATTTCTTCCACACATACCCAAACTACCCACGATAAGTAAGAGATTCTATGTACAGTACTAAGAAGAGATGGGAAGCATCTTTTCAACCATGTGTCCTGGACCCCTCTAATGGTCAACAAGCTTCTTTTTCTTTCTTTGGATCCTTTTTTCCAGAGAGTAGTGGATTTTTGGGTACCTGCTCAGAAGATCCTGGACGTATTATGCTATGCATTTGAGGACAGTGTGATGATAGTATATGGACCCAGAATAAATATCACCAATTTATCAACTAAGGAAAAATGTCTCCCTTCCTTGCAAAAATCACTTTTTTAGGGCAGGGAACATTGTAATCAATTTCTGTTTGAAACTGCCCTACTACAACCAACTCTTCATTACAAAGTATTCCTGGGAGGCTGCTCTAATGACAGCTTTGGCATAGGGCAAGCGGGACATGGTGTGATCTAGAGATCTCTGTACAGGATTTGTTCATTTCTACTTCTCTTCTGGGGGATCTGAGTGATCAGTTTGAGATGGAGCCCAGCAGGTCCACTTTCTGGCCTTAGCAACAGTCCTGTCTATAAGTAATCTGGAGTCAGAAGCTGGCCCAGTACAAGAAGGTTCACTGGTATGATATGAAACATCCTTAGGAAAGGGAAATCTCTAAGAAACAAGTTGGAAAGAATAACAGACAAGACTGAAAATAAGGTGCTCCTTCGGGACTTCTGTCCTGTTGTGTGAACATTTGCTGGCATTCTATCATGTCTAATGCTAAATGCCACATTTAGGAAAATGTTAGACTGAAATGAGAATGAAACAGTAAGGTACCAATTTGATACCTGAACAAGCTAAATTGTATAGATAGTATGTTAAATGACTCTTAAAATGCAAAAACTTCACATATATTTTTCCAACTTGGAGGTGACTTTTTGAAACAAGTATGCCCATGACAAAATAAAATACAGTAATTTTAGAATAGCCAGACTCCAGCATATCTAACGACCTTAATTGTAATTTTTCTTTTATTTTTCCATTTGTGTCTTTATAAAATAACCCCAAAATAACCCTCTGCCCTCAAAAAGCTCCATAAGTTTTTCCTCAGAGTGGAGAAATGATAAAAACTGACATTGCTGTTATCACAGAAATGTAGAGTGAAAGCATGGTTGTCAGGGGTCAAATGACACAGCACAAATGCTGAGATCTACATTTATGACACGCAGTGGAACCTTAGTGCACGTTCCTGGGAGGAGAGCAGACTATGCAGATTTCTGATTTTTAGTGAAGCTCACGTGAGAAGAATCAAAGAAGCTGATTTCTCTTTCTTTTCCTCCATTCTCTAATGGTGTTATTGGATGGGGGAAATGGCTTCAAATCTCCACCTCATTACAAAAGTACAAGAACTCCAGATTAACCTCGACTGTGAGAAAAATGGAGTTCTGTCTGCTCTCAGCCGACTTCCCTGTGGTGCCCCCAAACATGGGGGAGCAAATAAAAATGCTACCAATAACACAGCCAACCCAACCAAGCAAGCAATCAGCAGAATGGACAATGCTGGGCTGACATCAAGACCCTTTGTGCCAAACCTTTAAAGAATTATTCTCAGGTGAAACTAAGAAAACATTTGGTTAAGGCTGCTCAAAATGCATGCAATTTTGGCAGGCTGAGGTTTTAGCTATTTGGTAAACTGTTTTCAGGCCAATCAGAGGAAGATCATTCCCCTTTGAAGTCAAATGAGTTCCTTCGAGAGAAATTGTCCCCTGCTCTAAACTGCAGTAATGTTATTACAGCCTGGGGAGGTATAGTGTATCCCAGGGGGAGAAAAAAGCACTTTTGTGATCCTTGTGGGGGTAACTCTGCCCAAAGGCTTTGGGATGGAGAAGCTGAAAGGGTAGCGAGAAATCTTATCTCTTTATTTTTTTCTAAGAGACAAGAAGAATAATCTTTAAAATGAAGATCATGGCTTTAATTCTACTAAGGAAAATAGGAAAGACGTGTCTCTGATGACAAGAGAAATTAAACTGCTCTTCTGATAATCTGTGCTCAACACCATTTTCCAAAGGGAATGGTGCTTTCTCTAGCTCTCTCTCTCTCAACAAATATTAACCAGTCTTTTCAACATTTAAAATTATTTATCATGAAAACATATGGAAACAACACAATTCTTTTAAATTAAAGGATTTCTTTCTCTTAAATATGCATTCACCTTTTACTGAATACATGATGCTTCTCTCTTAATATATACAATCAGTATTTAACTCTTAAATCTGTGTATTTAAACTCTGTATTGTAGTAAAATATGTATTGTTTTACTTAATAAGGATTCACTGGTAACAATTAGATTAACATTCAGTTGTGGTGGCTGAATGAAAGTTTCATGATGATCCTCTCCACAAAGTTATGGGCTCACTGTGCTATCTTACAGTACGAGACTCTAGCGCTCATTTAAATCTTACTCATTTTTAGTTATCTTGGTCTATTTATACTAAATTTTTTGGAGGAAGTGAAAGATAATGAAAGCAGCTTCAGTCATATGAAATGGAATCAATACAAATAGAGATCTATGGCAGCTATTTGACAACAATTTGCCCTTTTCTTGCTGCGGTTGTTAAATCTGGGGGTATAATTCACCTTTGAATCCTATCAGAAGGCAAACCTTTTTCCTCCTCCCACCTCCCTTCTGACAGCAGCCCCTAGATAATGTTCAGGCAGAAGTGAGGGGAGAGATGAGAGCAAGAGAACAGGGGGAGTGAAGGGAGCCGTGGTGATGTCTGCTCTGAATGCTGAAGCAGCTCATGTGTCCCAACTCACGTGGTCAGTGCTCTCCAGAGACAGGCTCTTGGTCTTGTGAGGAGAAATGGGGCTGGGAGGGCTGCTGAGGTTGGAGCTGTTGGAAGCTGTAGAGTGCCTTGGAGAATCGGAGTCCTGCAGCCCCAAAAATGAGGATATTACTGATGAGCAATAATTATAACTGACATTTATATGGAGCATCACGATTTACAAGATACTTTACATTATCTCACATGATCCTCACAACAGAACTATGAGGGAACAGAGACATTATCTGTTTCACAGGAGGAAACTGAGACTAAGGTCACAAAGTTTTATGTGGCAGTGCCTGGAAAACCACTTCTTCTGACTCCAAATTCAATGCTCTTTCCATTACACCACAGCTGTAGGAAACACACAAGCCACCATAGATATTCCTCCCCTTCCCACCCTCCTTGACCTCCTTGGATAATTAAACTAATTTTGATTGCTTTTTCACTGTCACCAATCTCTCAAAGCATAGGAGTGTGTGTGTGTGTGTGTGTGTGTGTGTGTGTGCGTGAGAGAGAGAGAGAAAGAGAGAGAAAGGGAGAGAAAGAGAGAAATGAGAATGGAGAAGAGGGCCTACTAAAATGCAGGTAACTATTTATGGAAGCACGAAGAAATGTGTGCTCTTTCCACACAAGTCAGACTAAGGACAGCTGAAAAGCTCCTCTTCAAGGTATAGAATCCTACAAATTCTAGTTTGCAAACCCAAGTTACTTGGTCTCATTGCCCATTGAATATGAATGATTAGTGATTCATGGAATTATTTAAGTAAACTCAGTTTTTCTACTTCTCCACTATCCATACATTTCTTCTCTACTTCAAGCTTTATCTGATGAGATACTCAATTCTAATGTGCATTCATGAATTCCTACTACCAGATCATGCTTTTTGTGGTTCCCCAAATTCCCACCCACAGTCTTTGGCTTCTGTCACACTCACCTCTCGATCATAATCCCTTGCTGGCACATCACTTCCTTGGTCCATACCTCCAGAGGACAGTGACCCATCTGAGGGAGAGGTCATAGCTTGCCGTTTTGTCCCATAGCTTCCTCCCGAGAATTCTCTCCTTAATGCACTACCATTCTGTGAAGATGATCCTAAAATGTGCAAATTTCTTGTTATTACTTGTGTGAAAGAAAAATTAGTAGAATCTTTAGTTCTAGAAGTCCATATCATAGCTTCTATGTACCTTATGTAATAAGAAACACATGAACTTATCTCTATTTCATAGGCAGGAAGAAAAACGGAATGGATAATTTCAAGATCTCTGTCAATGTTTTGATCTTGTGAATTGTTTTGAGAGCAAGAGGATGTGCAAAAGAGAGCACTCCAAGTAACTACTGGCAGTTGGGAGGGATAGTTAAAAAAATGGATGACCAAACAGATTAACCCTACCTCCACTCCCCCAAAATGACAGGTTAGAACTATAAGTTGAAATTTAATTAAGATAATAAAGATAAGCTCCATGAGGGCAAGAATAAGTCAAATTTAAATTTGATATTGCCTCCAGCACAAACAACAATGCTTAGCATATAGTAAGTGCTTAATAAATATTCATATATTTGATGAATCAATAAATCAAAGTCAATTCCAACATTTAAAAAAATTAGTTGCATAAGAATAAAGTCACAAAGGCAAGGTTAAACTACAAATACATATGCGAAAATTATTTTAAAATTTAAATCAAATTAATAAATAATAAATTAATAAAAATTAAATTAAAAAAAACCCCGGAGCTTTCAGTAGACTTGAAGTTCAAAATAATACTGGATTAAAAAAATCATACTATACAAACAATGTCTCACAAAATATAAGAATATTTAATTTGGAGGAGAGAAGATGGGAATGCGGGGAGAGGGATGATCTCAAGTATTTTAAGGACTTTCACTCCAAGGAATAAGGATCAGGTGAGAATAGATACTGATTGATCACTAGGTGTGAACAATGCTTGGGTAGCTTGGAAGAGCTACAGATCTCTTTAAATTGGATGAAAGACTTGGCCAGGCCTTCAGTGGCTTTTATAAAACCATGGGATTGGTTGGAATTGAATTTGAACTAGAGGCAAGCCCCCGAAAGTGTTTCATTCAAACCCCAGAGAAAGAAATGCTTGGAGAGGAAGAAAATGCCTCTTTCAAGTCTCTTTCCCTCATTTTTCACATTTCTGTAATTTTGTACCGGCTTTTATTTGGTTACCTTCTAGATCTGCTCTCATGCATTCAAATGTGCCAAAGTATATACTAGGAATGGTGTGCATAAATGTTAATTGTATTAAATGTGTTTTTCCCATTAAGACTTAACTTTAGGATGCCAGTTTGCTTCATAACATACTCTGTTTCAGCTTTCTCTTTGGTATCCTCATACTAGCTCGGTCTTTCCTGGAAAGGACCAGCATATTTTTAAGTGTCACCTTCATCCACTGGTTAAATTTAACCTTTGTGTTTTGGCTCAAAGCTGTCATTCTCTGTTGTTACTTGGCACACATTAAGAATTTCACTCTATCAAAACAACAATAGCTAGTATTTATATAGTGCTTTAAAGTATGCGAAGGTCTTATTTTGTTCTCATTACATCTGTGGGAAGTAGATGCTCTTATTGTCTCTATTTTACAGAAGAGTAAAGTGAGCATATAGAGGTTGTGACTTGCTCAGAATGATATGGCTGGTAAGTATCTGAGGTTGGCTATGAACTCAGATCTTCATGACTCCAGGTCCAGAGCTGTACTCACTATACCATCAACCTAAATGATTAAAAACGGCATCTTAATATTCTTGCAGAAAATATTCACGAGATGAAATGGCTATTTAATGTGCTTTTCAGTGGGGTCATATAACTTGATATCACTCACTCATAGCGAAGTCATAGATTTTTTAGTACAGTTCCCCCTTTGATTTAAAAGCCATATCCATTTTACTCAAGAGTACTGATAATAGGATTTAAGGCTAAGCAGAACTAAAGTAGCCTTAATCCATCTCCCTGGAATAAGTTACTTTTTATATAAATTGCTCTTCATATTATTGAGTTGGTGATATTTTTGAAATGCAGAAGAGCTGGGCATGAGTACATCAAATATTTAACTCTTTTCAGTATGGCCGGTTTATATTATACAGTGGAAATATACAATCAACTATGAATGTATATAATAAGAGTCAAAAACTTTGTGGCGATCATTTAAGATGATGTCAACATCACTGTGGATCTGGGGTGGCTTGGTCAATCATCAGTCGATAACGCATTGCTCTTTATATCGCTAGGGTTTTTTTGAAAACCCTTCTTGCTTCTCAACTGTTACTTTTGTATACATGCGTTACACGCTTTGAGTGATACCAGCCATGACTGTTTTGTATAAAACACATAAACAGGTAATCGGTCCACACTTGGAGAGGTCAGGAGAGTCAGGGTAATAGATGATGTTAAGAATAACGGGATCAAGTTTACGCAAGGATGCCGACAAGTGCTTTGCTAATAATTTATGCATCCCTATATGAAGCATTTGAATGAATAATTATGGATCGTGTTTGGACCTCTCACTTTCCAGGTCTGCTGAAAAGCTAGAGTTTGGGCTATCTCCCCTGATATAACTATTATCATTCATTATATTAATGGCATGCAAGCTTTCCATTTCATATTTGATCCAATCTGTGTAGATATCTGGATATGCTCCATAATCTTTCTTCAAGGATTCTCTCTCCTATCATTTCTTTGTTTCCTAAGCTTCCCTAGAACAATATCTGATGGATGGGGAATTGTTTTTCTTTTTCTTGAAGCTGCCATGACTCCTTGTATTCCCTTAAAATTTTAACTTTGAGCACTCTTGATGCAAAATGCCATCCACATCCAGAGAAAGAACTATGGAATCAGAACACAGAATGAAGCAGACGATTTTCTTTTGTTATGTTTTTTTTTTCTCATGGTTTCTCCCATTCATTTTAAGTCTTCTATGCAACATGGCTAATGTGAAAATGTATTTAATAAGAATATATGTGTAGAACCCATATAAGATTGTATGACATCTCAGGGGGAGGGAGGGGAAGAAAATTTAAAACTTATGGAAGTGATTGCTGAACACTAAAAATAAATAAATAAATAAATTTAACTTCGACTTTCAATTTTTGACTAACATTATCAAAGAGTCTGACATTTTCATGTTTTGGATTCCAGTTTGCATCTTGTTGTTCTTGCTCAGTTAAGAGTAATACCGTGTTTAAAATTCTGCTCTCTCTCTCTCTCTCTCTCTCTCTCTCTCTCTCTCTCTCTCTATATATATATATATATATATATACACACACACAATATTATATATATTATTATATATAATATCATATATAAATTATATATATATTGACTAGACATTGATGTAATTTTTCAATATCTTTCCACAGGTCTTCAGTAGTATTCTCAAGTCATTTCTGCCACGATGGTATTTAATACTTGTTTTTAAGAGTATGTTCCAAGGTAGCTCCACCTTTCTTCCTATGCTTCTTACTATGGCAACAACCACAGCACATATTGTTGTGTGAAGGTCCTGAAATATTTTCACACTCTGTCAAAATTTATGGGATCAGGCATTCTTTCATGATGATAATTCTAGCAGATATCATCTTTTGGGAATTACTATTTTTTTATTAGTTACATTTATACTGTGAAACAAAAAAAGGTTTTGGAAACTAAATTCTAAGTATGCTCATCTTTTCACAATTATTCATTAAGAATAACTTGTACTTAACATAATTTTATGGTTTGCAAAGTATTTTTGTAATTTTTGTGATCTCATTTGACCCCTGAAATAATGTGTGAGTGTTGCTATTATTTTAATTTTTCTGTCATGGAAACTGAGGTAGACAGGTTAAATGACTTGCTCAAGGTCACACAGCTACTGTCTGACACTGGATACAAATTCACATCTTTCTGAGTCCAAATCAACCACTGTGCCACCTAGCTGCCTAGGTGATTCAAGACACTGGCATTACTCTTCCCCTCCATTTCATTATTGGGCAGCACTTCTGGAATCTTTATTAAGTAAAGATCTTCAATGATTTCTAATTCTTCATCTTTTCCATTTTCAGTTTTAAGCAACTCCTCAATGTCTGCTCTTGTTCTCTAATCTTGTTTGCAGAATAAAGTTATTTCTTAAAATTGCCCTGTATTTATCTTTGAACATTGTTGGACAATTAAGATCTGAGGATATGTGAAGGTTTTGTTTATACCTTGTAAGATCTGCATCCAATTTTATTATTATGTAGTTGTAGAGCATAATAAAATCACTGATATCTCACGGACATTTCAAACATACTCATGGTTCGCGACTTGAGCAGTCATCAAAACATTTCCAGCAAATTCAGTATTCAGAGTTATTCATTTCAATTTATCTTGCCTTCTTGTTGTAATATTATTGAAATAACAAGTACTATAATTTAGCCAAATCTTCCCATCTGGTGCTTGTGCACCTGAGTTTATGAGCCTCAATGTAGGACGTTGCATATTCCTATTAAATTTCATCCTTTCTGATTCACCCTTATCTTCCATTGCAAACCTGACAATCATACTATTAGCATAGTCTTCTTCCACATCATTGATAAACATGATGAACAAAAAAGATGAAGCACAGAGTCCTCTGGGACTACAGCAGAGACCTCTTTTCATGTAGATAGCAACTTGTTAATCACCAGTCTTTAGGTTCAGTTGTTTGATTACATATTGATACTACCATCAAGCCTGTATCTCTTCAACTACCTTATATACAAGGATATCGTGAAAGACTGTAAAATGCCTTACTGAAATCCACGTGCACTATGTCTACAGAATTTCTTCAGATGTCAGCTTAATAAATACTGCCAAAAAAAAGAAATGAGTGAAGAATCTGCAATGAGTAGTTACTGATAAATCTATAAGGATAATCTATAAGGATCTATAACCAGGAGGTAAAGCATTCTTAGTATTTGTGAGTCAGTGATTTGTGATCCTAATCGCTTGAATATTACGTTTAAACTTTTCAGTCAGTTCAATTCTCTCCTTTTTTTCTCCTTTATCAGAGTACAGAGTACAGAAGTACCCCTACACTTGTTCAGGCACAGTAGAATCCTTGCCATTTCCGTATAGCTTTAGAGTAGATTATGCCTCCTTCTGATAAGTTCAGATGCTGTGCAACTAAGAAAAAGCACAATATAAACTGTAACTGTTGAACAGTGCTTTAGGTAATGGTGGGTTTATTTTCTGAACAAGTACAATTCTTGACAGGGTATCCAACAGATAATACTTGTTGAATGAAGTTGTGTGTAAACTTAGAAGCATTGGACCTTTAGGGAATGGAGGTTGGATGAAAGTTTTTCTCTGTGAATTGTGTCAATATTCTACCACGTGTAAAGCAAGAACTGGGATGAATAAATGAATGACAGTACTTCTAAATTTAAATGCAAGCAGCCCAGGGTTATGATGAATACTTTCATGGGCCCCAAATACTTACTTGCTACTAGCCCACTGCTAGCACTCATGGAACGTCCTGGTTCAGGACGTGATTTGGTGATGGATGGAATACTGACAGAGCCACTGAACACTGTCCGACTTTCTTGAGGCCTGAGGTTCTAAAGGAGAGACAGAAATAGATATACTTCAGCCTGAGGGAAAAGATTTATTGTACAGATATGTTTTTCAGTATACTTAATAATACAATTTTCCTTCCTATTAGAAAGAGCAAGGAGTGCAAATTAAACAACACCTTTCCTCCCACACAAAATAACCCTGAAACAAAGCAAAACAAAATCCCAAGTGGAAGAGCTTTTATTAAAAAAAAATCTGAAACATAAAAATTCTGTAGCAAGAACAGTGGCTTGAAGTTACTGAGTTGGCACTAATGGTCAAATGTTGAATTACATGGACAAAGACAGACAATTTAATATAAAGCTCCCTATGTTGCTAAGATTTTAACATACTAACAAACTAAACATCCCAACAAATGCCCCAAATTTACAGTATTACATTAAACCATGATTTTTGATATGTATTCTGTACATATAGTTTCTCACATGTGGCTACCTATTCCCACGAAAGGAGTCATTTTAAAAACTCACAAACACCGCAGTGTCACAGACATGTAGACGGATGGTGTTCCTAAAATGAGGACAATCTGGTTAAAATGTTCAGTTAGACACATCAGTTTGAGAAGTTCTGCATCCATCTTAAATCACTTTGGTATACGATAGAAGGGAAAATCAGCCACAGTATTTTTCCAAAATTATAGGCCTCCAAATAGTAGTGTAATTGGGGGAAGGGGAGTTGCAGCAGGGGCAACTGTTCTGGGCACAGACTACAACACACATCTTCTAACCAAGAATTTTAATATATTGCTTTGTGTAATGAATTGATCAGGAGAAATCTTGAGCAATTTGATGAGTCCCTTGATTGGTTTAATGAGACTTTAGGGTGAGGGGACATTTCCCAGGGGGGAGGATGTAAGTTACTGGGAAGACAAAAGAAGTTCCTATGGTTGGTCTCAGTGACTGGGGATTGCCTCTTTGTGATTGGCTGACTGGGGCACAGGATGGACTAACTTTGGTCAGTGGAACTGTCCAACCTATGGTCTAGAAGAGTGAACGGGGAAATGTCTCACTCCTTTTACCCATTGCTTTCTTTCCCTTGGACTTTCAAATCTGATGGCAACAAACAGTGATGGTAGTGGTGGTGGTGATGACAGGGAAGAAAGGAGTAGAGAATGGCCACCTGCAAGAGGGCACATGGAGGGTGGCCTACAAGTGCCCAGATGAGAATGAGATTAGCACCTCTCTGGATGTCTTCAGCTTTTGCACTTCATTTTGGGAGGACAGGTCAGACGTTAGCAGCCCTGAGAATGAATGCTCCTAGACTCGGAGGTTACTTCATGGATAATCCTGAGTTGAAGAGTTCCTCAGTTTGAGAATCTGCAGGTAGGGCATGGACTCTAGGTGGGAGAGTTCCTCAATAGCTTGAGATGTGGAAAAAAATAGGCATACTGCCAATGGAGGACTACAGCCATGCTACAACCAGGCAGAAGAACTGGTCCTTCCCAATCCTCCGTAACATTGCTGTTATTCAAATGGTACAAATCTGAGGTGAATGGAAAGTATGTGCTTAGTACTACAAATGGTCTTTGCCTTGTGAGGGGAGTGCATGGAAATTAATGAGTTGAGAGTTTCCTGAGTTTATTTCTGTACAATGGTGAGAAATGCATCTTATGCGTTTTCTGTGGTGAAGGATACATAAAGCTGTCCTACATCTGATGGCCACACAGTACATTAAGTGCCTCTGTTATCTCCATATGGGAAAACCCTAGGCACAGGTCACACCTTAGCTTTGTTTTAGAAATTTCTCTTAAATTTTACTATGAGGCAAGGGTAGTGTCAAAGAAAGAAACTGGTCTGTATGGGATCAGCCTCCCAGGACTGAACCAAAATTGAACATAAAATTCCAGAGCCTCCTGGGGGCTGGGATACAAACAAGATTTATTTTCTAAGGTAGGCAGACTAAGTATGTGCCATTGCTATTATTAAGTATGATGATTCTTTCAAATATGATTGCCTTTCCATTCCATGACAGTATTCCATTTTAATACTTACTTGGAAAAGGTATTTGATTATATTGATCACCAGGTCCCTTGACTTCTGATTGGAGTTAATAAAAACAATATGATATAGGCATATATTTAACACTTCTCTTTCTCATTTATATTCAATATTAATAAAAGAAAAAAAGGCTAACTGAATATTTTACTAGCCTACAGTATTACCTTTGAACCTGCTCTTCCTCCCTTTAGTTACCATTATCCCTTCAGTGAGTGTGGCTCACAATGAGTACATAAAATTATCATTCTTTAATAATGATATAGCAATAAATCATTTCGATCTTGGGGAAGCAGTAACCTCCAAGATGTTTCCATTTAAATTCAAATTCTCAGATACATCAGGAGAGGAGACCTACTAGAAACAAAAATTGATACATTTCACTAGCTGCTTAAACACAGGAAGACAAGTGAATAGTAAATATGCAATCATAAAGTCTTATACTCTGTTCTAAATTCAGAGATGGTGGGGAACCTGCCACCTTGAGGCCACATATGGCACTCTACTTCCTCAAGCTTGGCCCTTTGAATCCAAACTTCACAGAACAAATCTCCTTATTAAAAGGATTTGTTCTGTAAAACTTGGACTCAGTCAAAACACTGCACTCAAGGACCCTAAAGGGTTAACCTGCTGGACAATGAAATAAAAATTTTTTCCTAACTCAGAATTCTGTTATAATGTGCTAGGTCCCTGGCTCAGGGACCTAGAATAAATTCCATTGGGTCACTATTAGAATCAATAGAATACAATCCTCTTAACCTGAACCTTGTATGTTTCCAGTCTTCTTACACCTTATACCCCTCCACATTCTATGATCTGTAACACTGGCACTTAAATTTCTCATCTTGTCTCAGCTAAAATCCTGTCTTCTGCAAGAAACCTTTCATAGTTTTTCTTAATCTTGGTGTTTTCTATCTAAGACTATTTCAGATTTATCCTATGTACATCTTTTTGCTTACATGATGTTTACATGCTGTTGTCCTTCATTAGACTGTGAGCTCCTTGAGACTGCTTTTTGTCTTTCTTTGTATACTCAGTGCTTAGCTCGGTACACAGTCAATGCTTAATAAATGATACTTGTGACATTTCTGACTACCTTCACAGGCAAACCCCAAATTAAGCAAATGATTTCTTTCATGGTCTAAGAAGTTGGACATCATGTTTGGAAAATGCTCTTTTGCCCTTTTACTGTGCATCAAAAATACTAAATCTTTTTTTTTTTAACTACTTGGGGAAAGGATCTTTGTGTCAAAGACTCAGAAGAGATATATATGTTCAACCTTTTGATAGCCGAAGGCAAGATTCATTAGAAAAATCTATATACACACTTATTGCCACACATATCTATCTTAAAATACTTTTTTAAAATTTAAAAACATTACACTGCCTTATCTGAAATTATTTAATAATAACGCAGGTATCTAACCAAATTTTACAGCCTCTGTACAAAGAAAGGTTAAATGTTCAAAATACTTTTTATATCCTTCCTCTTCTATACCTTTCAGACACTGTTAAGTCAGATACAAGTAACCCCAGGTTATTTATCACCTGGATCAGGGAAATGGACAGTGCGATTCCAGTTGGTTTTTGTTCTTGAGCAGATGGAGGCAAGAGCCACTCCTAATCTCACTTTCTCAGATGCTTCTTCTGCCTCTAATGCCAAGATTATACCATCAAAATCATACTGACAAAATTACCAAGGCTTCATTCTGATAGATGTGATTGTCAGTGCTGGAAATGACAACTAGAAAATTCCTTTTATCAATGTTTTCCTCAGAGCACTGTATATTTATCTATCACTGTTTTTTTATGTAAATTATACTTTTAATAGTATATATTTAATTTGTATTGCTGAATACAGAAAACCTTTTCCCCCACAGAAAGCCAATGAATTATTAGCAATTTTACAAATAACTTGGTATGTAACCCTAGCAAATTATATGAATACAACTAGCATGAAACAGTAAAAGTCAAACAAAGCAACAACATTGTGGCTTGCTGTATGGTAGAATATTTTGAGCCATGATGAAATAAAAGTTAAGCTACAGAAGAATCTTGCTTGACTGGTATGATGTGATTATTGCTTCAGCAAAAAGGAAACAAGCATTTATTTATTAACTATGTGCCAGGTACTTTACAAATCTTATTTCTGTTGGTCCACACAACAATCCTGGGAGGTAGATGCTATTACTAGACCCATTTTACAGTTGAAGAAACGGAGTCAGACAGAGTTTAAACGCCTTGCCTAAGGTCACACAGCTAGTAAGTGAGGCAAGATATGAATTCAGGTCCTCCTGACTCCAGATTTCATCTACTGTGCCACTGGCTGCTTCTAACTCCAAAATTCTATAAATATCTCAGTCATAGATAGTTTCAGTCTACTTAAGTTAAGGAACACTAGGTTTTTCTAAGTACACCACAAAAAGCACCTTTAAGGAGGTTGTGGTGAACAGCCATCACATGAGATCAAAATTACAGTCAAGTAAGTTAAACAATAATGATGTGTAAGAAAAAATACATTTATTTGGAAGAAAAAGCATATTGAAAAATCTGTCTCCCTTTAAGGCATCAAATTCAACCACTGTAATTTTGATTTACACATCTGTTTGCAAAGTCCATGTAATTCTGTGTGGGTATTTTTTCCCCCAAATCAAATGCTTCACTGTTCTTTTCTCTAAGAAAATAAAATACAAATTAAAATCATCAATGCTAGCAGCTCAACAGACAAGCATTCTTATGCAACTAACTTTATGATACAGAAGCGGCGTGCACATAATGTGGTACAAAGAATCTGGATAGAGCAATGGATGAGTCCCAAGCTTTGACAAGTAGGTTATTGTTATTATGTTACTGGAAGGGAAAGAAAGCTTAAAAAAAAACTCAACCCAAGCCTTAATATTTTGATACTTTCTAATGTAAAAGCAATAAATTTTTAACATTCAGTCATAACATTCACTGGTTGCTCATCAAGGTTGAAGAAATCAGAGGAAAGACAAACAGAAGACATGCTTAATGAAAAACCACAGAAGTCAGGGTTCAGTAAATACAATGAGAACCGAAGTGACCCTAAACATCTAGTCCTCTAATGCAGATCTTTTAAAAAATATAGTGGAAGCTTGCCTCACAATGTATTGTTTCTATGCACAAATGGCTCTTTTTATGTGAAGTTTTGGTCATTTTTCTTATTATAAGGGCTTCACTTGTATGTGCCAACACTCCTTTGAAATTCCACCCCTTTCTCCCCTTACCACTAGGTTACCATTGCTGATACCATCGGTTTACTGTTGCTTACCTGTTCTTATCACTGTGACAAATCTTAATCTAGTTCAATGACATTTTATGAAAGTGCAAATGACATTACAAATATAAATTAGTAATTTATTTCAAATTTACATGGGGTTAAGAAATCTTTGGTACAATTTTAAAGACAGAATGATAAATTTTTGCCACCTCCTTGCAGCCAATATTCCAAATGAAGAGCTACTTTATTACACATATAGATAACAATGTGACAATTTCCTATATGATATTACAGGGAATTGTGGAAAACAAGTCCCTGTGGAGCAGTCCTAAAATTTTATTATTTGATTTTAAGAAAATTCCCCTTTGAGGCAGATAGGATTAGTATAAGCAATATATTTTCATTAAAATGGGAATTCTGCTTCAAAGGTGGACACAATCTCCATTCCACACAAAAACTAATGTAAACAAATGCAGAAAGACCCAACAAAAGCATAAATGAGAGCAGAAGCCCCAGTTCTCCAGAATGTGATCTGTCTCATTTTGTTTCTTGTATGGGTTTAGTTTTCATAGCCGGGATCCTGGACACAATGAAATCCATGTTAGCTCTTCAGTACCCTAGTTCTTACTAACTGTTTCTTTTCTGATTTGTGAGGTCTACCTTTTTGTCTTCTTTTTTGAGCAAAGGGTAGTTTTTCCTACTATTCATTAGTAGTTAATATTATTAGTTTGTACGTTGGAGATTTTGAAATTCTTAAGAATGATTGTAGGGAAAGATAAAAATAAATATAATTGTGTGTGCCTTAGCTTGAGTCTTAAACTCACAAATAATATATTTTCCTGCAAAAAACTGACTTTTGAATGATTTGGAATAAAACTTTACATGAGTCCCTTTCTAAGAATGATGGATCTTTATTTGAAAATAGGTACTTTTGTTTTCATATTTTTAAAAATATTAATACTTCTTCTTTATAATGTGGCCAACTTTTGAAAAAATTGGGAGGTTACTTCTTAAAATAAAAAAAATCCCCAAATCCCTACTGCTCTAAAAGCCCTCTAGCAGCACCAAGCCAAAAATAAAAGTAAATATAAAAAGGAAAGAAAAAAAAAGGAAAATCTGGACAGAAAGGGGTGAGGTCGCAAGGAACATTCAGGAAATGCTAACAGCTTGCTATATTATTTGTTAAGCCAGGCATTAGGAAATCCATAATAAAGTTAGTAAACTTTATTTAAGTTAGTAAAACACCTGACTCAGCCGTTCATACCCTTAGAGTCATAAAGCTTGGTGTACCAGGGACAGAGCGCAGAGACGGGGAATATTCAGGGTTTATGGAATCAGGAGAGAGGAATTTTTCAGCAGAATTAACAGTCATGTGATAGACGTGCTCAAAGTTGATCGGAGAGGAGATCAGACCGGAGTGATGATGAGGGGATGAATGAGGGAAACCCGGCTATCAAAGACAACAGAAAGAAAGAAAGGTAGTAAGGTGATGGAAACGGAATCAGTAGTCGTATGCGAAACTTCAGATAAGCATGCCCCTCTAGGAAAAAGGCTGAAGCACCAGTTTACATTGCAAGTAAATCCCTGCACTAGTCAATTCATTCTTTAACATAGCTTCCACATTCTGAGAAAATTAGAAATATTGAGGGGACATATCTCTAGCCTCAGGAGGTCAAGGTCACATATTTTTAAACAATGTCTTATAGCCTTTGCTAGAGTTTGAGAAGCTGCATAGTTCCACTGACTATATCCAGTATGTGCTTTATGCTTGGAGAAGAATGGAATTTCCATTTTGTCTTTTTTTTAATGTGATCTTATAAATTGTCCAGATTTGACTACAAAATGTTTGTACAAGAAAAGTGTTAAGTGAGAGATAAGGACAGTACGTTTTCAAGGCTGAGCCTAAGAAGAGAAAATGCTATTAGAATATTGTGGTTTTCCTTAAAAAACAAAATTACTAATACACTAAGAAACCACAAATTTTGTTAGTTAATACTTTGCTCAGAGAAGAGCAGAGAATTCACAGTCATTTCCTCTGGAATAACTTTCCTATACATCGCCAAAAAACATACTGAAAATCCAATTCTTGGGGATCAAACATTTGTCCTTGAATGGTCTTTGGCTGTCTTAACTAAGGAAAATTTATCCTTCTCTGACAATTTTTTTATGTGTGAAATGTAAATGACGGAAAGGGAAATCAATAAAATCAGTAATCACCTCTGAAATTAAGTCAATAATGAGGATAGCTAACACTTACACAGCTCCTACGAGGTGCCAGGCACTACACAGAAACCCTGGAGGCAGGTGCCGCTAGTACCCTTACTGGACAGCTGAGGAAACTGAGGCAGAAACAGGTGACCTGCCCAGAGTAATGTCTGGTGTCTGAGGCGAGATGTGAACTTGGGTCTTTCTTACTCAAGGCCCCTGCTCTCTGCACTATGGCGCCACCTAGCGAGAGAACCATTTAAATTCTGGCTCTCTATAGCTTTGATCAGGTGCTAAGTAGCTTTTGGTAAATGGTGGTTTGCTGACTAAGTTTCCAATGTGATTTAAGAAGCGAGGGGAAAATCATCTCTTCAGATTCCCTCTGTTCTCATTCTCTCTCTCTCTCTCTCTCTCTCTCTCTCTCTCTCTCTCTCTCTCTCTTTCTCTCTCTCTCTCTCTCTCTCACACACACACACATAACCTTCAGATCACTTTGGGAGCTGGTTACATTTGTCCACATGCAAAGTCAATAAAAATAAAAATCTTCTCCTTACTCTAATTCTCCTAAAGCCTCAATCTTACTGTTCTGTCTTTATATAAGTTCATACTTAATCCAATATACCTTTAGGCAAGTGCTTTGCATAGAAAAAACTATTATAAGTTGTGGGAAACTGTCCTCATTTACAATTTTTAGCAGTATTCTATTAATTGTAGGTAATTCCATTAAGGGGAAAGGAACACTAAAACTCTGAGAATATTATCACTCAAATATTACACTCAAATATTACAATTTGTGAACCACTAAAGGTCTCAAACGTTTTAAGCTCAAAAAAGTACTTAATTTCACAGTCACTTTTCATTGAAAGTAAATGATGAGCATGAACCATGAAAATGAAATATGAAATGATGAAGAACAGGAATATACGCAAAATCTGTTGCTTGCCACATACAGAAGCACAGGTTGGAGAAACTGACAGGAACCCTGAAAATACAAGATAGGAGCTTCTGTCTACAGAGACAAAAAACAATTCATTAAAGCTTTTGAAATTGTTGTGAATTGGCTGGATATAAAATGCACTTTCTTCTTAATTCTTCCCACATCCAAACTATATAATGATTCAAAGACTTAAACTGGATCCCACCAAAATCACAAGATAAATCTACACTAGTTGGCTGAACCCACAAGTCAAAGGAAAAAAAACAAAAAGCCCCAAGTGAAAAAAGAGACCTACCTCTACTTTCTCAAATACAGGGCAGCATATACACAATTACTTTCTACTATTCTTACCTCAACGAAATCTGAAGTTCTCAAGTAAGCAAACAAAATGAACGCTCACATTTTAGAATTATAGAATGTACAGATCTTAAAAGTCATTTGGTCTACTTTTAACAAATGAGGAAACTAAGGACCAGAGAGACTGAGCAATTTGCCCAAGGTCACATGGCCAAAAGGGACAGCCAGGACAAGATTTTTGACTCTGGGCTTTTCTACTACACTAACCCCCTGCTTTCACGGCAAATTAAGCATGATTATTTGTTTGTCTGAGAAACAAAAAAAAAACAACCAATATTTTTTAAAGGAAAATCAGCATTTTATTCATTAGCTACCAAGTCATTGAACATGGAATAAGAAGGCACAGTTTAGTTTCCAGGCAAAAGTAATCTGAGATAGATTAAAGCTGCCAATTCACAGGAGAAAGATAATGCTTAAGGAGCTGGAGGATACATTTCTGAGAAATAACATTAAGCTGTATCCCTCAATAATAATAGCATAGGTTTTTAATGTGATGAGTATAAGAAAAAAAGGTCCATTCTTCTGGCTAAACTGAGAGTGACTATACAGAGCAGAGAGGGCTGTTTCAAAACTAAATGAACATTCCTAAAATGGTTCAAAACAGGTTAGTAATAAAACTTGGTATTCTTACTGAATATCTCATTTATTGCCATTATTTAGTCCTACAAAAACACAGTATTAGGAGAAATGTTGAAATTACCTTACAAGGAACAGTTAGTTTCCTAAGAAAACACGGCTGGTTGAATAAACAAATACTATTAGCTTGCATTTATATACAGTACTTCAAAAACACTTTACAAGTAGTATCCTATTTTATCCTCACAATAACCTTGTAAGATAGGTGATATAATTATCCTTATTTTACAGATGAGGAAATTGAGGCAGGGAGGGGTTAAGGAGTTTGCCCAGGATCATAAAAACTAAGTGTTTTAAGACCAGATATGAACTTGGGTCTTCCTGACTGAAGGTCTAATGCTCACCCATTCTTTCTTTCTACCCATTTATTTATCCATCTACCTACCTATGGAATGAGATAATATTTGTAGAGTGCTTAGCATACTGCCTGGCATAGAGTAAGCGTATTACACAGTAGGCACTACAGAAATATACCTGTTTCTTTCCTTTCTCCTCTATACGCTGTGCCACCAAGTGCATCTAATGCCAAAAGACTGTGTGACTTTGTAGTGAGGCTTAATGTTAACACAGTAATGATCTCACTGAAACGATACCAACCAAGGCAACTTTATGCAGAAAGAAGAAAAGGAACACCCAGAGTCGGGAACGTCTGTGTTGAAGTCCAAACTCGTGTTCTATGACTCTGGAAAGTCCCTGAAGCTCTTGGTGTCTATGGCAACTCATCCACGAGAGACAAATGACTGATATGCCCATGATCAAAGGACCACAGACCGGGAGCTGGAAGGGACCATGAAGGTCACTTAATACAATGCCCTTTTATAGAGACTGAGATGAAGAGAAATGGGAGGATTTGCCCAAGGCCACGTAAGTAGTTGCCGGCAGGGATGGGGTGCGAATCTAGATCCTTTGACTCTAGGAGATTTTTTTCACTATAACCTGAAGAAGTTACAGGTCTGTACTTTTCCCACATTCTTCCTTATTCCCCACTCCCCCAAATAAATAAAAAGCAAGCAAAAAAGCACTGGTAGATTTAGAAAAGGCATTCATTCCCTGGTAGAGAATTCAAAAAGTACAGATTATTATACAGATAACATTTTTCTTCTTTAATACAATTCCTCTTAAGGCAAATTCTGCAATATAAATGTCTAGATTTGTTTCTATTTATAGGTTGAAGGGAAACTATATATGTTTATATGTACACATATATGTGTATATATATATACACACATAAATACACACACAAGAATAAGGTTTCTGGAAATATTTTTCTGCTGATGAAAAATGTTATTTTTGTATAAGCTAAAAAGAATAAAAAGGTAACATTTTTATCTCTGAAGATACAGGCATGTTTCAATAAAATATTCTGACACATACTGGATATGTGACTCTGGGCAAGTTCCTTCACTTCTCCCTGCTCTGAAGACTGTAAATTGAAGAGCAAGTACTGATAAAGGCTAGTTTCTTTTCTTTTTTTTAAATTTAATTTTATTGATTTCATTAAATATTTCCAAATTACAGGTAAAAAAATTTTTTTAAACAATCACTAAAAAAAAATTTGAATTTCAAATTTTCTACCTCCCTCCTGCCCCTCTCCTCTCTTCAAGAAGGCAAACAATTTGATTTCGGTTATATGAGATCATGCAAAAGGCATTTCCATATTAGCTACATTGCAAAAGGAAACGCAAATAAAATCAAATGATAAAAATAAAGTTCAAAACAATATGCTTCAATCTGCATTCTGAGTTCATCATTTCTCTCTGGAAGGGGGCAGCATTTTTCATCTTCGGTCCTTTGGAATCACTGGGGATCACCGACTTGGTCAAAGTAGCTAAGTCTTTCCCATTGGATCAGGTTCCGCTTGCTTTCCTTTGCATGAATTCATGTTACATCTTCCCAGGTTTTTCTAAAACCATTCTGCCTCTCATTTCTTATACAACAATAGCATTCCATACAATCATATACAATAACTTGTTCAGCTATTCTCCAAATTGATGGGCATATCCTCAATTTGTAATCATTTGTTACTGCAAAAAGTACTGCTATAAATACTTTTGTACAAATAGGTCTTATTCTGTTATCTCTGATCTCTTGATCTAGCAGTGATACTGCTGGATCAAAGGGTATGCACAGTTTTATAGCCCTTTGGGAACAGTTCCAAATTGTTCTCCAAAATGGTGGGACTAGTCCACAACTCCACCAACAGTGCATTAGTGTCCCATTTCTTCCACATCCCCTCAGCATGTTACTTACTTTTCTGTCATGATAGCCAATTTGATAGATGTGAGGTGGTATCTCAAAGTTATTCTAATTTGCACTTCTCTAAGTAGCAGTGATTTAAGGACATTTTTTCATGTGACTATTGATAGCTTGGATTTTTCTTGAAAACTGCCTTTGATAGTAACTGGGGAATGATGCACATGGGGAATGATGTATATTCTTATAAATTTTACTCAGTTCCCTACATGTTGAGAAATGAAGTTTTTATGAAAGAAATTGGCTGCAAAATCTCCTTCTTCTGTTTCCTGTTTTCCTTCTACTTTGGCTGCATTAATTTTGGGTTTGTTTTTTTTTGTACAAAAGCTTTTTAATTTCATGGAATCAAAATTATCTATTTTACTTTCCAGAATCCCATCAAATCTCTGGTTTTGTCATAAATTCTTCCCTAATCCACAGATTTGAAAGGTACACTTTTCCATGCTCCCCTCTAATTTACTTATATCACCCCTTATGTCTAAATCATTCATCCATTTTGACCTTATCTTGGTATGTGGTGTGACATGTTAGTATATGCCGAATTTCTGCCAAAGTGCTTTCTAGCTGCCTCAGCAATTTTGGTTAGATATTGAGTTCTTATCCCCAAAATTTGGATCTTTGGGTTTATCAAACACTAGATTACTACTGTGTATTATGTACCAAACCTATTACATTGATCAAACACTCTTTTTCTTTGCTAGTATCAGATTATTTTCATGATTACCACTTTGTAATATCATTTGAAATCTAGAAGTGCGAGGCCACCTTCCTTAACGTTTTTTCATTGCTTCTCTTGATATTCTGGACATTTTATTCTTCCAGATGAATTTTGTTATTATTTTTTTCTAGCTCTATAATTCTTTGGTAGTTTGATATGGCACTAAATAAGTAAATTAACTTAGGCAGAATTGTAATTTTTATTATATTGCTTAGCCTCCCCATGAGAAATTACTATTTCTCCAATTGTTTAGATCTCTTTTTTTGAATAAAAAGTGTTTTGTAATTGTGTTCATCTAATCCTTGGGTTTGTCTTGGCAGGTAGATTCCCAAGTATTTTATATTGTCTGCAATAAATTTTAAATGAAATCTCTCTTTTTATCTCTTCCTGATGGGTTTTGTTGGTAGTACTGTATGCAGAAATGTTGATGATTTATGTGGGTTTGTTTTGTATCCTACAATTTTGCTAAAGTTGATAATTGTTTCAACTAGCTTTTAAAGTTAATTTTTCTAGGGTTCTTCTGAGCATATGAGTGCTAGTAGTATTTCCTCATTATCTATTCTAATTTCTTCAATTTCTCTTTCTTGACTTATTGCTATACTTAGCATTTCTAGGACAATACTTAATAATAGTGCTGATAACAGACATCCTTGCTTCACTCCTGAGCTTACTGGGAATGATATTACTATTATATCATCATTATTATCCCTGTTAAAGATAATGCTTGTTTTTGATTTTAGATCAATGCTACTTAACCTTTTAAGAAAGATTCTATTGATTTCTACATTTTCTGGCATTTTTTAATAGGAACAGATCAATATCTATTGATATGAAAAAGTATTGTATTTTGTTAAATGCATCTGTTGATACAACTCTATAATTTTTGTTTTTATTGTTACTGATATGGTCAATTATACTTATGGTTTTCCCAATATTGAACAAATCCTGTATTCCTGGTGTAAGTCCCACCTGGTCATAGTATATGATTTTGGTAATATAATGTTGTAATCCCTTGCTAGTATTCATTAAGGAAATTCATCTATAGTTTCCTTTCTCTGTGTTTGTCCTCCCTGGTGTAGGTATCAAAACCATATTTTTGTCATAAAAGGAATTTAGTGGGATTAATTCTTTACCTATTTTTTTCAGATACTTTTTATAATACTAAAATTGTTCTTTAAACGTCTGGTACAATTCACTAGTGAATCTATCTGGTCCTGGGGATATTTTCTTAGGAATTCACTGATTGTGATTTTCTAAAATTAGGTTATTTAAGCATTCTTTTTCCTCTTCTGTTAATCTGGGAATTTATGCTCTTACTAATATTCAACCATTTCACTTAGACTGTCCATTCTGCTGGCATACAGTTGGGCAAAATAAATTCTAACAATTGTTAATTTCATTTTCATTGGTGGTACATTCACCCTTTTTACTTTTGATACTAGTGATTTGCTTTTCTTTTTTTAAAATCAAATTAGCCAATGGTTTTTCTATTTTATTGTGGGTTTTTTCATAAAACCAGTTCCTAATTTTATTTGGTTCAATTATTTTTTATTTTCAGTTTTATTAATGTCTCCTTTGATTTTCAGGATTTTCATTTTGGTGTTTAATTGGGGATTAAAAAAATTTTTTTCTAGCTTTTTTAGTTGTATGTCCAATTCACTGACCTGTTCTTTCTCTTTTACTGATGTGTGCCTAAGAACTGCTTTGACTACAACCCACAAATTTTGGAATGTTGTCTTACTGCTGTCATCTTTTTTAGTGCAATTATTGCCTGTTTCTGTGATTTGTTCTTTGACTCACTCATTCTTTAGGATTAGATTTAGTTTCTAGTTAGTTTTTTATCCATACTTCTGTGGCCCTTTATGAAATATAAATTTTTATTGTGTTATGATCTGAACAGGCTGCATTTAATATTTATGCTTTTCTGCATTTGGTTGTAAGGTTTTTACGTTCTAATACATGGCCAATTTTTGTGTAGGTGCCATGTAGCACTGAGAAAAAGGCATTCTGTTCCCATTCTATTTTCTCTAAAAGTCTATCACATCTAGCTTTTCTAAGATTCTATTAATTTCCTTGGCTTCTTTCCTACTATTTATATGGTTAAATTTATCTAGCTTGGAGAAGGGAAAATGGAGGTCCCTCACTAGTACAGTCTCACTGTGTATTTCCTCTTGTAATTAATTTAACATTTCCTTTAAGAATTTGGATGCTACGCTATTTGGTCCAGTGGGGTCAACCAAGAGTCAGACATGACTGAAGGGACTGAACAACGATGCCATCAGGTACATATATGTTTGATATTGATGGTACTTCACTGTCTCTGGTTTCTTTTAGCAAGATGCAATTTCCCTTCTTATCCCTTTTAATTAGGTCTGTTTTTGCTTTTGCTTTGCCTAAAATCATTATCAATACACCTGTCTTTTCTTTTTTTAACTTCTGCTGACACAAAATAGACTCCGTTCCAACCTGTTATTTGAACTCTTTGTGTGTCTCTCTTTTTCAAGTGTTTCTGGTTTCTAATCCATTATGTTATCAGCTTCCATTTTATGGGTGAATTCATCTCATTCATAATCAGTTTTGATTAGTAACTGTGCATTTCCTTTCATTCTATATCCTTTTGTTTATCCTTCTCTCTTTTTATCCTGTCCCTCCTTTAAAACCTTGTTTTGCTTCTGACCACTGCCTTCTTTTATCTGTCCTCTATTTTATCACACCTCACTTCTCTTCTCCCTTTTCTCTCCTTCTACCCTGTTGGATAAGATAGATTTTTATTACTAATTGAGTATTAATATATTATGAAGTTAATTTAGATATGAGTGAGATTCAAGAATTGCTACCCTATCCCCACTATTTTCCTGACTACTGTAGTAATTATTCTTTGTGAGCCTCTTTTATTTGAGATAATTGTCCCTATTCTTCCTCACCATTCCCCTTCTCCCAGGGCATCCCTC
Source organism: Potorous gilbertii (assembly GCA_028658325.1). Lineage (NCBI taxonomy): Eukaryota > Metazoa > Chordata > Mammalia > Diprotodontia > Potoroidae > Potorous > Potorous gilbertii. Next base: position 577,008,091 of record CM053770.1, on the reverse strand, counting down.
TTTCTTGTTTATCCACTTTTTTATGTCATTCCAAAACAATCAACTGATTCCTGTACCTTTTTTCTAAATAGAATTCTTCTACCCATCCTAATAATGATAAAAAGTTCTTAGAAGATACATAGAAAGGTAAATAATTTAACCTTATTGATTTCCTTATGATTTCTCTTTCATGCTTACCTTTAAGTTTCTCTTGAGTCTTCTATTTGAAAGTCAAATTTTCTATTCAGCTGTGGCCCTTTCATCAGGAATGCTTGAAAGTCCTTTATTTCATTAAATATTCTATTTTTCCCCCTTGAAGGATTATACTCAATTTTGCTGGATAAGTTATTCTTGGTTGTAATCCCAGTTGTTTTGACTTCCAGAACATCATATTCCAAGCCCTCTGTTCCTTTAAATAATATGGTAGCTCCTAAATCTTGTGTCATTCTGACTATGGCTCCATGATATTTGGATGATTTCTTTCTGACCGACTGTAGTATTTTCTCTTTGACCTGGGAGCTCCGAAATTTGGTTATAATATTTCTGGGAGTTTTCATTTTAGGATCTATTTCTGGTGGTGGTTGATGGATTCTTTCAATTTCTTTTTCAGTCTTTGGTTCTAGTATATTGGAGCAATGTTCCTTGACAATTTCTGGAAATATGATGTCTAGGTTTTTTATTTGTTCATGGCTTTCAAGTAATCCAATAATTTTTAAATGCTGTTACTCAGCCACTTATGACTCTTTGTGACTCCATCCTGGGTTTTCTTGGCAAAGATACTAATGGGTTTGCCATTTCCTTTTCCAGCTCATTTTACAGATGAAGAAACTGAGGCCAATAGGGTAAGTGACTTGCCCAGGGTCACACAGCGAATTTCTGAGGCCAGATTTGAACTCAGGAAGATGAGTCTTTCTGATGCCAGGTCCAACACTCTATCCACTGTGCCCCCTTGCTGCCCTAATACTTAAATGATCTTTTCTCAATCTATTTTCCAGTTCAGTTGTTTTTCCCAATGAGATATTTCACTGCTTGTTCTATTTTTCATTTGACTTTTGTTTTATTGTTTTTGACTTTGTTTTATTGTTTCTTCATATCACATAGAGCCACTAGCTTCCACTTACCCAGTTCTAATGGTTAAGGAGTTTTGCACTTCTTTTTCCATTTGACCAATTCTGTTTTTTAACGTATTATTGTCTTCTGTATTTTTTTGTGTCTCTCTTACCAAGCTGTTGTCCTTCATAATTTTCTTTCATTACTTTCATTTCTTTACCTAATTTTTCCTCTACCACTCTTACTTGATTTAGAAAAGAATTTTATAGTTCTTCCTGGAATTCTTGTTGGACTTGTGTCCAATTCACACTTTTTCTTTGAGGTTTTTCTTGGGGTCATTTTGACTTCACTGTCTTCTGCTGAGTTTGTTTCTTAATTTTCCCTGTGACCAGCGTAATTTTTTTAAGGGCAGATTTTTTTTTTATTGTTTGCTCATTTTTCCATCTTATATCTTGATTTGGAATTTTATGTTAATATTGGACTTTGTTCCCAATGTGGCAAGGCTCTGTCTCAAGCTTCAGGCTTCTTTTGTACTGCCAGTTTCAGAGATATGTCTGAGGGTTTGGAAGTTTCTGGTGCTTCCCAGGTGGTGTGATCTAGAAAGATGTGTGGTCACTGCTCTTTTGTTCTGCAACTCTGGTCTTTATCCAGGAAGGGCCCCTGATCCCTGGGGACCAGAAGTGATATTATTCCTCAGGTTCTCTGATCCCTTGGGTTGGAAGTGATGCTGATGCTTAAGGTTTCCACTCCCTCTTGACTGAAAGTGCTCCTCCTCTCTCCCCTTGAACTATGACCCAGAAGTGGGTATAGGCAATGGAGCTGCCAAACAGCATCTGGTACTCTGTATAGTGCTAACACAGAAGTACCCTCTAATCCCTTTCTGAACAGTTACCAGGTTCTCCTTACCATCTCTAGCTTGAAAATTTGCTGCTTCTGTCGTGACCACTTAATACCACTGGTGTTTCATCCATATGGACTATGGGTTAGCCTCCATCCCCATGTCACAGATCTCTCTTTCTGACCTTCTAAGTTGTCTTGGTCTGGAAGAATGTCTGTCTTTGACATTTTGTTGGCTCTGCCACTCCAGAAATCAATTTGAGGTGTTAAAGTTGTTTGTAGGGAAATGTTGAGAGAGCTTGGCTGAATGCTTCTTTACTCTACCATCTTGGTTCCACCCTGAGAAGTTAGGGTATTTTCTTCATTTAAAGTTCCCTATATCAATGAAACTACAGGTCTGTCCCCCACCCCTGAAAAAATGATAATAAAGTAGTTATTTTGCACATGTTGATATAATTACTCTTAAGTGATTTCACATAGTTTTTCCAATCAGATTTTACATCTTATAGTGAGCACGCTTTTTATGTCTTATATACCATCTTTAATGCCTAGTACTATGGTCTGCATGTAATTTCAAAGTTTAGCTAAACGTTAATGTTCACCAAGACACTAAGCCTATGAAATATAAATGATAAATCCATTCAACTTTTAACTTGATTTTCTTAAATCTTCACTTCTATTGTCAAGCCATTAATCAATATTTATTAAGCATCTACTATGTGAAACATACTGAGCTAAATGCTAGGGATATGAAAAGAGGCAAAAAAAAAAAAAAGGTCTCTGCCCTTAAAGAGCTTACAATCTAATGGGAAGACAAATATAAACATGTAAATAAACATATACATGCTTACATACATATATAAAAAATAGGAGACAATGAACAGAGGGAAGGCACTGGAATTAAGAGGAAATGGGGAAGGTTTCCTAAATGACTTAGTTGGAATTTAAATGAGGCCATGGAGGTCAGTAGTGAGAGAAGAAAAGTATTTCAAGCATGGGGGATGGCCAGGGCAACAACATTTCACAATGGGCAGTGCAAATTTTATTACCTCCATTTTACAGAGGAAAGAGCAAAGTGACTTGTCTGGAGTAAAACTGCTGCTATATTATGGAGTGGGATTGGAATCTAGTAATCTGGATACCACATTCAGCATGGTTTTCCGTATCCCACACTAATCAGAAAATAGTTAAAATGAAAACTTTTTTTTAATGTATTTTTAATGCAGTCCGTGACCACTAAGTAGGGCAAACAATTTAATTTAGTCACTAACTGCCATCTAGGTGACTTGAGTCCCTGATTTAAGTAGAGAGAGACCAACTTCCTACATTTAATTTCAGTGATAATTTAGTTTTAATACCCAGAATGGTTTAGTGACTAAATTTTAAATTTAGCCATGGATTTGACAGAGATTCTCAACTTATAGCATGCCCTGGGAGAGGATTCCCTGAAGCCAAGAGCAGCTCCAGGCTGGAAACCAAATGAAAACTTTGTCATATATTTTGTTTCCAACCACAGCAAAATCATATGAAAATCTATCTTGCCAGGTGTTACATGCATTAAGATAACTTAGGCAAACCCATTCTGCCAAGATTTAGCGATATACAGTTCTTAAACCGACTTCTTATTTTTCTTTTAATTTGCAAACTCACTTGATTCTCACTTATTCTTCCTTCTTTCTTACCATGGGCAAGTCTTTCAAGATTTGTATTCCATCTCCTGGACCCATGTGTGCTATGTGGTTAAAATTAGTTGGGTTAGAAATTAATTTATTTCTCATTTCTGGATCTCGTAGCATCTCCCTGTAAGAGAAAATGTCTAATTTAGACACTTATTCTATGAGTTAAGTGGGCATTTAAAGAAACAAATACATTTTCTCTTTTTAGAAGAAAAATCTGAAACCATCTAAGAAATTGCTCATGTTAATAAGTAGGATAACACTTAGTGCAGTTGTTCTTCTATGTCAGCCTCAAACTTGCAGAAAGGGAAGAGGGGAAGTTCTGTCTTGCAAGCCAATATATGCACCCATAAAAATTCCAAATCGTGACTGAGGCAGAGAATTTACAGTCAGAGTGAGCTGAGATCACATTCAAGAAAAGATGCAGAAGGGGGATGCAATGGTGACCTGGGTTCTTCTTCTAAGGTGGAGAAGCCAAAGGACAGAAAAAAATATAATTAGAAGAATACTGCACTATTGTTCATGTTTGGAATTAGAATTACCTTAGCAGTGTTTTGGAATATATCATTTAGGCATTCAATGATATAACAACAAAGTAAATAAAATACTCCCAAAATTTACCTTGACATTCAAAATTAAAAGTTAACATTTCTGCTTTTACACTATAGCTAGTGCTTTTCTCAAGGCAACACAGAAATTACAGAAAAGGATTTATGATCTTTTCAATGGAAAATTTAGTGAATAGAGAAAGAAGACATTCATCTCTTTGAAGGAGTTTTAAATAACTCATAATTTCTGGTGGAAAACAAGACATCATGCAATTAAAGACATAAAAAAAAATCTCTGCCCCAGACAATTCTGGATTATTTTATTGTTTATCCTTAAAAATTATAACAATTGAGATATTTCTATATATAAGAGGAATCATTACCTGTCTTTTGCCTACACATTTACAGAAATTCCAGCAAAATTATTAGCTAGGTAATACACCATTAATGAAAAATCGTATGCTAAATTCACAGAGCGTACAAGAGTAATATCCTTAAATAAAAGAAAGCAGAACCAGAGTCTAAAAGTATTTAATCCATATTTACATTTAGTGCCATTTCTTCTTTTATAAAATGTTTATTAGAGCTCTTCATATGTACAGTTTAGAGTATATATACACACATATGTACTGTATGTACCCAATTTGTGGAGGCATGCATTCCAAATTACAGCTATTGCACAAATTTATTTAAAAGTCCAAATAATATACTTGAATCCGGTGCATCTTTACAACCGCAGAAGGATTACTTCAAATTATACAGACAAGAGAGAACACATTGCTGAACTGACACACGTGTCCGACAGAGTTTCAGAGACTGACTTTCGCTTTCACACAAATAATACAGCACCGTCACCAAACACATGGTCCTTCAGGGTCTACAGGCATGGACAGAAGACAAATACAAGTTAAATACCGACCTCCTCTGTTGCATCCTTTCCTCTTCTGGGACTCTGAAGGAGTAACGCCGTTTATTATTGATGTTTCGAACCATTTGTTTCCGGCTGTTATCTGATGTTTCAGGGACTACTAGCTCATCTCCCTCTATTAAAAACAAAATGAGTACAAATTTAATTAGCAAACAATTTGAGGGAATAATTCAACAACATTGCTCTATAATCGGCTTTTATCTTTTATTCATTAACTTCAAAGAAATTTGCAAATGTCAAGGAATTATTAATTTCATCATCATAACTGACATTTATATACAGTGTTTTAAAGTTTGCAAAACATTTTGCAAACATTATCTCATTTGGGCCTTTATTACATCCCTGTCAAGTAAGGACTCCATGTATTATCTTCATTTTTTAGATGAGAAAACAGAGGATTAGAGAAGTCAGGTGATTTGTCCATGTTTATTCAGCCAGTAAGTATCAAAAATGGAATTCAAGCCTAGGTTTTCCTGATTCCAAGTTCAGCACTTGCTATAAGGATGTGTTATAATAAAACTACCATAAAAACAAGAAAACAAAATCAGCAACAGTGAATTTATGAAATGTGATATATTCATGACAAAGCTGGACCAGTTCTAGATGTTATGATGAGAAATTAAGATATAGTGCCTGATGATGACATTCAGATGGTATAAAACAACTACTAACAACTTATGTATGACTTGCAAAATCTTACTAAGAGAGAATAAATATTAGAAAAGATGAATGATTTTCAAAATGAAACCATTCTCTAATAATTTAAATGGGGTCTCGGATTTATTTGTGGCAGAATTTTTAATTTTCAACATGATGCATATTTAATGTTATCCTAAGTATATACTGTGTACTTTTAGAGTACATAATGCACATTTCAAAATCAATTTTAATAATAGCTGTAGAATCCTGCCTTAAAGTAATAGAAGAGAAAATGGCTACTTTTCTCAATTGAAGTCAATTAAACAAGTATTTACTGAACAACTATTATGATGTTCAACACTACAAGTACTGTAGCGGATATATATCTATAAATACTATTTGTTTTCAAAGAGCGTATAAACTTGTTGGGAAGGCAAGACATGAAACAAAGAATAAAATGCAACAATGTCCTCAATTGAACATGACAGATTGCCATGACAAAGGACTGACACAAATGCTAGGAGGTACCCCAATAATGACCTGACGTGTGGGTTAAAGTTGCAGAGGAAGGCTTCATGAAGGGTATGGGTGTTGAAAGGCCTCAGGAGATTAGCATTAAAAAGAAGGGACAGGGATTAGATTATAAATTCCTTGGTGGCAAGGCCATGTGTTATAAAAACTCTGCTAAATTTCTAGCACAGATCTGCTAGAAACAATTCTATTTAACTTAACATTAATCTAAAATGCATTTCCAGCTTGGATAGAAACATCTAAAATGGTCTGACTGCTAATGTCCTTCGGATATCAACGTCCCAAGATGATAAGGATCCCTAAGAAGAAAACTATCATAGTTAAAAACACAGTTTGGGTTAACATTCCAGCCAAGCAGAGTAACTAGGCTACCACCCCATTTCCTGCTGGACCACTCCTCTTGAGGAATCAACGAGGTTCCTCCTCCTTCCTCTGAATGGAAGGTAGAGAGAATACTTTTCTTTGGGGGGCCCTAGGGCCCTCTTCTTAGGGAGCCTGCTGCTCCAGTTTAGGTGGGAAGTGTTGAGAGCCTGAACTAAAGTGGTGGCTGTGTGAGCAGAGAAGGAAGCAGTTGTCAAGACATGTTATGGGGATAGAAAGAGCAATGTCTGGCAAATAAGTTGGTAAAGAAATGTGACTGTGATTTTAGGTTAGAACATAGAAGTAGCCTCTTTCAACAGAAATGGTCATGACAATACCTAACTCTCAGATTCTTAATTTATGAAATCCCTTAATATGACAATCATTCCCGTGGCCACACTTACCTCTGCACAGCTCCTAGGTGTGCCTGGGACAGTTCCTCAAATCTATTTAGTGCTACAGCTAAACTAGGTGGCAAATGGATAGAGGGCTGGGCCTAGTGTCAGGAAGAAATGAGTTCCAATTTAGCCTCAGACACTTATTAGCTGTGTGACCCTGGACAAGTCACTTAATCCTGTTAGTCTCAGTTTTTTTTTTCCCATATGTAAAATGAACTAGAGAAGGAAATGGAAAACTATTCTAGTATTTTTGCCAAGAAAACCCCAAAACGGGTCACAAAGAGTCATACATGACTTAAAAATGATTAAACAACAAAAATAGTATTATTAATATCATTACAACTAGCATTCAACTACAGCAAGGGTAAAATGGTTTTTCTATGGTTTTTTCCGTTGGCCATTGTTTCTATGAAAATATGTGCTTTAACTGTCAAACAGATGATTTACATTGCCTGCATTGCCTCCTGGACATTTTTTTTTTATGGTTGAACAAACTACTGGAATGTCTAACTGAATGGCCACCCTTCATAAGTCTACCTGTTCATGCCATCTGAAAAATAAAATTACCAATAAGTTAGGCAGAATGCTTTACTTTAAGCTTGAAAAATCTCCAGGCATATTAACAACACAATTTTGTACTGATACGCTATATTTTGACACAAGCAACATCTTCTAAAAGACCCACACAAATCTTCCCCAAAAGTTTAAACTTCCAAACCATGCCAAGTGCTGAAAACAGTTCAGCAAAACTGCCTAATATCAAGATTTACAGGTGATTTAACAATGCCATTCTCTATCCTTTTAGTGACCAGTTATGAAGAGAAATGGAGGTTATTTGCTTTAACTCTGGTAGTTTAGTATCCACACTGTCCACTGAATTTGACTTTGGTTTTCTTGCACTTTGGTATTTTCTTTAAATAGTATATAATTACATATTCTGTCCAGTAGTCCTAGTTGCTTCAGTTGCTGATTGTGGGATGAGCAACTGCCCCCTAGTCATACATATCTATGTGGCATTTTTGCTAGAAGACAGTGATATAATGGAAAAAGTGAGGCATCTATAATCAGAGCATCTGGATTCCAATTCCGGTTTAACCACCTGTGGAACTCTGTGCAAACCATATAATTTCTTCAACCCTCAGTTTCTTCATCTTCAAAATATAGGATTATATTAGTTCTTGAACATACTTTCCAGAAATAAATTTGAAATGAATTCCTAGGACAAGCTCAAATCATAAATTTCCATTTCAGCAAAGTCTGCCAGCCTTACAGACAATTAATTTCCTTCGGGAATTTGAGAATTGGAGGGCTTTATGATAGAGTCTATTATTAAATCATGAATGAATAAGGTAGACACTTTAGAAAGTCCATTAAGTTCTGGCCATTAAAAACAAATTAATAAAATTATTACAATAGCCCCACAGAATCACAGATCACTCGAGACCCTTTAGTCTTCCCTGGTTCCTAACCAAGAATCCTTGGACATCATCCCAAACCTTTGCTTGAAGACCTCCACTGAGTGGACATTTAGTAAATGAACCAGCACTTGCACTAAACAGTGGAGAAACAAAGACAAAAGATGGGAATCTCCCTTCTCTCCAAGAACTTAAGCTTCTCAGCAACTTCTACACTTTGCTCCCAGTTCTCACTCTAATGTCTCCCTCAGACTGGAGTCCTTCAAACACTTGAGGAAAGCTGTCATCTTTCTTGCTCTCCCTACTATTTATACTTCTTTTCTCTGGGCTAGTTATCACATGATTTTCAGCTAACTCTGTTGTGGCATGGTTTCCAATCGCAAAAGTCACAGCCACAAAGAGATTATTTTTATATAAATATTCTCATTAAGAATCTCATTATATATCCCCCTTACCTGCCATCTTATTTTTGAAATATATTAATCTAATTGTCTCCAACCCTAAAAGGTTTAATGATCCTTCTGTGTTCAAGGGTCGCACCTAAAAATAACAAAAAAAGAGCGATTAGATTATTAATGAATATACACCATTAAGAACTTCCCTTCACCTTTCTTAATACAAACAATTCAGCCTCAACTATAACTTGTGAGAAATGTAGAGTGATACTATCAATTAGGCCTCTGGAAATATAAAGTATATAACTTGAAATACCAACTCACAAAGAGTTAATAAGAATCTCAGATAAAATGTCTATTATCTAAAAGTGCTAATTTCCTTTAAATGAAATAAATTATTTAATTAAAATGGCCTTTTTGGAGTTATTTGTGACTACAACTGTTATGCTGAAAAAACAATAATATATCTCTTGTGCAAGTTCATAATGTCTTAAAAATGTTAAAGTGAGATAAAGGCTAATATTTTCATTGCTTCAGTTTTTTATTCTTTATAAAGAACCAATTTTGAAATCAAATAATTACTGAAATGTAATTTGAAATTTTCCTCCCTCCTGCATAGCATGGTACACAAATATATTTTTATGAAAGTGCTTCTTATTCACTCACTTGGCTTTTCTCAGCATGTCAATTTTCTGTTTGTCAAGTTTGTGATTTAAAATGAAAAAAAAAATCTGAACCTGTAAAATCCTAACTTTTTTGATTGTGAGCTTATCTACTAAATTAGTCACAAATTTTTGTAACTGTTCAGCTCTTTGTAAAGATAAATTATATCAATATATGGAAACCAGTCATAATTAAAAATTATACATGCTCTATATCCTTTCTTTTAAACAAAGTACGGGAGAGAGAAGGTTCTATTTATCTTAGAAGTAGCAGAATATAGTTTTTAAGCAGTCATAGTCATATCTATATTAAGGAAACAAATATAACAAAGTACATGGTACATTTTGATACACCTATAGTAATATTTATCATTTATTCCTCTTATACTAATTTCCCCCCCTATTTATAAGGAAGATTCCAAATTATCAACTACTTTTTCTGTCTCTCAACTCTTAACGTTAACCCTTTTCTGCAGTGTAGAATTACCTTCTTGAGGGGGATTGTCTGAATCCATTCCATGGAATTGACATCAAATATATCAACTGCATTTTCACTGTACACTGAGAGATATGGTGCATTGTAACCTAAGGGTAATTAGGGGCAATTATGCAGTTAGAATTTAAGATTAATCAAGTATCTTTAATTGAGCTATTTATTAAGTATTAGATATATCATACATTTTAAAGTACACAATACATTTTCCAAGATACGAGAATGAACTGTTCCTTAAATATTTCATTCAGCATTCAGCAAACACACAGTACCCTTCTTAAAAGGCTAAACTCTTTGAAAGCAGGGACCAACGTTATGTAAACTTTGCACCTGTCCTACTGCCCCATATGAAGTAGGAGCTTAATGTTTGCTGGTGTGAACAATACATTAATTAGCTCAGTAGTTATTTTCCTATCATATTTACCATGAGATTTTTATTAACTATATTTGGGTGACTATAATGATATCTAGGGCAACTAGGTGGTGCAGAAGATAGAGCACTGAGTCTGGAATCAGGAAGACATCTTCCTCAGTTCAAATCTGGCCTCCGACACTTACTAGCTGTGTGACGTTGGGCAAGTCATTTATATCTGTCTTCCTCAGTTTTCTCATCTGTAAAATGAGCTGGAAAAGGAAATGATAAACTACTCCAGTATATTTGCAAAGAAAATTCCAAATGGGGGTCACAAAAGAATCAGACATGACTGAAATAATTGAACAATAAATGATAACTAACCACTAAATGGATTCAAAGTCCATCCAAGGTAATTACCCGAATGCAACACATAGATTTTAATTTTAGATCTTCAACTTACATCATTACAGCCTTAAACATTAATTCTGTTGGCCTTGAGTTAATTTCATTACACTTACTATTAATGGTCCCTGAAGAAGCATGGTAAATATTTTGGAAAAACTTTGAATAATTAAAAAAAAAATCTGAAACTTGTTATTACTTCTGGTGGAATAGGGAGTTAAGAGACATAAAGATAAGGCAGATACAGGTAAATAACTCTTACAGCAAGAGGATGGTACTGCAGGCCACATCAGTTCTTGTTGTCTTGACCTTCTGCCCTGGCAGTCAATATATATTCCAACGCTGCTAAAACACAGCAGATACTCTTTATTGGAGATCTCGACTGCACAGATTGCATCAGTTGGTTGCTGTGCAATAAAGGACAGTGTGTGGTCATCTGGATGGAGCAAGCTGTGTGGATTTCCTTCTCCAGATAGGGGATATCTGAGGAATCCTGACTGAAATCCCACACAGAGTCGTTCACTGAAGACTGACATCCATTGGACATTACCCAGGACTTGGATCTCCTTCATCTTTTTGTGACGGGTCTTGCTTTGATTTAGTTCATAACACAGGACTTGTCTTTTCATAGCCACACACAGGCAGGTAAGAGCTCCATGGCGCACCTGTCCAGAAGCTATGGTTTGGCAACCTTTTGTCTCTGCCAACTTAAAAAATTCAGTCTCTCGTCCATCTAAAGATGACATGGGGAAAAGTCGCACATGGCGGTTTCGTCCTGAGATCACAGCAATTAGCTGTTCATTTGGGATGAGTTCAATCTGATGAACCTTCTTGTTATCACCAACACGAATAATCTCTACATAAATTAAAGTCAGAATAAATTACTTAAAACAGACAATACTACGTTGTGGTCCTATGCAAGAGCATGTAGCATTGCATTATCATTATATGTAAACATTTTCTAATTTATCTGACATGACACCTTTTACAGTTGTTACTTCTTCTGGCATCAATATGATGAAAAATTCAAGCAAAATTATATTCCCAGCTTTATTATCACCTTTAAGATTGCCATCTGAGTACTCAATTCTAATTATTAGTGATGATAAACTAATAAAAGTAACTGAGGTTTTAGACCCTAGAGGGAATACAGAGGATTGGAAAATTTAAAACTGTAAACATATTTTTAAAAAGTTGCAAAATTTCAGTTATAAAATAAACAAAAGAAAAAATCTTGCTACTGTTAGTTTCCTTTTTTTCCTGACACATATGGTTTAAAATTACCCCAAGATAACAAAGTTTTTCCTTACCATCTTTTGTGACATGCACAACAAATAACCCTTCTTCATTTCCCAGAGCTATTCTTTCATGATCTATGACACATAAATAAAAAGGTCAAGAATTTTTATATAGTAAATACTGATTGAAGCCAGCAAGGTTAATTAGGTAAGTTTTCTAATACAAGCAATAAGGCACCAAAGAAATTTAAATAAAGGTAACAAGAATTATACATGTAGTATATAAAATAGAAAAGAAATTAATGATAATAATTCATTTACACAATTATTTTTCCTTGCAAGAAAAACAGTACTATCTGTCTCAAAAGACGACGGCTGAAAGAACAAAAGCCTGATCATTGCTACACAATCGTTATCAATACTTTTTCAAACAACTGGGAACTAAAATAAAAATGTTTCCATGCTAACCACAATAATATTAATAATCAGAAAAAAAGACAGAGATCTGAGTTCTGTTCCATTTTTTTGGCTTAATGGGGATATACGTGAAAGGAAGAACTTGACACAGTTCTACCGAGCAGTTTAGAATCAATTTTTATCTAGTCAATTTAGATTGGATAGATGATAATCACTACTGTTTATTTAGCATTTTAAGGTGACAAAGCACTTCATAGCTATGATTGCATTAGATCCTCCCAACAACCCAGTAAGTGGCTAAAAGGGATTTGCCGGCAGTTAAACATGTTTGAGAATCCACTGACATTTTCAGACTTTGTTAAGCAAGGTAACTGGAGCCCAGGTATAAGGCAGCAACATGAGAAAGTAAATGTTTATACACATATGATTAGAAAAAGATCAGTACCATCACTGCCCACAGCACTGCTGTATGCTCTGCCAAGTCTTGAAAGCAAAGAATTTTCACGGATAGAAAAAGAACTCAGTGCCGGTCGGACAATCTCACCTATTATAGCTGCAGCCTGGGTGGTTTTAATGAGGGGGAGGGCGCTGTCGTAGGCCTCCTGAGGGACGTAGACAGAGCGGTCCTTCAGTTTGTTCTTCTTCAGAATCCTCTGCAGTTCATTCAGCAAGCACACCCACTTGCTCTTCTCATTCTCACTATCTGCTAGCATCAGGACTGAACATTTAGTACTTGAGGCTGAAAGCTGAGAAGCCGTTACCTAAAAAAAATATGAATCGCTACTATATTAGGAAACAAGTATTTTTATTTTAGCTTATTTTCTGACACAGCAAAAAAAAAAAAGCACAAGTGACAGCCTTAAACATTTTTTATCAACATCGCCAACACAGTTATTTCTCATTAACAGAATAACTTATTATCAGCATGAGAATCTATGCCAAAAGCAAAGGTGAGAGACTCTGCAAAATACTAGTACTAAATTGCCTTTTCCTGTCATCAACATATTTGGATATTCTCACTAAACAATACACTATATGTATGTTGGCAGTTAAAGGTAGTTTGTTAAAAAAAAATATATCCGAAATATTCAGAGAGATATTTTATCTGACTGTTTTATATTGATAGTTCAGATTGTAGTAAAAATTGGATTATTTTGCATGAGGGTCAAGGTGAAAAAGACACCATTCCCCAGCATGGAATGTTCTTCCTCTTGGCCTCTACTTCCAGCTCATTTCTCACCTTTGGCAGCTGACCTTTGCCATCTCCCTTTCCAGTCCTCTCACCACCCTGCAGCCTCTTCCCCTGGAGATCACCTCCTATTTTTAATGTATAGCTCTTCTACTTACAAAGTTATGTGGGTGGTTGTTTTCCTCACTAGAGGACAAGGACCCCGTGCTGACCTTTCTTCATATCCCTGGAATTAAGCATGGTGCTAGTCACTTCCTAAATGCTAATTATATGCTTTTCAAGCACTAGAAGATACCTCTAATGTTCACTTTGTCTTCCATTCTCCCCCGCTACTTAATAAACTCTGGTAGTTCCCTATTGCCTCTAGGATCAAATACAAAATGTTCTGTTCGGTATTGAGAGCCCGTTCTAACCTAGCCCTCTCCAACCTTTCCATTCTTCTTATACCTTACTCCCCAGTCTTCAATTCAGTGACACCAGCCTCCTGGCTATTCTATGAACAAAATATTCTCTCTCTACTCTGGGTATTTTCTCAAACCGTGTCCAAAATGCTCTCCCTTCCCTTCCCTGCTCTGCCTACAGATTCCCTAACTTCCTTTTAGTCCCACCTAAAATGCCTTCTTTTACTGGAAGCCTTTCTTCTGTTAATTACTTCCTATTTATCCAGTAAATAGCTTGCTTTGTATATATTTATTTGCATGTAGTCTCACTGACAAGACTGTAAACTCCTTGGGGGCTGGGATTGTTTTTGCTCTCTTTCTGTAACCCCAGAGTTTAGTACTGTCCCTGGTATATAATACTTGCTTTATAAATGTTTATTGGTTAGTTCCAACACATGATTATTAGAAGGCATGATCTTCAAGTCTTCACATCATTCTAGTTAATTCCCTCAGGACACTGACTCATTAACATCCTTCCTAAAGCACAGGATACTATATTCCAAACTCTTGCTTGACAAGGGTAGCACTATCACCTCCCTAGTCTTGGACTCCACGCCTTCCTCAACGCAGCTGCAGACTGCATCAATCTGGGTTACCATATCACATCACTGAATCACATTCATCTTGTGGTCCATTAAAACTTTCAAATTTTTTTCAGACAAGCTGCGATCTAGTCAAACAACTCCACGTCTTTTTACCCTGGAAAAACCTATTCCCTATTCCCACTTCTTACCTGTGGTCCCTCTTTCTCATTAGTGAGTTCTTCCTGAAAAATTATATTTCGAGCAATGGCCCAGGCAAGTCCCTCATTCCCCTCCAAGCTCTGCTTCTCACTGACTGGATCCATTTCACCACCCAACTCCACGTGGAATTTCCATGATCTTTCATATGTATTACTTCCTCCTTTAGAATGTAGGCTTCTTGAGGGTAAGGACTACATTTCTTTTTGGCTTATATTATATCTCAAGGAGTTATTGTATTCAGTGTATGATATAGAATAAACACTTACTAGATAATCTGTTGACTTGACTTACTGATATATATGGAATTGGATTTCTAAACCAAATTTGAAGAACACTCTATTTTAGAATTCTGGTGGGAATTAAGTCAAGCTCACTGACTCATTATACTTTGCAGAATCTATTTTCTTCCCTTTTAGAAGGATGTTTGCCACCTTTCAATCCCAGGATAACTCTCTAATTTATGATCTTTCAAAGATCATTGATGCTGGTTCAGAAATTACCTCTGCCAATACTTTCAGTACTCTGGGATATAATTCTTTCAGCAATGGTAGCCCAAACTTATCAAATACAGCCAGGAGTTCTCTTGCCACTTCCCTGCTTTTCATGGTTAACAACTCTATCGATTTTTGTTTTGTCCTTTCCAGCTCAAAGATCGCTCTTTTTGAAAGAGAAAATGGAAGAAAAACAGGAGTTGAGCATCACAGCCTTCTCTCATATTCATTACCATAGCCTCATTTCTGTTCTTTGGAAGCTTACAATCTAGACATAGACACAATATATATTCAGGTGAAAAATTTAGACTTCAGAGAATAAATTCTTGCATATACACTTACTCTAAAGATGCAGGGGATATCCTTTCGGCTTGCATGAATAACATCAGAAGCCAAAACTGAACTCACAGAAAACTCTTCATCTCTGAAAAAGCAAAACAGTTAAAGTGAGTTACTGCTCCTCCTTATTGTTTATTTTTAAAGTTTTAATTATATTTTTTATTTACATGAACATCGAGATAAGTACAAGCAGCAGCCCTCAAAACAATTTTATAATGAACACTCAAATCTAATTTAAAAACAATTTATTTTTCTCCCAGTTAAGCTGCTAAGCAACAGCCAAAATATTTTGCAAGGAGTACAATATTATCCTGAACTAGAAATAATTATGAACTTCAAAGACATAGATTTCATAATATAATTAGCCTTTTAGAATAAGGTCATAACAATTCCTAGCCAGAGAATCTTCTAAAACTAAAAGTTTTAATTGTTTAACTTTTTTCATTCATTCTTTAACTTTAAAAAAAAATTTTTTTCCATTATTAAAAATTTTTTTCCTAAGTAAAATCTTCAACTCCTTCCCTTTTCTCCTACTGCTAATATAGGTAGCAACAGACAAAAAAACCCCAAACCATTAGGGACTTCAAACTACCCTTTTCATCTGAAATGTTTTCAGACTTATGTGGAGACGGAAGAATCAATAGCACAATGAACAAATCTTAGAAACAATATATAATTATATAAGATTATAGTATCATAGATTTAGAGGCAGAAAGTTCCATCTGTTCTTTCCTCTACAGATTAAGGAACTGAGACTCAGACAGATTAAGTGCCCAAGATCACATAGGCAATATATGTCAGAAGAAGGATTGAACCCAGATTTTCTTACTTTAAATCATGCATATTTTCTACATTACCATATTGTCTTAAGAAAATACTGAGAATGAACAAGCATATTAAAAATTTATAAGTGGTAGCCAAAGCAGAGCTTAGATAAAAATTTATAACTAAAGCTATAAACAAATAGAAAAGTGATCAATGAATATTATTAAATAATATCTTGTATTCCTATTTCATTGTGATGAAAAGCATTTCCCCCTCTAAACTCACCTCATATCAATCACTTGACTGACTACTACACTGGGCTGGGATGCTTTTCCTTCAGCTATGTCATACAGGAAGAGTTTGAAGTCACAAACCACAGCCAGTGCTCGCTGCCAACCTTTCTTCACTCCAGCTGGTTTGGGGACCTTTAATTTTGATTGGAAAAAAGAAAATAGGAAAGAGTCATCAAGTTGATGAAAATACAAAGACGGTAAAAATTCACTATCATTTTTCATTAGAGCCATTACTAGGACATGGAATTTAGAGAGCTCTAACAGAACCTTCCTGGAAGGTGCTTCTCCTGCCTAGCTCTCCTTCTGGTTAGTGCAGGAAGCTTCCTTTTCCTCCCATGCCATCACTAGCCTTCTTTTCTCCTGTGCCCAGCTCCACACTTCAGAGTGGCAGTACACTTTTTCCAACTGGCCAACTTTCAATAGGGTGGAGATTCTGAGATATCTTCATCGTCTTCCTACCAGAGACCAAGTTACCAGTCCCTGCCTGGATTATATTTTCTCCCCATAGGCAACACCGAGGTGAGCCCTGACCTAACACTTCTTCATGCTGATTGTCTCAAGTGAATATATCGCTAGATATGGTTTTGCTTTTTTTTTTTTTTGGCAAAGCCATTGGGGTTAAGTGACTTGCCCAAAGTCACACAGCTAGTAAGTGCCAAGTGTCTGAGGACCGATTTGAACTCAGGTCCTCCTGACTACAGGGTTGGTGCTCTATCTACTAGCTGCCCCAAATTTGCTATTTTTTTTCATACTGGTAACAGAAACTGATGAAAAGAATAAAACATGAAAAAGAAAAGTTACTAAAATACTGAATAAGACTTATATTTAGTATCAGGCAATCAATAGGATTACTCTTCTCTCTCATATGTCTACTCTGGAAGGTAAATCTAAAAACGCAGTTGTCACTTTGGGTGACCTAATATCTCTGAAAGTATTTTGAAGAAAAAGTGGTAGAATTTGACTTCAATTTTAATTGATTAATAAAATGGCATAATAGCATGCTTTCCCCAAACCAATGACACTTACCCTGACATGACCTTCATATGCTGTTCCAACTCCTTTTTGTGGGTCTATTCCCAGGGGGGCTTTCGTTTGTTCAGGAGGAATTGGGCAAAATGCTGGAGCTTTGTCCGCACAGGTAACATGACACGAAAATCCACATACTTAGAGGAAAAACAGAAATGTGATATTATTTTTTTGATAATTCACTTGTTAATTTAACCAGAAAATAATTCCTACATTCCTATTATGAGCAAGACACTGTCCTAAGTACATTCTCATATCTGTTTTTAGCTTGATCATTTTTAATGACTGGTTAATTAATGGTTTTCTGAAAATGGTATATTTGTTTATTAGTGAGAAATTCAATGTAACATATTAGAAATGGGTGATAATGTTCATAACACTGTAATGCTATTTATTGCACATATGATTAAAGTGATTGACAAACATATATTTTAAAAAGCTAAAATCTAAAATGACTCCCAGTCACGTAGACCTCAGATTTATATGACCTATTCATGTTTTTGATGCACTAAGGAAAAAGGAAAAAAAAATGAACCTAACTGTTCCTTCACAAGGATGCAAATGCCACCATCACAGAACTGTGTACTTTAACAAAGAATTTAACATAAAAATCAGTGATGCAGTTTTGTCATTTGCAGTATCTTACGTAATTTACTTCATGTACAAATATGAGTCCTAAAGTAGAACTCTCTAAGGAATTAATTCAGAATCAAAGCATCAAGATAGACAGAGAATCCTTTTGGGTCTCTTCATTGTGAACTAAATATGAAGAAGAAACATAACAACTACAAAAATGAACATTATTTTTAAATAATTCCTTATTCTGAGCTCTTTACCATACCATAGGGAATACAACACATCAAATATTGGTAAGGTTTTTAATTCTTCACTCTTTTAGTTTTTAATTTAAAAAAATTGTGGGTCTTCCCATTTTGCCTAGGCTGGAAGTACTACTGATTGGCTGAGCAGTTTTGACCTGCTCTGTCTCCAACTCAAGCAGCATAATATTAATGTGAGGTTAATGATGGGTGGAGGGAAGAATTAAAGATCTTCACTGCCCACTAACAAGCCTCAGATACCTTTTGTTAATTTCTAATGAGGCACTAGGTCGCCAGGGTTGTGCCCTCCAGCTCTGAAAAGTGTATATATACTCTGAGGTGAGGTTTTACTTTGGGGCTTATTTTCTTTTGAAGAAGATTCGAGTCCGGATGAGACTCTGGGTAGCGGCCCCTCCTTCCCCATGCTTTGGAAAATCCAGGTGTGGGTGCCTCTCTCTCTCTGGTAATGATATATGTATTGTCTATGGTCAGACAGTTGGAAGCCCTATCTGTTGGTCTTTCTGATTGTATTTTCTGATTGTATTTTCTCTGAAGTTCAGGGTGCTGACTTTTTCCCCTGAACTAAGAGAAAAATATATGTACTTGATTAAAGTAGGTTGTTGACCCCTCAAAAGTTGCTTTCCTTTTAGACAAGCATATCTAAGAACCTATACAGCAGGTCCTCCTGTGTATGCCAGGGTCCTTGTTGTTATAGGTAGGTATGTTCCTTCTTAATCAACCTGGTGACCTCCTGGCTCCTGAGGGCTCACCATGTCAATGAGGAACTTAATGCTGACTGAATGTTAGCACTACATAATGCAGCTCAGAACTCATGAGTTCAAGATAGTCACCAGCCTCAGACTCATAGTAGTCAGAATTATAAACGCACCGAGCCTGGCAGCATCCTTTTCAGTAATGTACAACACACACAGTTGTCAAAGACTGAGCACATAGTATACGCGTAATAAATATTTGTTAACTGATTGAATATTGTAAGTAAAAGCTTAAGTCATAATTTATCTGAATTAGAATGGTTTAAAATATCAGTTAGTAACAACTATTGTGGCTGTTATGATATGTCAATATCACCACAATGTGTAGGTAACAAAGAAAGAAAGGTGTTGTAAAGAGCTGTTTGAAATGTACTTTATAATACTATGAAATGAATAATTTTTCTTCTATTGAATTCTACTGTAATTTCAGAGGCAGTCTTAAGAGAAAAAAATTAACCTTAAGACCAATAAATTGTTATTCACTGAACTTTGATAAGCAATGAAAAATCTCCAACATAAAATCATTTATAAAAATATTTTGGGCATAGTGAAAAATACTTAGTTCATCTGAATGTGTAATTGCAGTGTGCCCTTTTAAACATGGGTGAAGTTACACTCAAAAGGAATATTAAAAAGATTAAAGAAAACTTTCATTTTTTTCTATGCCACAAAGGTAAATGGTTTCTAAACTATGAATTCTTTTCCATTAGTGTTAAGAAGCAGGAAACAAAATATAACTCTTAGAGAATTCTTAGTTATCAAGAATTACCTTTCTATTTTCCTAAGTAATACAAACTGATTAAAACAGATATTTATTCAGCAAAACTGTTTCCAAAAGTTCTGAATTGCAAAAGAAAAATGAAATAAATGATTAAAACAAAAACCATTATCTTCAGGATTTTAGCAGAATAAAATTCCTTGAATGACACTCTCAGCTAATATTTATAGCTTTTATAAAATATTTTATATTTATAAAAAAAATATCTTTTTCTTCTCCATTCTTACCTTCACAAGCACAGCCCTGTCTTACCAAACCAACCATCAGAGATGTGCACTGATTACATTTGGTAGGAGTGTTAAACGATTTTACTACAAACTGGTGGGCCTTTGGCTATAAAACAAATGGAAAAAAGAATGGACAGTTATTTTGTGATAAAGTAATTACATATTTTTTTATATTAACATTTATAGAGAAATACAATGTGTTTATTTCCATAGAATGTTCATTTACATGGGCAAGTCACTTAGGATTCTAAGCAATTCTCCAAGACTAAAAGTTGCAAAAAAGGTGTGAATCTGCATTGGTGGTAGGAGTTTTCTCATCTGGAAGTTCCTTATATATCCTTGTATATCAATAAATCATAGGTCTAGTCCCTATCCCTATTATATCCTAGATATAATTGGGTCATATAGTATTCATAGTATCCCAGGAAAGTTATGAATTCTTTTTTAATATGGTCTTGGAAATTAAAAAAAGAATACTGAAAGTTTCAAAATTAAGGTTTAAGTAAATTCTGTTCTCTTCCTCTCTAGTGTATAATCCATGTACTGATAAAAGCAGTACAAAAGTAAGGAAGGTGTAGTTTTCCCCTTTTTTCCACATAGACTTTAATCTTGGAGCAGATGATAACTTCAGAAAGGCTATGGAGAGAAGAGATAGGGGAAGGGTATGAAGATTTATATATTTACATAGTATTGACTATATTCCAGGAACTGCACTAAGTGGGTTTTTTTTTTAAACAGATAATTCTCTCACTAGATCCTCACAACTGTGTGGTGATATCAGTAGCCCCATTTTACAGATGAGGAAACTGAAGCAAACAACAGTTCAATGACTAGGGTCACACAGTTTTGGCAAGTGTCTAAAGTCAGATTTGAACCCAGGTCTCCCTGACCCCCAGCCTGGTGCTCTGCACACTGTGGTACCAGCTGCCTCCATGGGAGGCACCAGCCCTGTGTCATTCACTCTAAATATCTCTCCTTATACTGAACATTGTAGGTGATGCCTTGTCCAAGCTGCTCATTTTAGAAACAAGGAAGCTGAAAGAGGGAGGAGTGAGTTCAGTGAGGAAGCAACGAGGCAGGAATGACAACTTCGTTATTCTGACCTTCAGCTTGGTGACCTTTCCACAACAACACACTGCTTTCAAAGCCATATCTGGGCCAAAGTTTGAGATGAGCTTATAACATGTTATTCCAAAGAATTAGTGGAAAGGGTATCAGGCTACATAAGACATGGTTATGCCATGCTTATAAGCTAAAGTAAAAATTATAATTATATGAATAACACTTTAGATATTACTGTCCGGTTAACATCACAAATACCTTTTATTTTTATCCTTCATATCAAGTACATTACAATCATTTATATCTTAGTAAGTTAATCATTTATATCTTAGTAAGTTAAGAAACTTGCTGAAACCAAATTAACCTCTTTCAACAATCTAAAAATTTTCTACATGCAAGATTTAAAGTAAATTTATAAATTTATCAGAAATTGATTAAAACTTTACAAGTATCAATTAATCTGTTGAAGGAAAAATATTTCACTTATTTTCACTTCTGTGAATGAGAAGGTAATGGGTCCCTGAAACAAAAGTAGTAGAGGAGTATGAGTTAATAAGATTGAACTACAAAACAATTTGCAAAGTGCCCAAGAAATCACTTTACATACTCATCATTTTTAGGTCTACTTAAGAAACTAGAGTTTTCATTCAGAATTCTATAGTTGAGGGGAAAATTCAGACTATTTTGGCAGAGTACTTTTAAGATGCAAGTGAATAATCGATTTATAGTAATTAGTGTTGCTGGAAAAGATACACTCCTCCATTCATTTTAATGAACCCATAAAAAGACAATATAACACAATGAAAGATTTTGATTGTATCCATTAATATGTACAACAACCTAATTTTTATACACTGGGAGTGAGTGCTATAGAAAAATAGAGATAATTATTGAAGTTCATTATTTCCTTCCTTTTGGTCACAATACTGATCTTTAGTATTTCTACTGAATGGGAACCAAAAAATTAAAATAGGTCACCATGTCCCACTGATCAGTAGTTTCAATAAACAATATGGTATTAGAGGTTATTAAAGCTAGAATAATTTAAGTTTGAAGATTGCATAGCACTTTAGCACTTCCAAAATCAAGGTCAGAAAGAAGAATTCTTCTTCTGTTTCAGGTACTCTTGTGCCTTAGGTTCTCTGTGAGTAAGAGTATACAGGTAAGATTAGAAAAATTCAGTAGAATATTTGAGGGTAAAAACTTATTTCTTGATGCCTCTTCTGGAACCTTAAAGTTTTGCAATGGGTAAATATACTTTTACTGCTAATACACACACACACACACACACACACACACACACACATTTTATGGTATTTTCGTTTTTAATCTACCTTTGAAAATACCACAGAATTTCTTTATAGGTATTGAAATGACCAAGTCCCTCCCTCTCACTTATATTAAACAATCAAATACAGCCATACTGAATAGAATGAATAAAGAATAATCTACCACAAATTTTCAGTGAGATGCATATGACCTTTTACTGTTAGCCAGCAGTGTTTATTACCATTGAGTCAAGAGAGGTAAACTTAAACCAGCACTGTTCTCTACCAGAACATGTGGAGGTCTAAGATACTTTAAAACACTAACTTCAAAAAAACAGGAAATAAGCCACTCTTAATCCATTCTTTCCTACAACTTATGTATGTGAAACTGTTCTGCTTCAAAAGGACAGTCTG
The DNA here is from genome assembly GCA_028658325.1 of Potorous gilbertii. Lineage (NCBI taxonomy): Eukaryota > Metazoa > Chordata > Mammalia > Diprotodontia > Potoroidae > Potorous > Potorous gilbertii. The sequence continues at coordinate 576,985,142 of CM053770.1, read as the reverse complement.
AATAGATCTGCTAGGAATTTTACAGAGTAAAACTGTAGGGAGACTAGCATAAAGATCACAGTAACTATACAAGTTAGAAGAAATCTGTCCCATTTTTTTAGGGAAACAGGAAGTTTATGGATAGACTGACTACCTTAGGTGCAGAGATGCCAGATCCAATATATGCTGATCTCATTGTTGGTGTGTGAGTTGAACGTGGAGGGTGGTCTGTAACCTGAATCCAAGAGAAAAAAGGGATATAAATGTCTTGAGATAGTGCATCCATTTCAAACATTACTAGGTTAAATCAAAGTAAACAAAGCTAAAAAATCTCAGGCAATGAAAACTTTACACTAATTAATATAATGAAAACTCAGTAAGGCGTCAATTAATAAAAATATATTTATATATTTTAGGTTTATGTATATTTTCAAAATTCATAAATGGATTGTTCATTATGCAAAACTTGCCTAAATCTGGAAATACAAATAAAAATTATTTGCAAAAGAACAGCCATAAAAATAGAACTGAAAAGATATTGAATGTAGTCTACATGAAGTGGAAGAGTAATTTTTAGTTTTGGTTTACACTTGCTATTTTAATGCCTTAATGCTTTAAAAAAGGCTTTTTAACAGATACACTGCTACAGCAATAACTGACATGTGAATAATTAACTTTTAAATCAAGAATTCTTAAACTCATATTAGCGAACTTAAAAAAGTATTTTGTTAACTATTTCAATATAATAATTTTCTTTGTAATACTATCCAGTTAAAAACATGATTCTGAGAAGGGATTCATATCCTTCATCAGACCAACTTCCAAAGGGGTCCAGCATTCAAAAAAGGCTAAATTTTCCTGTTCTAAGCTGAGGCAAAAAACTACTTGACTTACGCATGAAAAATGATTTCAGATGTTTGGCAATGTGTGTAAAGTTAAATATAACCTAAAAGTTTAACTGAATGATAAAAGAACTGGTTGACATTTGATATAGGAATGAATATATTGATGGGAAAGTTTGTCACAAGCAGAGGAGTTAAATCAATACATTATCAGGGCTCTAAAGTTATAAATTATCACCTACATTTCTTCATTACTTAGTTATACACAATGCAAGACCTCTTTTTTAGTTATGGGGTGGGTAATCTCCTTAAACACAGGGAGCTAATGATTTTCTTGTCTGCTATGTCGGGGGGACAGGGTGTTTGAAACAGAGGCTGCTTATTAAGTGGAAGTCAAAGGATAGGAGGAAAGGCCTCTGGCTTAGATAGCAAGGTGAGAAGGAAACTGACAGAGAGAAATGGGGAATGACTGTAAGAGCTCCAGGCTAGTTAGAGAGAATACTGAATTCTTAAGAAAAAACACATTACATCTTTTTGCCAGTGTTATTTTACACTCCAGCACATGAAAAAATTGGTATGTTTGTGGACTGAACAAGGGAATTGTGGGTCTCCTCAAGCTTATTTGACACATTCTATTCTGGAGTTAGCCTTAATTTAGTTTCAATTGGTTTTAATTAGAAACTATCTGGGGAAATACTTTGAACCCAGATCAGAGTTTAACATGTAAAAAAAGCTGAATGTGGGACACTACATTAATTATAGAAATAAGTAAAACACGAATGAAAAAATATACTAACATAAACCCTGGATTGTTTATTGTTTCACAAAATCTTTATAAGGCTATGGCATGACTATAATATATATTGTATAGTTTCCCAAATGTACTCTTTCTTTATTAGAACTCTAAACCCAGCCCTGAAACCACAGAATAAAATCCTACTTGAATTAGTAAGAGAGGATAGGAGAAGATTAAGATAAGCAAGAGATACATGCATCTTTTAGTTTCAGGAACATAGACAAAGGTGTAATCAATGCTTTTTTTTTTTTTAAACTTATTAAAAAATGGATTTTAGTTAAGAGAGTCAACTGGCTTGCTGAGTAAACCCTCTGGTCACATCAGGAACTACTGCAGCTGTTTTCTGCATTAATGGAACAAGGGACAAGAAACAGATTCATGCTAGTTCTAGTCAGAAATGAGTATTTCAAATGCAGGAGTGACTTGGTAACTACATTTAAAAGGCTTTTAATTACACACACTATTAAATTTGGGTTGTAATTTCAAAGGTTAAAACAAAAGTGTGAAAATTTCACTTGACAATCATACTATAGCACTGGTATTTGATAATCTAATGTTCCTAACTTATTTTCTCAATGTTTCATCCTCTCACATGTAATACTGCTAAACTACGGTTAGTTAAAATAGAGCTCATTTGGGAGGGTTTGTCTTAAGGGGCAATTACCTTATTTGATTTTACTCACCTATCTCTACTACTGATGAATTATGTTAGACTACAAAGTCTTTGCTGTGTTATATAGCATAGGTAAAATAAAGAGATAAATTTCAGTTTTTTGGAATGGGATTGATTTACTGTTTCTGGTCATAAGTTAAAGGTCAGGGAGCAGAACAGCCCCAGAGAGGTACCTCAATTGGTTCAATGTCACTAGCTGTGGAAGGAGACCTGGACCTTGACTGGAGGTGAGACTTGACCTCCTCATCCCGTGAAGTAGGGTTAGACAACGTAAAGTTCTCAACTGAATCAATCTAGGAAAACAAGTCGGGGGGGAAAAAACCCAAGAAGTCACTTTTAACAATTCACTGCTCTTGGCAATATTAAGTCATGATCATGATAGTGTTTCTTAAAAATGACAACAAAAACTATAATTTTAGTATTTGTTAGGGATGTTTCAGAAAATAAAACCATGATTCTAAGTTTGTAATAAATAAGCATGTGAAATACACCAGTTGAGCAGGAGACCCTTCCCCAGCTGGTATCACTGATTACTTAGTTTCAGCATTACTACTGCATTGCTCAGAGGGTTATCCCACATAGAATTTTTGCTGACACGTAAAGAAATTTAGCTTATGAACAAATGAAGGATATGTAATAAAGAATGCATTTAAAATTGAATATTGTGCTACGTCTTAAACAGAACTGATAGAAAACCAACCAATATTTCTAGTGGCTCATTGTTCAAACTGTGTTCATTCTGTAGCAGCAGAATTGTTGGCACTGGCAGCAAAAGATTCATTACTTAGGAGCTTTAGCAACTGACAAGAATGCTTTGGGTTGAAGTTCAGGGTATAAAACCCTCCAGGGGATAAATTAATATTATGATTTTCATGGTTTAGTTATTTTTTCAATTTATCAGGAATAAATTCAAAAAATAAAAATTACATGTTTACAAAATAAAGATTAATTTTAGAGCAGTCTCTTTTGAGGATAAAAGAACCTAAATGAATGAAAATTGACTGATCTAGGGTTGAGTGATAAATACAATAAATATGATTAATGAAGTCTAAAGCAAAATGCTATTACATGAGATTTGTAAACTTGTTCAATTCATGTCTCTGCCTTTAGCTCAAGGCAACCATGGGCATATACCTTCAACTTAGATCTAGTATCTTTTTTTTCAATGTTGGAATATATTTTTCTTTAGATGATTTTTGTGATATACTTTTATACCACTATGTTCAAAATATAACATATAGGTAATGCTTGATTTTCTACACTGAGACACATAGAAGTATGAATAAAAAATACATGTTTTGAAACTGAGTTTTGGTACTTTGAGTACGGTGTTGCTGACATCCCATAAATTCACATTAATATAAAATAACTGGGCCAAATTATGAAGACCTTTACTAGAGTCCTGCTGTGATATCTCAATCTGGTGTGGAGGGGATCCTGTGTTTCCAAAGGCACTTTAATCAAAACACACTTTATCAAGTCCTATAACAAGCTGAAAAGACTTTGGGTACATGCTTAGTCACAATGCGTAAATTTATCATCAGAGGATTAGGCTAGCAAATTTCAAAGAGGCGCACTACTAGATTAGTCTCATAGTGATGACTTTTTTGGGCAAGGAAATTCTCAAAAGACTTTCTGGTAAGTCATTCAAGAGATCAAATTTGTATCAGAGAAGGGAATACCAACACAAGTGAAATCACCAGTTGTTCAAATACTGAGGTATGAAGATATCTTTAAGAAGTTACAATGTCTTCCTATCTCTAGATCAATTCCTTAATCCACAGCTCCAACTCCTCTACAAATAACCTTCCCCCTGTCTTCTGATCCTTCTCTAGACTTTTTTCTCTACTAATACTCTTTTATATAATGTAGACTGGTCTCTTTACTGCTATTTTACCTCTTTTACACTAATGTATAATATATCACTTTCTTTAAGACACTATTTTAACTTCTCTAACAGTAGATTGATATCCCTAATGTCAATTTACACTAACTTCCCTTGTCTTTTGTTAGATATGCTGTTTTCAAAAAATATTTCCTTATATTCTCCATTTTTACTTGTACATTGATCTTATCTTACTAATTACAAAGCAACTTCTTAAAGACGTCATATCATCTTTTTCGAATACTCCTCACATGATCGAGTACAGAGCAATCAGAGAGCTATTGCTTAACCAAAGCCTGTTATTTGGAAGTCATTCCACTTCCTGACCCTGTAAGCTATCCAACTTCTCATTTCCTAACTACACGCTCTGGGATGGAGGCACTTAGGTGTTCAGCTCTGCACTTCTTGGGATCCTCCTTCTTTCACCTTGCTGCTGCTGCTCCTGCTCTGCTTTCCAAACGGACCTCCACAAGCCATGTGGAGCTCATGATCCCGTTCCCCTGGACTATGCATGCATGTTCATTTTTGTTCCAGCAGTTTTCCTCCCTATTGCCTATGTACTGACACCTTAATCCTTTTATTTCTTGCTCTGAAAATGGTGTGTTCATCCTTCATTGCCTAAGAAGACCACGCCATCAGAGAAATGATGACATGACTTGCACTTGACCTTGTTTTTGAGTGAGGGAGGGCTGTGTAGGTCACCAGCCTCACTTCTCCTCCTGAGCCATCTGGGTCCAGTGACCAGATACTCATCAGGATGACTGGAGATGACCCAGGATGAGGCAATTGGGGTGAAGTGACTTGTCCAAGGTCACACAGCTAGTGAGTGTCAGGTGTCTGAGGTGAAATTTGAACTCAGGTCCTCCTGACTCCTGCACTGGTGCTCTAGTCACTGCACCACCTAGCTGCCCTCTGAAAACAGTAAGCTAATCAACACTGCACTACTGTACCACTCCAATGAATTTCCAAATTAAAATCCCCTTTCCAGGCCACCATTTTATAAGGTATTATCTACTCCTGTAAGAATGCAAACTCCCTGACAGCAGGGATTGTCATCCTTTCTTATTTTTATTCCCAGAGCACTTAGTAAATGATTCTTAATTCATTTATTCAACAATTTTCAGAAGAATAAAAAATTGGAATTCAAACTTAAACCTAACAGCTTCTTTCTGGATCATACATTTGTTGGAGGTGGGCAACATAGAGAAACTAAAGGGATTTTTCTTGGTGGAAAACATGGACTGGAAGTAGTTAGAACAATGGATCAAATCTAATAAAATGAAATTTTATAGGAATCAATTTTATAGCAATGTCTTATATCTGCATTCAACTTAGACCTGCATTCAAATATATCAACTTCCCAAGAATAAGATATGGTTAGATGGTTGTTTACTTTAGAAGAAGATTAAGAGGCACTAAAAGTTCAATGTGTCTACTGTGCAATATTCAGACAAGAAATGTTATGCCATCTTATGCTATGCTAAGCAAGGCCTAGTATTAGGACTTGGGACACAATAGTTCTGACAGTCTCTATCATGGTCAGATGATACCTAAAATTTTGCCTTTCGTTCTGGATACCACATTTGGGGAAGAAAATTGATAGGCTCTTGAATACATAGAATAAGGAGATGAAGCTAGAGAAGGACATCAAATCCACATTATATGAGAACCAACGGAAAGAAATGGGAGTGTTTAGTCTTCAAAAGAGAATCTGTGTGTGTGGCACTATGATAACTATCTACAAGGCTTTGAAGGGCTACCATGCAGAAGAGGAAAGAGAATCATTCTGCTTGCTCTCCAGAAGAACCAAGAGTAATGGAGGAAGGCAGAGAGGCAAAGTTAGTTCAATTAAGAAAAAAACCAACTTATTAATGACTAGATCAGAGCTCTCCACAAGTGGGATGGGCTGCCTTACACAGTAGTTTTCGAACACAGGACAACTGACTACTCTCTGGGGGGTTGTAGAAAGCCAGGCACAGCTTTAGACTAGGTGGTCTTTAGGGACCTTCAAATAGATTCCGAGAGGGAGGAATCATTTCACAGTTCTCATAATTATTAAACTGAAAATGAAGAGGAATGCAGAAATGAACCTTTACACAATGTCAAGGCAAATGAGAGAGAAGAAATGGGAAGAATAGTGGGAAAGCTAAGGAATTCACAGAAGCTAATATTCAAAAAAAAGGAGAAATAATAGCACTCAAGGCCTCAGATCCTGTTCTACAAATGAATGCAAAGAAGACAGTTAAAGACAAAAGTAAACCAAAGACCTTGATACAAAAAAATAAACTAAGCCTCATGGGTACCCGTTAGACTTGTCGAGAAAATGACTTGTGAATAGAATACAGCAGTATTTTATAATGATTTTTTAAATATTAGAATAGTTTAATATCAAATAATAAGTTCTCAAAATGTCATAAAAAGATACATTAGGATAAGATCACATACCAGAGTAAAATATATTCAATAATATTTTGATGAGATTTTACAACAAATTACCTGATTAAAAGATGAAAGAGATTATGAATTGCAGAAATATCATAAACCTAGCATGAAGATATGAAGATAACAATGACGTGGAACTTCCTTTCTACACAGGAGTTACTATTGTTCTGTAGTATCCCAGTTAATGAATGGGCCTGCTTGCTATCTTGCTTTGCTAAAAACAGAGGAACTTGCCTCGTGAGCCTTTTGACTTTTCTTCCTATTTTAATACTATCCTAATGAATTACCGGTGAAGGTTGTCATCACCTCATTCCCGGACTATGGCAATAGCTTCTGATTGTTCCTCTTGCCTCCAGGAGATTTCCCAATTCCACTACATTTTCTACTCAGCTGGCAAATTAATATTCACAGATTACGGGTCTCACCATGTCATCTCCTTATTCAATCAACTCCAGGGGCTTACTATTACTTCCAGGATCAAATATAAAATCACTTTTAAATCCCTTCAGTCTTCTGATACCTAATACCCCCATGTACTCTACAATCCAGTGACACTGGCTTGCCTACGACTCCTCCCATAAGATATTCTGTCACCAGACTGGGTATTTTGAATGGCTGGTCACATTGTTCCTGTTCATCTCTGTCTCCTCACTTCCCTCAAGTCTCAGTCAAAGTCCTACTTTCTGCAAGAAGTCTTTTCCAGTTCTCCCAGTCACTTTCCTCTGAGAATATCCCCAATTTCAACTGTACACATTTTAATGGTACAAATGTTAGCATGTCATCTCCTCCATTAGACTGTGAACTCCTTGAAAAAAAGGACTTTTTCTGGGGGGGAGGGGGCTGTTTTTTTTGAATCCTCAGCACAGTGCCCCTAGCAGGTAATTAATAAGTGCTTCTTGACTTGACATGGAAGAAGGACAAAGAGGGACATGGGAAACTTGTAAGCACGAGATTCTGAGAAGCATAAATGAATCCAGTGAAGAGGTAAGGAGGGAGCTGACTAAAGAGACCAATGAGCCACACAAGCTTTTTACAAGACAGACACAGAAGACAGGAGAAAGGATAAGTCAGTTGTGTGTCAGTTGTGTGATATGAGCACCAAAACAAACTGAGGCTGAGGCATGCTGGAGGACAAAGACTGAAGAAGGGACAGGAACACTACTCAGGCAGACAGAATAATGAAGATATATGATGATGGAAAAAAGGCTGAACAATGTCATCCTTCTTTTTCATGTTTTCCCCTTCAAGCAAAATGATCTTTGGACCATGAAGGACAAAACAAAAATGTTTATTAGGGAACAGTAACCTAAGGTAAGTAGTAACATATTTAGCTTCCCTTCATGAGTTCCAGTTATTAGGCCCAGATGAGTTATGTTTTAAGATAATCGATGAGTTGGCAGATCATCCTTGGTTTTTTATCCTTTCTGACATCTTCTGTATCTGTCTTAAGAAAACCTGTATGGATTTATGAGTTTTTGAATAAGGGTATAAGGATAACCTTTCGTGGCTTATGGATCTCTGCATTCAGCTTCCCCTTACCTCTGTGTTAAGCCATTATCAGTTACTTGTAAAAGATCCTGGAGAACAGGAGAAGTACAGCAGGATTCAGGAAGGGTATATGCCCAAATTTTCCAAAAAGGAAAAATGGCCAAGTCTAAAAACTATATATCCACAAGGTTTTAATTAATAAAATTCTAAAACACAGTACTAAAGGGATAGTTTGTGAGTATTAAAAAAAAGAGAAGAATAGATCACTAAAAGCCAGTATGGCTCTTCTAAGAAAAAGTAATGCCAGATAAACTTTATTTACTGGAAACTTAGGGGAATGCTCTAAGTACAGTACAGAGAATCCCAAAAGTTTTGGGACATCCCAGATAGTAAGATTTTAGGAAAGCATGTGACCATAAGACCAACAGGGACCGACATTTATAAGCATGTTGAAGTTTACCAAGTTCTTTACAACAACCCTGTCAGACAGACATTACATGGATTGCTACTGCTGCTGTTGTTATTACTGAGGCAGCTAAGTGGTGCAGTGGATGGAGGATTTTTTTTAAACATTATTATACAGCATATTGCACAGAGAGCTGGCCTGGAAACCAGGAAGGCATGGGTTCAAGACAAATCACTTAAGCTCTCAGTTATCTACTTGGCAAGTGCTGAAAAACAGCATAGCAAAAATATAGGTAATCCAAGCTGAATAACCATGTCCTCAATAATACCAGTAATTCTGAAACAGAACTTTCTTCATAAATGTACTAAGTAACATTAGACTCATAGGACCACAGTTCTATTTTACCACAGTAGAATGGTCCAAGGCAAGTTCATCCTCTCATTTGACAGAGAAAAAACTGAGAATCTGAGAGGTTAGTGACTTGCACACAGTCATATTCGTATGCAAAACAGAGAAAAAATTAAAAACATTAGTACAGAAGCTAATTTTTAAAGGGTATCAAAAAATGTGAAATACTACATCTATGACTCTTGCTATTTTAGTAGACCCCAGTGATATGATGACATTGTAGCCGCACTCAACACATTAAACATCAGTCTTTGTGTTAGTGAGAACCTAGGGAAAGAAAAAAATACTACTGCAATTTATTTCATGAATCCATACATCAGCAACTCCTGAAGAGCTTATAGAATTAAAAAAATATATTTCATGGTCTGCATGAGTTATTATTGCTATCTGAATATGAACAAACATTCTGAAAACACATTTGTCTATTAACTAATTTTTGGTCTTCAATGAAAATGACAGAGTCACAAAGATAGATCTGTATTAGATATGAAATGAACTTCTAAGATAACTCAGCGTCAAAACTATTAAGATGACTACATCAACACTATTATACTAATATTGAAAATTAAATACTAACATTTAAGTTTTGTATAAGACAAAGCCAATTTAGATCAAAGTTCAAGCTTATTGTTAATTTCCTTTTTTGTAAAGGGACCTTAGTTATTTTCTAAGCATAAAAAGAAACTACCAAAAAGTGAGTATGAATATTTCTAACCTTTAAGATAGTTGAGATAAATGATGAAATCAAATTCAGAATGTTAACTAAACAAATATGGATATGTTAAAATACTACTTTATAGACTAAAGAAAAATGAACCATTAAATATACACTGGAAATTCAGGAAGAGTAGCCCCAAAAAGTCATCTCCCATAAAAAATGTGAAAGACAACCACAGAAATAAATTTGCAATGAAAAAATTATTTGGGAAATTATCCTTTATTTTCTATACACATATTCATGTAATTGGAACTGACAAAATTACTTCTTCAGATTCTATTGTATTTATTGTATTTTTCAGAATATGTACTGTTTAAAAAAATATCCCATAGGTGATTTAGCATGAAATAGCTGAAGAAATTAGGTAATGAATCAGTTGTAATAAGGTAGTAAAGCAACTGATTAATGGAAAGTTATCCTCATTTAAAAAGTATCTTTGTAAGTCTCCAAAACAACGGTCCTCAAAAATATAATCATTATTTACATTTACATTAATCAAACAAACAAAAACAACATGTCCCACTTGTTAAAGGAGAAAAAATTATAATCATTTGTACAAACAATAAATTCAAAGATGTATTAGAATTAATAAATGTGAGGATTCATTAACAAAGTAAGTAATTTAAAGGATTCTAATAGGGAAAGAAATAGTAAAAAGAGAAAAGGTAATGATGAAAATTAATTTTAACCTAACCAAGCTAGTTTGCTATTTCGAAGACATAATGAACCAATAATAAGGAAAAACAATCTTAATTAAAAGCCAGAATGACAGCTATTTTTCCTTAGTAGAGCTGTGTTTTAAGAAGTATGCTATCTAAATGATAATTTTTAGAAGTAGTTAACTAAGGACATTAGAAAGGGTTCCAATGGGATTCTATTAAGTTTATTTCATCAATTTATAAATTCAGCACATTCTTTCTGCCATTGGCTAGGAATTCACCAAATTCTTCTTTTGTGCTAGGAGTTTCCAGTTACTTATCCCAGAATTTAAAAATAGAGTAATAAAATATAAATGTACCTTCATATTTAAATCAGTGTCTGATTTTTAGATAATGAACATTCAAGATTCTTCATACTACATAGATTAGTTTCTTGTAAATAATAAACACGATTAAAGCCAGTCATCTGGAATACATATCACTTTCTACCAGTAAACATCATTTTGGAAGGGAACAAGTACAAATATAGAGATATTTTAAATACATCTAATTTAAACATTTTTTTAAAAAGGGCCGTGATGTATTTTTTCGTACAATGCTTATCATCTTTTTTTCCATCTCTTTTCATCTATTACTATTATTTTTAATGCACATTATATTTGCAAAATACTTAATAGATTAAGACAAGGCCCCCTTTTCAATATACCCATTTTTCACACATTTAATTCTGAAGCCTTTTGGAAATTATTGGTAGTAACTATAATTTTTAAAATGCTCAAATATTCCAGAACCTAGTTTTAACCCCAAACATTATGTGATATATCTGAAATTACTTTTGTCAATAGATCCCTTGATATAGTTACAAAAGGAGTATTGACTATTTTCATAATAGCAACTGGGAAGTTATAACTTTCTTAAATAACCAAAGTTACAAATCAGTTTCGATTTTGAATAATTCTTGAGATTCAGCAACCTAACTTTTGCTTCTCTTCGTGGAAATCTGTTTTAATGTCTACCTTCATTTTGTAATGTCATAAGATAACAGCAAAGAAAATAATCTCTTTTCCTCCTACCTGCAATGTAAGGATCTATGAAGGAACATACTCAAAAGATAAACTCTTAAAAGCAAAGAAGCCATTAAGCTTTTCTCTTTTTGTGATTACAAAATAAAAATAGTATTACCAATATTTTCCTGTACTACAAATAATTAAGAAACAAATATCATGTAATTTATAAAAAAACATTCAAACTTTAAAATATGATCTAATTTATATAGAGACATTTTTGGGAAGAGACAAATGAATTGGAGAATAAATATATGCTGGCTTGCCTTACTAGTTTCTCAACTAAGAAGTGTGTTCTTAGATTTGGAAAGCTTTAATACTACAAGGGTGGTTTAGTGAAGGGAAGCAAGTACAAATAGAAAGGATGTGGGTCAAAAATATTGCTAAATCTTATACTGGAGCTCAGAGTAGAATAAAAGTAAAGTAGAAGCTAAAACAGGAGTGGAACTGATAGAGAAATCACAAGATAACCACTCTAGGGTGAAATTATTGGTTCTTTTTGTAAAATCACTGCTTCATTGACAGATAATTCTCCTAAATGTTTACCCTGGGAATTCTGCTCATTAAGCACGTAGGAAATAAATAACTGGTCTAAGGGATGGAATAAATTTCCTAAAAATGTGTTATAAAGTTTTTGTTAACATTTTTTAAAGCAGAATACAATCTGTGAATTTTGTCTTTATTCATTCTAATTTTAAAAGGAATCAGTTATTAAACGCCACAATATATTTAAGATATAATAAAATAATTATGGTTCAAATATGTGTGTGAATAGTATGCAATCAAGAGTCAGACATGCCCACAATAACAGGATGCCTAACATTAGGGTAGAAAGAATAAGACAAACACTCCATTAGACCATAAGCTGCCTGACAGCAGGCTCTGTTCTTGGCTATTTTTTGTTTTCCCGGCACAGTCACATAACAGGTGCTTAATAAATGCTAGTAGACTTGACTTCAATACTTGAATGATTTGGCAAGCAATGAAAGGAACCATACAAATGAATTTCCTCTTAAAGACTCTGAGTTTTAAAAACTTACGCCATTTAAAATATAAATCTAAAATGTACAAATACTTAAAACTTTTTCTACTTCAACACACAGACTTAAGACACAATTTAATTATTTTTTGATGCTTCTCATCAATACAAGTAATTATTGTACTATGCAAACAAATGTACCCCAACACTAAATATATCTAAACTACTGAACAATTTGGCCATTCTTCAGCTTTGGCTAGTACTTCCTGTCAGCTGTTACTTTACTGAAACTTGTAGGAACAACTTCATCCCACACACACACTCCCCCACATAATGTACTGTTCAGTTAATGATGTGTATTCAAGGTTTCCAAGGGAAATGAGATAAACAATGAAAAAATTTTTTCTAAAATATATTTCTAAGTTAACCAGATTTAACTAAGAGTTCCTTTCAAGCTGTGCCTAAGCAGGAAGATAAATGGGTTTTGTGGGATGTTATTTTCCTTTTGGATTCGTAGCTGTGCTCTTGATAACTGAAGTTTCCATATATATATATATGACCACCAAACTATAGGAATACACATAGTAAAACTAGTTAGAAAACAAAATCTCTCTGAATATTAGTTTTATAATTACACTAGAAATAAATCAAGCAAAATGATATATATCCTGATGAATGATTATATAAAAATATTTTCTGTTCTTTTATACTTGAGAAAAATATATTGATATTATTAGTATTTTTGTTTTTCTTCCTAGAAGTAGCATAATACTGACTAGAATACTGTACTAGTGGTTAAAATCCTAGCAATTAAGAGTCTTAGGACTAACACACTAACATTAACATTTTTTATAATGTTTTAAGGCTCATTACATAAGCTGAAAATGAGAATGACATGCTGATCTCACCTATAATAAAGATGAAGTTCTTTATTAACCTTCTAATTTCAGAGATGAAGTCCAAAAAGTGTATGTGATTTGTGCAGGTGTTCAGTGGGTTTCCAATTTATTGGAAAACAGATTAAGTAAATACACATTTCAGAATTCAAGAGAACTGCACTTACTTTATTATTACTAGAAATGCTCAAACATAAGCTACTTTTAACTCCAAACCTTTAGTGATATCAGAAATTATTTTTGTCAGTGGATACCATGATACATTACAAAAAGGGTATCTACTATTTTCATAATAGCAACTGGGAATTTGTAACTTTCTTGAATGACCAAAGTTACAAATCAGTCTAGGCTATGAATAATTTTTAATGCTATCTGACAATCTAACCTTCTTTTCTCTTCATGCAAATCTGACCTACTATATACTCTCATTGATCTCTTTATCAAATATTGGTGTGCTAGGGAAATATATAAATTTTATGTAAAGCTTAATTTTAATAAAGACACCAGAAAATGCATAACCTTACTGATGAATTCCGTTTATCAGGGAAGATGAGAAATATTTCTGAGCAGATACACTTGTGATTTATGAAAGTCTTTCAAATTTGGGCATCCCTATGAACTCCCTAAATATATGCTTATATCTATGAGATCATTTATAAATCTTACTATGCTAACTGAACACTTGTCTATTTGACTAATTTATAAAATATAATTTCAATGTTACTTTCCTTTGATATCAACATCAAATGAAAGTCAAATCTTATCATTCTGGCAGTTTGGTCAAAGAAACGCTATCATGGGAACATTCTTAAAGTTTCGAATTCAAAGCAATAAAATAAAATAAAAGCACAGCAGTAAAAGTAGCAGCAGCAGCAAGAGCAGCACAAAACATGCAGTACTGTAAATAAAACATTGCAAAAAAGGCAGCATAGAATGTTCTGCAACCACAGGCAAAAAGATGGGAATGGGGGAAGAGGGAATGGGGTAGGGGAAAGTACAACAATCTCTTACACGTCTGCCTTTGCTAGCTGGAATACAGGATGGAGAGCGCTTCAACAGAGAAAGGAGGAAAATATGTTACAAAAATTCTCACACGCAATTATCCTTAAAAAAAATGATACATACACATATATACATATATATATATATAAAGAGAGAGAGAGGGAGAGAGAAAGTGTGTGTCACATTTTATGATAGAACAAAACCACAAATATCTGTCAGACGATTTTTTTTCTAGGAAAAAAAAGAACATATGCATAAGATGGTACAAAAATACCAGGTAGTTTGACAGAATAAGCTGGTAGCAGACAGCAGGGCTCTATACTGGCTTATGTATACACAAGGAGATTTATAAAATAACATTGTACATCATATATTTTCTGGAAACTCCATTTTACTGGTATATTTAATACATGTAAGTGGAAGGAATTGAAGTCTTTTTGATTTTGTCAGTTGGCACCTGAGTGTTTAAGTGATTCCCATTAAGTGAAGGATAATTCATTGTCTTAATTTGACTGCTTAACTATCAAATACTAACCCTTTTTCACAGATGATCCTTCAACTGTGCTACTATTAAAAACTATTACTAAGTAATAGCAGTATTTCAAGAATATGCCCTATTCTGGATACTCAAAAATAATAGTAAAAATTTTTTGAAACAACATCTAAACTTGTAACATATAGTGACACTCAGAGAGACTTATTCACCAATGATTTTATACATGTCCAGCATTTGCATTGCACTTTCAACTTTTTCCAAAATGTTCTTCTAGTTATCTTCACAACAACAATAAAGGGGAAGGCAGAATTATTTTTGTTTTCCCATTTTACACTTGAAGACTTCAACTAAGACATGAAGGGAGAAATTAAGGTAATTTATCCAAGATTATTAAAATAAGAAGTTAAAAATCAAAACATCCAATTCTCCTGATTTCCAGTAAGATCCTCCCCTCACCTCTCATTATGCCAACCTCACTCTTTGTTGTTTATTCTCAGATAAAGGTAATAAGCTAATAAGACCAAAATTTTAGGTTCAATCCCTCCATGGCCCAGATTCTTTCAAATAAAGAAAAAATTCTATTCCACAAAATGGCTCTCTCTCAAATGCAAACAACCAGTTGAAAGGACTGTGAAAGCTCAATGTAAATCTAGCCTTACTTCTACAATAACCTGAAGAGCATGTTCTTTTGAAGAGCTAGTAAAAACAACTTTGACTATGAACATCACATTTTCTTAGAAACCTATGTTATAACCTAAATATGATTTTGCTTAGAACTAAAAATGAGAATGAATCATTTACAATAAAAATGCTCATCTTCAGGAAGCATCCATTGTCTTTGGGTATAAGCAGCTGAATCCCAGACATCTATTTTTTATGTTTTCAATAGAAAAGGGCAAATTACACTTTTCCCCCAAAGGGCAATTACAATAAACCACAAAATACATGCTTTTATATAAACATCTAAATTAGTTGAATACCAGATGATAGAAACCAGTGCTTTGTCCTTACACGTAATTACATCATCTAAAATTTATATTTAGTATCTATAAGGTCCTTTCCATCAGCACTTTAAGGCTAGAATATGGGATATCTAGTAAGTACTTCTGATTACACATTTACAATGTGTTATTTTTTGAGGATTAGTTAATGGATTCTAGGGATTAAATTAAAAAATTACAACCAAAAATGGTTTATGGTATTATATTTCCATCAAAGCTCATGTCATTTAGATCATCAGTAGACAATTTATTATTTTGGGTGTAGTTGAGCCAAACTAATTGACTAGCCAAGTTATATTTGATAATATTCAGAAATCTAAAAACCAAAGGAAAGTTGTACTGAAAGTACAGCTGAATGTGAAAGGAATAAAAAGGGTACTATTCTGTTTCTACTTTCTATAGAAAAGACACTAGCACTACTTACACAGTCTCTTTGTTTATACAATACTCTTAGACTATTTAAAATTCTTGAAATGAGCAGAACCAGGAGAATACTGTACATAGTAACAGTCACATTGTGTGATGACTGACTTTGATAGACTTAGCTCTTCTCAGAAATGCAAGGCTCTTAGATAACTCTAAAAGACTCATGGCGGAAAATGTTATCCATATTCAGAGAAAGAACTATGAAGTCTGAATGCAGATGAAAGCATACTGTTTGCTCTCCTTTTCTTTTGTTGTTTGTTTCTTCCATTACTTCTAATTCTTCTTTACATCATGACTAATCTGAAAATGTTTAATACAAATGTCTAAGTAGAGCCTATATCAGATTGCATACCATCTTGGGGAGTGGAGAGAAGATACAAGGGGAGAAAATTTAAAACTCAAAATCTTATGGAAGTGATTGTTGAAAACTAAAAATAAATTATTCAAAAACAAAAAATCTACTACTAAGAACTCGTTTGTATTATCAAGAAAACATATGGTAGTGCCATTAGCCATATGTGAATTTAAAGGGAGTAAGAAAAAGTATGACAGGTAATTTTGGGCACTGTACAAATAAAGAGAGAATAGGTCTAAGTAGGGTCTTATATTAGTTTTTGACAGTCAGACCTGGTCTGGGCACTAGGTTCTCAGGAATAGGTGAAAATTTAAGAGGACCATAGACAAACATGGCTTCTTTTTCAATTTTATTGAGGTATAACCCTAATACTGGCCCTACTCATAGTTGCAATCTCAAATGTGTCAGGTTGACAAACTATAAACCACTGGAAGCTCCTTTCATGGTTTGCTGGAGAAAAAACATGTGAACTCACATATAAACCAGGGCATACTTTCCAGAGCCTAAGATTAGCTGCACACAGGAACATGTAGCATCATGTATAGCAAGATATAGACAAGAGCAGGTTCTAAGACACTAGGATGATGGAGCCTTCATGATCACTGCACTCTCACAGAAAAGTGAAAAAAAAAGTCTAATTAACCCAGAGGGATCAGTGAGAGCAAATGGCAATTGTATACTTTCTAGGCAGTTCAAGTCTGTTAATTTCCTCCCATTAGTTTTTTTTTTTAAAGTTCTTATTCTTAAGCTACTCATATTCCTACAGAATTAGACCCTGAGCAACCTTTTACAGTCTTCTGTAACTGAGAGTTACTATAAAACTTCCATCTCTTCCCTCCAACTCTGCTTCTCTGATTCTTAGCCACTATTAAACCCAGAAGAAAACTGGGCATTTCCCTACTCTAGCACAGACAATATGGTAACCTTCCACAGACTTACTTCTACATCTTCAATACTTCTTCTCTTTCAGCTCCATCATATTTCACTCCCTCAGTATAGGACATAACTCAATTTAATGACTGTTTCTATCTTTGAGGCAGGAAAAAAATGCATACACACACACACTCATTAGAGATAGTCAATTCAAAATAGGGAAACCTGGCAAATATTAAACATGAAAAGGAAAATATGTTAACTAAAAATCATGGTCTATATTTTAATTAAACAAGAATCACATACAACATTTTGTCTATCCTTAATCTACTGTAGAACAATCAAAAGAAGTTTGGCTTTTTTTTCTGGTTTTTATTTTGAAAGATTCATAGTATAGAATGAAAGTTGGGAGAGAAGAGAATTAAACTGAATTTTAAAGTTAATATGTTTTGTGGGCCGTTAGTATACATTGGGGAGATCCTCTATAAAGGATGTGAGGACAGTCATGGGTAAAAATCACATGAGATAAAAAGGAATAGATAGGTTATGATCCATATCAGTGGAGAGATTACCTATATCCATGAAATCACAGATCCTAATAAGTATAAAGGTAAGTTAATGCCTTGGAATAAACTTGAGCAAGCTACAAGCCTGGGTAAGACTATCCAGAAATATCATTCCCCTATATCTTTTAGAAAACAAAAATACTGACAACAGGGTATATTTCTAATTTTAAAAAACTTATTTAGGGATAGAATAGTAGCTACATAGAAAGAAGAACAATTTTTAAATTTACCTATTTTTTCAGTACATCTGCATACTATAACCTTAAAAAGCAGCAATTATAATGTAGAAAAATCTTTATCCAATAATGTTAGCATGAGCTGAGTGGTGACCCCAGATGAAAGTCAGAGGCTTATTATGGTGAAAAGTAAATACAAGTCTTGTGTATCTTAAAATTTGGTGACAGCAACAATCTTTAACATAGTCATATATGTGTTGAAATCCTCTGAGAAAAGAATATGATGACCCACTTTGGTGAGGGATGGAATTTCTAGCAAAGTAGACTGATGATGTGGTACTATAAGAATGAAAGCTAAAGAGAATGTAGAATGGGGTTGTTGGGGATGGGGGTGGGCTAAAGGAAACACTAGAAAAGGACAGAGTCAGAGGAAGCAAGAACTATGGGAGTAAGGAAGAATAGTTTATGCATATGGATAATTTAGCTCAGGGAAATAATAAGAGGCTAAAGGAAGGAAATTTAATCAGATATTTCCTGTGGGCAGAACCTAGAGGGAATACATGCTAAGCTAGTGCAGTAGGTATCTATCAGAACAGCGATTTCCATCAAAAGACAAAGGGGATACCTAGAGCCTAAACTAAAGAAAACAGAACAAAATGGCAAATCCAGGAGGAAGAACTGTGATCCCCAAAATTAGAGATAAAACGAGATTGTAGACTTGAGAGACTGAGGACAGGAATTCCTAGAAGGATCAATGCTTAATGCTTTAAATTTGTGCCAAGCCAAACAACACCAGAGAGTTACTTCAACTCTACACACATCCACACTCACAGCCACCCACCCATACCAGAAAGTCTCCTGACATAGTTGGCAAAGTTTGTTGTTCATTTCAAATAGTTGCATGTGCTAAAATACAGGGAATCTGGGAGAGTATTTTCAGAGAGGAAGTATTGTGGGGGGAAATGTTCTAAACATAGTATCATAGTTTTTTAAAAAGAAGTCCCTACCATCTTCTCCCAACACTTTTTTACACTTCGTTAGTGGCAGCAGAAAGCTAATCCAAGTTCAGTAATTAGGGAAAATGCCAGAGCATTCCTTAATTTGGAGAGTGCTTCTGGCGGTGGTACCTTGTACTTGTATTTAAATATTCTGTAATTTGGGAGATTGAGCAATAACTTACATAAAAATATTATCATCATATACAGCACTTTTTAGTGGTACCCAAAAATTATTCTTCAACACCAAAATAACAGAACATTCTAGATTAAACAAAAATGTGAAATTTTATAAACTATTTCAAACATACCAAGGCAGCCAGATTTTCTGTTGTTTAATAATAAAAAAATTTGTCATTATTAACATATAATCAAAATTAACATGCATTAATTATCACGTATTTAATGTCTACTTTGCAAAACTAAAATGTGTTAAGTAACTTTAAGAACACTTTTAGATCCCTGTTAAGATATAAGGGATATAATATTTTAAGATTTCCTCCTTGTAAAAAGAGTATAGTGCCATCCCATTGCTCCCCCAACCCTCCTTATACTTTTTGAAGCATAGCATTTTCAAATGATAAAAAATTTTTTTGTATTAAGGATTATTATACTATTTAATATAGAATGTGGAGATTCATATGAGAAGAAATTATGTAAAAAGGATGAATGGAGCTTATTTGATAGGAACTATCTAAATGACTAAATCTATACGCTTAATTCAGGAAGGAAATAATAATGCAGTCAATTTATATCCATATAGATGTACTAAACTCAAAATAATTCAAAGTCCATTTCTACATTAAAAGAAACTTTATTTGTAGCTTAAATTTCATTGTCCTTTACCTTTGGGCCAGTTAATAGAATTTAATAAGGCTTTAAAAATCAGTAGTTATGAACAATAAAACAAAATTTAAAAAATATTTTGGAAAGAGGATGCAAAGAAGTCCAAGATTAATTACACAGGAAAGAAAAGGAAGAAGTGAAAATAGAAAATAACACACATAATAAAAATATTAAGTAGTGGTGACAAAATTAAACCAGCATTTTAGATCTGAGAATACTTAAGCAGACTAGAACAAAGAGAAAAATGATAGATCCTCTGATAATCAAAGCATTTGGCATAGTATATTACTTTATTTTCATGTATAAGAAAAATGTAGAAATATTTTTACTCATAATTTATTCTACAATTTCTTAAATTGACTGCATTAATTTATAGATTCTCCAAATCAATTCACTGATCTCTTTTACTGAGGGGTGCATTGTTTGAAGATGAAAGACTTACGTCATCCAAAAAATCAATCAGTGAAGATGAGGAAGAAGAAAAGGAATCCTATTTAACGAATACAGCAATAAAGAAATAGAAAAAAATGTATGAAGCAATTTAATAAAAATAAATAATAACTCCAACCTCCTATAACAATTAAATAAAATAGTAAATGGCACTAATTCAAGAAAATAAGTAAACAAAGTAGATACCATACCTTTTCTTACTCAAGAAATTTATAAATCTCTTTAACTACATCTAAAGAGTGGTGCTTTTTCCCCTGCCACAAAGTATTTAAATAATTTAAATATTATGTCCCAAATATAATCAAATACAGCAAATTATTAAAAATAACATTAAATGAGAAAACATCAAAAGTACTAACAATAACCACTATAACTTTTAGATATAATGACTCAAATTCAGATTTTTTCCATTAAACATAGTCACTCAGCTCAAAAAAAAATGTTACTTCAGCTTCCATAAAATTACAGTAGGACTGTTTATGAAATCACATTCCTTTCCATTTTTTCTTTTTTCATTTCACAGTTTTGAGGTGCTAATGTATGATGGAATTAAAAAGTAATAATGCCCATGTTCCCTTTTCTGTATCCCCAGGACTTAGCACAGTGCCTGGCATTAAATAAATACTTGTTAATTGATTGATAGCTTTTATACAAGTGTAAGAAACTTTCAAAATAACATGAAGTTATAAAATGAGAGGAAAAGAAATGAAATGATTTTATACTTACTTCAAATTGATCCAGAGCAGAGGTAGGAGCATTCAAAAATGCCAAGAAAGAATTCTGTGAGTCTTGGTGCTTTACACCTAGAAGACAGCAGCAACTTTTTTTTAAGCTTGAAAACAAAACTATTTTTCATGGATGACCTTTTCTGCCTGGGTTTTTAAAAAATACATCGACAAACCAAAGTGTTCGGAGATCACCAAAATCCTGAACATGCACACTCAAACCAAAAAATATTCAGGACTGGTGATAATTTTTTCCTTTGCATTATATATCATAAGATCAGAATATTTTGTGTGATTTTTTTCCCTAGTACACCCATGTGTACTAGTAGTACATAGACTTTGTAATGGAATAGTAGACATATCTGTCTTCACAAACTGCTTGGAGTTCCAAATTATCTTATGTCTACTGCCACCCTGCTAAAATATAGCTTTAACAAAATTTCTGATCTTTTTATGAGGCCCAAAGTATTTTTAATAAAAGGGCCCTTTCAACTGACTCAAGTTGTCCATGCTGGTTTCTTCTAACCAACTGATATTTTTGCTTTGAAATATTTTATGATAATGCACAGGATGAATCTACTAATATAAATGTCTTCTTGTAAGAAAACAATGTATTTATTTAAATATTACATAAAACAATTCACTTAATTAGGCTTAATTTATTTCAAGGCATTAGACTATGTGTTCAGACATTATAAATATTGTAATTAAAAATTAAAACATTAAAAATTTAGAGTCAAACACAATTTTTAGCACCCTGAGTAAGGCATACTTATTTAAGAATTCATTTTTACCTGTGATTTTTCAGATATAATTTTTATGTTTAGAGATGAAGCACAAAACGCCATATTTATTTATGCTTCCTTTTTGCAACTGTTACTTTGTTGTATTCTTAGCCCAAATTACCATTAAAACAAAATTACATTAAAATGTTAAATTGGACCTATGTTACAGTTCACTATATAATGGCAGAGTTCTTTTTTATCATGCTAAAATGGCTTAATGTATCATAATGTTTGAAAAATAATGTATCATAACACAAAGAGTGCACCATGAAAGTCTTGGGGATGGACAACAAACCACAATTATTTTCTAGTTCTAATGTGGGAAATGCAGACTGCTGTTATGATCACATTTATCCATGTCCACCTTTGTCTTCTCTTCACCAAGCAATCTCTTTTTATCCTCTCAAACTTCAACCAGGTCTGGGGCTATATCAGAAGGGTAGTTTATGGCTCCTAATCTGCATTCCCCTGCATCAACCACTGCTGTTGTGTTCCTTCTCCTTTCTCTGTCTGTCTATCTGTCTCTCCCACCCTTCTTCCTTCCCCCCACTATTAAAGTAAACAAATCATTCAATGAGTATTTATTGAACACCTAACAAAGTTAGGAATACTGCCCTCTTGTACCTTCATTATATGCATCTCTTTTCCCTACCTGCTAATCTTCTTCAGTGCATATAATAGATCAGAAATATAACTAACCATTTTTATACTCAAGGAGAGCATCAAGGAGAAGGGAGGTTTGACTGGGGTCTAGCCTTAGAGGGAAGAAGGCTGCCTATTCCATGATACCATGAATTTTCTAGGTTAAAGGGTAAGGAAGCTGTTTTTGGCACAAACTGATGGTTAGTGGCATCCAGGAGAAAATTCAAGTACCCCAGAAATGGTGTTTGGAGTACCTTTCTACTCCCTGCTCCTTAGGTGTGCAAATCTACTCATTTACAAATGTACTGTGAAAAGTTCTTGAAGGCAATTATTTGGAATAAAGAAAACCTAAATTCAAATTTGACCTTAAACACTAGATGTGTGACCCTGGACAAGACACTTAACATCTGTTTCAGTTTTCTCAACCATAAAATGGGGATGATAATAGCACCTATCTCTCATGGCTGGGGCAAGAATCAAATGAGGTAATATTTGTGAAATGTTTACAAATTTTAAAGGGCTATATATGTCAGCTACCATTACCATCATCATCATCATCATCATTAACTGACTATGATTCTTTGCTAAAAGTAAATCATCTACTGAAGTTACATATTCATTTGAGATAGAAAGGGTTGTTTTAAGTCTTATTGATGTACTGAAAAATTCTAAGTAGTACATTGGAAAGAAATGCAAAACAGTCTCATTGTTCTTTTTGTGGTGGTCATAGTGTTTAGTAAGACAAAATAACAAATAAGGAAATCTCAAGGTATATATGATAGGCTCATTTGACGCATTTCATTTGATAAACTTAGGTAATATGCGGCATTCAAAAATATCATTTCATTAGATAATTACCCCTTTCATTAATGCTTTGTTTTCTCATCTAGTTACTTTAAGTATCACTTTTATCTTCCAAACTAAATTCTATGTCCTTAAAAATAGACGAATATTGGTTTTTTTTGTGGCTCCGAAAGCATGCAGAAAATTTCTGCATGTTTACAGACATGCATAGATACTAATAAAGATCAGTTAGCTCACTGGTCTGCCTCCTTTTGTGAATATAGTCACATAGTCATATTACATCGTGCCGCAGCAACTGAGAATATTCCAAAGTGGAAAGTGACAACGATTTAGCAACTTCAAATAAATTTCTTTCCAACCACAAAAAGCTGTTCATCTAACTTCCTATACTAACGAAAAGGAGTTCAAAGCGGTATAAAATTACATTTATTCCCACTATAAAGAAGGATTTTACCAAGATAAACAATGAACTCTGAAATAATGGCTCTGTGAAGCTAGCACTCTTATATACACATTGTAAATAGCTTCTTATACAGTAAAATACGTCCACAACGCTACAGTGAGGCCTGATTTATATGGACACCAGCTTCCATACCCTTTTCAGATTTAAGCTCCTCAGTCTCCTTTTTCAGTTTTTCAATTTCTGATAGCAGTTCCAAGTTCTTCTTCTCTGACTCTTGCAGTTTGCTTAAAGGTGGGGAAAGGATGGGGGAGAAAAAAAGATGTAATTAGCTTCTAAAGTCTAGCTATTCCTTCATTTAGCCCATCACTCATATCATTGTTACTTAAAAGGCTTATTTAGGAATTTTAAACTAAAAACTAATATGAGCCAATTTGAATTATCAAATAAAAAGCAACGCTATGAAATCAAGTGTGCTTCAGATTCTGTTAGGACTTATTTGGTATGGAACCATAAAACTGCCTTTGTTTATTATTCTGAGGTTGACTTACTTCTGATTTGTGAACAAGTATGTGACCTCAAATACCTTGAATAAAGTGTACATTTATTTTGATGTAAAATAGTATTGTTGTATATCAATATTCTAATTGGCACCTCCACGTGCTGTTTTGGATCACATACTCAATAATGTTTTCTTTTAAGAACCATAAAAATTTAAATAAAACATGTTTGATTCCCAGTTTAAATTTTAAAAATTTAAATAACTAAAGAGAGATTCTATTTTATTCATTTTCATAAAAATATTGAAGTTACAAATATACATATGTGTGTGTATATACACACACATATGTATATTTCAATTCCATTAAAGACATTTCAGATTTTTAGTGGTCTATATTTTTAAAAACTGCCTATTTATACAATTTATACTTTTCTATCAAATCTATTTTTTAATCCTACCACTATTATTTGACAATTCATTTGTAGTGACAATTCATAGACCAAATCTCCTGACAAAATCACTAAGATAATTATTAATATTCTAAACTGTCAGAACTGTTCTGTCCCCATTTGATATTAAGCTTGGGGAACCCTGTGAAATGCTTGCTGTCCTTGGCTTACTGAAAAAAACAGATCCACTAATTTTAAATTTCTGAAAGCTCTAGATGTACTTGAAAGTCTTTTTAAAAAATAAATTACAATGTACCCTGGAATATCACAACAATAAACTGTAAAAGACCTTTATAATCTAGGTCACAATTTTCAGATGATTAAAAAAAATTTAGCTCAAGCTGCATTCACAATGTTCTAGGACACAAAAACAAAAACAGGTTATGGACTGAAGAAACTTATACTGCTTTAGGGGAAAAAACTTTAACTTACAACAAGTCATTTAATCTTATGTAGAAACTAATGTCTTTAATCTTTAGTTTTCCTTACTTTAAAAAATTAAAATTTGTTGCTACTATTTAATGGTTAATGTTTTTCAATTAACCCACATCTACTTTCTCTCTCCTAACCTCACCTCCTCCACCACTGAAAAAGAAATACAAAGCTCTTATAACACAGCTTCTTTTTACAATACACATTTCCCAACCAAGTACATCTCTAGAAAACCAGTGATCAGTTGTTAACAATAAAAGATGGCTCTTTATAGGATAAAATGCTGAAAAATGCATTGAACCACTTTTGTTGCCTCCCCATGGGATTGCAGAGGGGCTGAAACAATGAAGTATGCAGGTAATCAGTAAATGATTTTTAATGCCATCTTAAGGAAAAAAAAGGGAATTAAGGGATCTTTTTTTCTCTCCAAAGAAAAATGGCTTATTTGATAGGCAGGAAATTAAATGCATGAAACTAAAGCCTCTCTTTAAAAGCCTTCTCACAAACTCTGAAAGTCATCCATTTGAACTGTATTATTCCCTCTCACCATTCTGTTGAGATGTTTGAGGCTCTGACTTTATTAAGCTCTTCTTGGATGGCCTGTTTGGCTTTAATTTCAGCATCCAAAGCTGACTGCAACTCCAACCGAGCTGACATATCCAGTTTTGCAAAACGGCGCATCTTCCAGGGCATATCCTAAAAGAAATGTAATTGTGTTTCCGGCTACTCTCTGTTATAGTTCCAACAGATAGGACATAAAATTTCAAAATTAATGTGGAAGATCTCCAGTAATATCATCTTTCTCAAATGATAAAATGGAAAAATAATCTGTAAAAATTATTACTTTACACTAAGTTCAGAGATAAGGGAACAGGTTGATCTTTATATGAACATCTCATCAATTAAAATTTTAAGTACATTACAGAAATTAAGTTTGGCATATAAATTCTGAAGTAGGAGACAAAGTTAAAGTATTTGATTTCTACTGAAATAATTTATTGTAGGTCAAAGTTCGGAAAAAACTAAAATAATCTTATCAAAATAGTTTTCATGACTTATTTTTCATCAACTCTATTAATTCTTACATAAAATAGCAATTCCTTACTGTTGCTCTTGTACCAAGGCTGGAATTTCTCAATGCCTCCAGTTCCTCTGTCATTTTAGAGGCCAAAGCCTGAAGATACCCTCGTGCATCTTTTTCATCACTCACCCTAGAATATGAAAAATAAAAGACTAATTTGAAGACTCTTAAAAGGCTATTTAAATTGTACAGCTCAATTATATATATTAGAAATCTAGAAAATAAATGTGATAAATTATTGAATAAATTTGAACCTTACTCACAGAAAAAGGCCTAAATTAAAAATTACCTTTCTCTGCCAGCTGGTTAGAAAAGGCTTATTATACCACAAAAATTGAAAAGTTGTGAGAGAATGTTTTGATTCTCTCATAATTAATGAACAAAAATATTCCTTATAGTTAACATCTTTTAAGTTTTTATTGGTAACTTTTTTTTTTTACAACATTATGGATTTCCTGAGAATTTCTCCTCCTCTCCCATAGCCATCCCACAAAAAAGCATTTTTAAGTAACAAAAAAAGAAAGAAGAATGAAAAAGAGGGGGAAAAAAATCAACATAATCAATCAATATAATGAAAAAATTGTAAAACATATTCCATGTACATCACTGGCATATTGCTTCACCTCTGCAAAGGAAAGAGTCCTCTCATTTCTCTTTCTCCCAGAAATGGATGATCTTTAGAAATTTTACTATTATTTACTTTTAATTTCTTTTTGCAAGCATTCTTTATATTCAAAATTTTGTACTCATCATAGATACTGCATTCTTGGCTTGGGCAATTTTACTCTATCACTTCCTGTGGATTGTTTCATGCTTCTTGATATACATCTATCATTTTTACCGCACAGAAATATAAATTTGTATTTATTTTAATTTGTAAACTGTAAATAATGTGTTTATATTTTTGGCTACTTATGTATTGGGGAATGGTGATTGTTCTTGTGTGTGTTTGTGTGTGTGTGTGTGTGGGTGTGTATTTATTAAATGTCTACATATCCTGGATACTAAATTCTTATCAGATAAATTTGATACAAAGATTTTTATGCCATTCAATCACTTCCTCTTGTAGTCAGTCAATTAATTTTGTCTGTGAAGAAGCCTTTCAGTTTCATATAATCAAAGTTGTCCATTTTATCTTTTTAAATTTTCCTTAATTCCTTTTTTAGTTAAGAATACATCTACTACCCACAGATGTAGGAGGAATGTGACCTGTTTCTTTTCTAATTTTTTAATAATATGACTTTAAGTTTAGGATGTTATATTAATTATGTTGTATATTAATATTTTAATAACAAAAGGGCAGGTAGGTAGTGCAGTGAATAGACTGCCAGGCCTGAAATCAGGAAGACTCATTTTCTTGAGTTCAAAACTGGCCTCAGACACTTTACTACTTCCATCGATCCTGGGCAAGTCATTTAACCTGTTTGCCTCAGTTTCCTCATCTGTAAAATGAGCTGGAAAAGGAAACTGCAAACAAAGCACTCCAGTGTCTTTGCCAAGGAAATAGAAAACATGGTCACGAAGAGTCAGGCATGATTGGAAATGACTGAACAACAACAACAATATTACAGTCCCACATCCAATGAGAATGTGTGTGGAATATGGAGTAAAGTCCAAGTTTAATTTCTGCTAGACTACTGTCCAGTTTTCCCAGGAGTTATTTTTTTAGATCAAAAATGGAATTCTTTCCTGGGTAACTTCTATTTTTTACTTTATTGAACAGTCAGTTATTGAGTTCCACTGTTTCTAACACTTCCTTGTCTACTCCTTTGTCTACTACTACTGTTCTGTTCTTAAACCAGTATCAGGTGCCTTTGACAACTGCAGCTTCTTATTAGAATCTGAGGTCTGGAAGAGCTATTTCCCCCTTTATTATTAGTTCTTTTCACCATTTCCCTTGATGCTTTCCCAAAATGGATTTTGTTATTATTTCATAAAATTCTATAAAGTATCCCTTGTATAATTTGATTAGAATACATTAAAAGCATAAGTCATTTTTATTATAATGGCAAAGCCTAGTCATGAGACTGAATATTCCTCCAGGTATTTAAGCTGTTCTTTATTTATTGAAAGAGCACTTGTAGTTAAATCTATACAAGTCTCTTCTGTGCTTTAGTAGACTGAACCTTAGATACTTAATGTATTTTGCTGCTATTTGGAATGGGGTTTCCTCTTCTATTATTGCTTCTTGGATTTTATTTTTAATATATACATAGACATACAGTTGCTGTTTTTGTTTTGGGTTTTTTTCCCTTTGGTTCTTCAGATTACCTTTATTTCTCATGGAATATGACCAACATTAGCGCTCTGAGTTTTCTCAAACAAGATTAGATTTTAGATTTTACAGACACCAAGTTTAAAGCAGCCAAAATGTTATCAAATGCTGTGACTCATGCTATAAGAATCTTATCTTCTCTGTGTTCTAAGACTAGATGTGTTTCTACAGATAGCAAGCCTGTAGTGATGGGAATGTTGTGTCTCCATCACAAGTATCTTTTCCTCTGAGGGTTCTAATGCATTTCCAGAGAGCAAGGCCATAGAAATAAAAATATTCTCAGAGAGAGTGTCCCTCACCACCACTATCTTATCCTCTCAGTGTTCTGAGATAAGATGCATTTCCATAGATAGCAGAGTGAAGCTGTAGTAACCAGAATGTTCTGAGGAGTGTATCCTGCCACAAGTCTCTTGTTTTCTAAGTGTCCTTAGACAAGTCGGTACTAATCAAAATGTTCTCAAAGACCACTAGTGTCTCTTGCCAAAAGAATCTTCTCCTGAGTGTTTTGAGACTAGATGTGTTTCCACAGAGAGTAAGGTTGTAGCAATCAGAATGTTCTCTAAAAACATGTGTCTTCACCTACAAATATCTTATTCTCTTGAGTGTTATATAGTTGAGTTGACATTTCTTTTTCCTTCTCCTTTGCAGTGGTGAAAGGTCCCTGATGTTATTTATATGCTGCATACAGTTTCCAAAGACACATACACCCACACACCCACACACCCACACACACACACTCGGGATCCTCAGGGATCAGTCACGTCGGGGGTCAGAGAGGAGGAAGAGAAGGGGCTGGGAAAGGGAGAGGATAAAAAAGCAGGGATACCCTGCCTGAAGCCCCCTCTCCTGACTCCAAGGGAAGGAACACTTAAATTGCCTTTTTCAGAGTCCTACAGTTGATAGTTGGGGACTAATTTTGTAGCCTTCAATTTCACTGAAGCTATAATCTTAATTAGTATTCTTGCTGATTCCCCAGGATTTTTAAAGTATACCATATCATCAACAGATACAGCTTGAAGTTTTCTTGGTCTTTAACTTTTTTGGTCTATATTCATGTCTTTAATTTCTTTTATCTTATTGTTGTTGCTAGCATTTTCTGAACTATATAATAGAGTACAGTGAGTAACCTTGCTTTACTCCCTATTTATTGGAAAAAGATCAATCTCCACTGAATATGAGTCTTACTTTTGGTATTACTATGTACTTAAATTGTGACATCAAAAAAAAAAGTCCCTTTATGCCAGGCCTGCACAACCCGCAGCCTGTGGGCTTACTTATGGCCCATGGTCAAAGGATTTTGGACAGGCTGTACAAAATATAAAGGAAAACATTCTCTACATTTTTTGCAGGCCACCTGAAATCCTTTGGTGTGCCCATGGGCCACAGGTTTTGTAGGCCTGCTTTATGCTTACATTGTGTAGGGTTTTGAGCACAAATGAGTGTTACACTTTGTTAAAGTCTTATTGGTTTTCATGTATGATTCAGTATGATTAATCATATTGAATGTTTTCCTGATGTTGAACTATTCTTGCATCTTTGGTATAAGTCCAACTAGTTCATAACGAATGACTTCTTGGATAAACTCTTATAGACTAAAAGGATTTTATTTAAATTTATAAAATCTATAGTTGTTAAGATAGCAGTCCATAGTTTAATTTCTATGTTTTATCATTTTAAAGTTTAGATAATAAGACTACATTTGTGTCATAAAAGGATTCATGTAGGTTTTCATACCAAATTGAGTGTGCATGTTATTCCTTCCTTGAGCCAAATGTGATGAGAGTAAGCGTCACTTTTTCCTCTTACCTCTCCCCTTTTCCCTTCCATTGAAAAAGTCTTCTTGTGTCTTTTATGAGAGATAATTTGTCCCATTCCATTTCTCCCCTTCTCCTCCTAATATGTTCCTCTATCACTCCTTAATTTTATTTTTTAGAAATCATCCCTTCCTATTCAACTCATCGTGTGTGTGTGTGTGTGTGTGTGTGTGTGTGTGTGTGTGTGTGTGTGTAATCCCTCCAATTACCCAAACACTGAGAAAAGTTTCAAGAGTTACAAATATTATCTTTCAATGTAGGAATGTAAACAGTTCAACTTTAGTAAGTCCCTTATCATTTCTCTTTCTTGTTTACCTTTTCAGGCTTTTCTTGATTCTTGAGTTTGAAAGTCAGATTTTCTATTTGGCTCTGGTCTTTTCATCAAGAATGCTTGAAAGTCCTCTATTTCATTGAATGACCATTTTTTTCCCCTGAAGTATTATACTCAGTTTTTCTGGGTAGGTGATTCTTGGTTTTAATTCTAGTGCCTTGGACTTCTCAAATATATTCTAAGCCCTTCAATCCCTTAATGTAGAAGATGCTAGATCTTGTGTTATCCTCATTGTATTTCCACAATATTCAAATTGTTTCTTTTTAGCTGCTTGCAGTATTTTCTCCTTGACCTGGGAACTCTGGAATCTGGCTACAATATTCCTAGGAATTTCTCTTTTCAGATCTCTTTCAGGAGGGGATTGGTGGATTCTTTCAATATATATTTTATCCTCTGGCTCTAGAATATCAGGGCAGTTTTCCTTGATAATTTCATGAAAGA
>CM053770.1:576925456-576953940 GCA_028658325.1 Potorous gilbertii | reverse complement strand
TTTCAGATAGTTCCATAATTTTTAAATTGTCTCTCCTGGATCTATTTTCAAGGTCAGTTGTTTTTCCAATGAGATATTTCACATTATTTTCTATTTTTTCATTCTTTTGGTTTTGTTTTAAAATTTCTTGGTTTCTCATAAAGTAATTAGCTTCCATCTGCTCTCATTTTTAAAGAACTATTTTTTTCAGTGAGCTTTTGGACCTCCTTTTCCATTTGACTAATTCTGCTTTTTAAAGCATTCTTCTCCTCATTGGCTTTTTGAACCTCTTTTGCCAACTGAGTTAGCCTACTTTTAAAGGTGTCATTTTCTTCAGCATTTTTTGGGATCTCCTTTAGCAAGCTGCTAAATTTTTCATGATTTTCTTGCATTGCTGTCATTTCTCTTCCCAGTTTTTCCTCCACCTCTCTTATTCGATTTTCAAAATCCTTTTCCTCTTCCATAGCCTGAGATCATTGTATATTTATTATGGAGGTTTTGGATGCAGAAATTTTGACTTTTAGGTCTTCCTGTGATGGTATGCATTGTTCTTTCTCATACGAAAGGATGGAAGAAAATACCTGTTCACCAAGAAATTAACCTTCTAATAGTCTTATTTTTCCCCCTTTTTTTGGCATTTTCCCAGCCTGTTTACTTGATTTTTGAGTCCTTTGTGAGGAGGAGGTATACTCTGGGGACTTGTACGCTCTCAGTTCCTCCAAAGTGGTACAATCAAGTGAGAGGAGTTTATTTCTCTCCTGGCCTGTGCTCTGGTCTGGGAACTACTACAAACTTTTCTGCCCAGAATCTGCAGGTAGAATTCCCTCTTCAGAGCCTCCACCAGCTCTACCATGCCAGCCAGCACTTCTCACCCCAGGGCTGAGATCCAGATCAGTGGCTCAATTCCCCCAGGGTCTTTAAGCCAAGGGCTCCAAAAATGGACACTGTGGGGCCAGACCCTATTCCCTTCTTCCCCAGGTGAAAGAGCTTTCTCACTAACCATTGAAGCTGTCTTTAGCATTTGTGGATTGAGAAATCTGAGAACCGCAGCTGCTACCTGGGATTGGTCACCCCAGCCTGCTCTGGTCCTGTGCAGCCAATATTTGGCTACACTTTGCTGCCCCCTGGTGTGATAGACCTTTCCTGTTGGCTGCCTTGGACTGGAAATCTCTTTCACTCTGCCGTTTTATGACTTCTGCAGCTCTAGAATTTGTGGAGAGTCATTTTTTTATGGGCAATGAGGAGTAGGGGGGAGCTTCTACAGGACCATCCTTTTACTCCACCATCTTGGCTCCATCCCCCATGTCTCTTTATTTGCTGCCTGAAATTCAATAGTCAAGGGTAGTTCTCTCGAACCCAAAGTTAGCTCTTTTCTTTGCTGCCACAGATTCCATTTTTGGAAGCTGCTTTCTATCTACAGTTGCTCAGTTTAACTCCCTCCTTTCATCTATATCTGGAAATTATATGTCTCTACTCTTTGTTGAATGTAATATCCCCTATTGTTTGAAGAGCTCATCTATCTGGGTAGTAAAAAGAAATTCAAACTACCTCTAAAGCTACTTTCCATTTTGATTTAACTACAGAACTTAGCAAAAGCCAGTTTTTCAAAGACAACCAGGGGCATGGCAAATCTTCTATTACCTAATGGTAAGCAGGTGCATCTAATTCCTTCAGGGAGAATTTCACACTTCATAAAAGCATAACACCTTGTTAACACATTAACACCTCATCATCATCTCTACAATCTATTCTTTACCTTCAATGATTTACATAGTGTTAACATTTAATTTAGTACCTTATTACCTGCCTTTACTACATCCAAGGTTAAGAAATCATGGACAACTCCTTATTTAGGAATTATAACTAATTATATAATTATAATTAATACTGATGCCTATAGGTGAGTATAGAGACTGTGGTGGTATATTCAAGAGGTCTCCGTTGGTCTTGCCAACTGGTCTCCCCTTTCTCTAAGGCAGAGCTGAACAACCTGTAGCTGCTTATGGCCTGTGGGTCACTTGAAGAGGGCCAAATGACCCTTGAAAAATAGAGAAAAATATCCTCTACATCTTTTGAGGGCTGTCCCAAATCCTTTAGTATGCAGGGTCTCAGGTTGCTCAAAGGGGAAGTATACTGTTGGTAGGGTAGGGTGTGTGGACAAATGTGTCACATTCTCTGGACTTTAGAAGTTCTTTTCCTTCATAGATGAGATAAATGTGACCAAGTGACAGACAGGTGACTTTTGAGATTTTGAATGCTTTTTCTAGTGAAGAATGTATAAAGTTTCATGAACATTTCTTTGTGATGGCAGAGTACTTCTCTTGGGCTTGGTAATTTCTTAACCTATTCAAAATAAAAGAATGAATACTAAAGTCTCCTAATCTGTGAATGATCTGATTGGTTCAGACTTGAATTTCTGGTTTTTATGTTGTTCAATCATTTCAGTCATGTCTGAGTCTGCATGACCCCATTTTGGGGTTTTCTTGGCAAAGATATTGAAGTGGTTTGCCATTTTCCGCTCCAATTCATTTTACAGATGAGGAAACTGAAGCAAATAAGGTTAACTGACATGTCCAGGGTCACAGAACTAGTAAGTGTCTTGAGGCCAGATCTGAACTCAGAAGATGAGTCTCCCTGACACCAGGCCTGGCCCCCTATTTATGGTAGCCCTTACCTGCCCATTTTAGTATTTACACCATGAATATAAAATGGAATAGGGAAATCTAAGCTGAGAGCCAGACAAGAGGAAAGAGAGAAAGACTTTCAACAGAATTAAGAGTATATCTGAGGTGGGAATGGCAGGGGGAGGCCTAATTATTTCCACAGACTACCCGCAGAACTGTTAACGGTAACTAAAAAAGTAAAGGATAGAAGTATGATGCAGTTTCATATGGGCCCCTGAAGAGTCACATGCCTCAGTCTACTAGAAAGAAGAAGGGGCAAAAATAAAAAAAGGGGAAGATTTCTTAGACCCCAAGTTTTTTAACCAGCCTTCATGGAAAAAGAAGGTGTCATTCCTGGACAGTACTAATCTCTTAGAGAAGAATTGAGTTTACAAGTTAGCTGAATGGCAAATCACTGGGGTGATTTGCTTCTTTAGTAATCTCAAGTTTATTTTCTGTCTAGGACTAGTCCAAATCTTAAAGACAGCACTATAGGGCTGAAGCCTATGAAGGTCCCCTCATTGGATGGTGGAACTCACCGTTAAAGGAGAAGTTTTATCAACTGTTTTTATTAAAGGGAGTCCTTTGTGTGGCTTTGCATTTTCTGTGGGGTGAAATAAAAGAAGTTCTGTACTTTCTGTGCATTGTTATTCTGAGTGCTTGCATAGGAAAGAGAATCTTATTTACTCACATCAGAGGAGTTTCACATACAAAAGTATATTCTGAAGTTATCAGAAGAAACTCAGTATTAGGGTAAAATGAATCAAAGAAAGGATTCTTAAAGTAACAATCATGTAAGCCTAGAAGTTGTGGTTTGGGACCATGAAATATATACATATTATTTTATATAACCCTGCAACATAGCAAATAGGTATTATTGCTTATCTTACAGAAAAAGAAATGGAAGCTCAGATGGGAAAATTGATCACAGAACTAGTTTAGTATCAGAGGTGGGATTTAGACCCATGTCTTCTTGACTCCAAGTATAACATACTATCCATTATGACACACTGCTACTCATTAACTTTTCAAGAATTTATGACAGACAGTTAGGTGGGTAAGAATGCTGAACTTGGAGTCAAGAAGATGCTATCTCTATCCCTCGGGGCAGCCATCTACCTTTTCTCTGCCTAGTTTCCTCTTCTATAAAATGGGGATAATAACAGCACTTGTCAGGATTAC
Source organism: Potorous gilbertii (assembly GCA_028658325.1). Classification (NCBI taxonomy): domain Eukaryota; kingdom Metazoa; phylum Chordata; class Mammalia; order Diprotodontia; family Potoroidae; genus Potorous; species Potorous gilbertii. The sequence continues at coordinate 576,950,116 of CM053770.1, read as the reverse complement.
TGGAGGATCAAATGAGAAAACATGCATATGGTGCTTTGCAAACTTAAATCAGATTAAAAGTCCTAGTAATGATGATGATGATGTCATATATCCAAATAGAATGTAAGATCCACTGAGCTACCTACAAAGCCTCCTGGTACACAATTTATATTGTTGGTCTTTTCTTTTGTCTAGACCAGTAATTATTCACTATCTCTAAAACTGCTTATGTAGGAAAATGTGTTATGAGTTCCTACTTGAACATGTGGGTTCCTGTCCAAGTGTTCCTGACACAATGAAATTCTGAACACAGAAATACCCTGGGCAGACATAAGGGTTCTCTTTCTTAATATGTGGGCAAAGCAGTGCACCTTGAAGGAAAGTAGCAAGTGAAGCCTCTCACTGGATGAAAACTCAGACATTGTTCTCTTATTGTCTATGGCTATCTTCAACCAAAAATGGAAAGAAGAGAAAGTAATGTAGATAGCCCTTTTGTATGAGATCGTCACTTCACATGCTTTTTCTTGGGGCCACAGGTGAGAGTTGGATAACAGGTGGACACCAAAGTGGATGAACCAGAGGAGCTAGTCCACTCCATGCACCCCATACACCCCAGTGGCCATGTAGGTGGCTGAAGCAGGCACTATGGAGCACTTAACGCTTGGTCAGACTTCAAAGACTCCAAGGTCATCCACTGAATCCTGGGTCATTGTCAGTCATCTTGAATTTTGTCCTGCCACTGGACTTAGATGACTCAGGCAGAGAGAGACATGATGCAATTCTGCCTCACTTAAATGCAATTCATATACAAGCCAAGGGAAGACCTGTGAAGTCACTGGTCCTCTTTGAAAACAAAGGATGAACAACAATGTAAGACGTGTTCCCTCTTAGTCTATGACCAGGTGGTGAGCATCAGCACCGCAGTTTGGCTGCAATACATTTTGAGTCTCATGTTTGTGCAACATAAGAGTGCGGCTGGAGCATGAACAGAATTTGTGTACTTATCAGAACATCTGGGATTGGGCTGGTACCCTGTATATAAAAGGGACACAATTTGGGAGAAGCTCATAATAATCTGTGCTCTCAGATTCATCATACTACATATTCGATAAGGCTTCTCTGCTAATGTCATCGTGTATGTTAGGTCCAGAGCCTGACATTCCTTCTCAAGCATTATTTGATCTAAGAGCTACAAAATGTTCCATAAAGTGGATATATATATATATATATATATATATATATATTTTGGAAGTGTTTACAGAATTCTCATTGCTTGATTTTTTAAATCTGTTGTGAGGTAGTGTGGAAGAATGGAACATTGGATTCAGTTTGTATGACTTGGGTCTGATTCACAGAACTGCTACTCAATAGCTATATGACACCAGGCCAGTTTGCTTAACCTGTTGCTTCATGGTTTCTTCCTATGTTATAGAGAGTAATAATATTTCACTACTTAATCCCAAGATTTTGAGAAAAAACTTTGTAAACCCTTAAACACTATATAAATATGAGCTTGTATTATGATTATTACATGCCTTACCTCAACAACTAGGCTGGAAACTTCATGAGAGAAAGTTCATTTGATGCTCCTTTACATATAGTAAGCATATAATAAAATATATGAGGACTAACTGATTAGTAAATCTTTGAACAATAGCTTCCATGTCAAGTGGTTTCCTTACACTGCTGATTTTAAATATAATAGTGTCCAATTTTTTCTAAATGATACTGGAAGACTACAACCAGTAACCTGTGTAGCAAATACACCCTCAATCTTAATTTTCCTTTTATAAACTTTTACAATGATTTTACCCAAGCCTCTTTTTTTTCCAGAATACTCTTTCTTTCCTGCCCCTGCCCGCTGTGAGAGCTACAGGAAGGGAAGAGGCTCTAGATTGTGATCAAATTCATGGTATGTTTAGCATTCAAGATCCTATTATAATTTCTTCAAAAGGAAAACTAAGTTTGTTATATACCTTAGCACAGTAACCCTGATTGCTGTTAAAAATGATATTCTCCGGCTAAGTATATGAACTGCATACATTTACCAACTCGTAACTGCACTATATGGAAGTCGCCCAAAGTTCATAAGCCAAAGTTTTATTTAAATATGGGCTTTGTGTTTCAATAGATATCAAAACACTATCAACTAGACTAGACTTCCTTAAAAAGAGACCATTTGTTTACTCACTTTTTATTTGAATTTTAAAATGAGACTCCTCAGTTGGTAGAAGAGAAGATAAATGAAATATAGTTTTCTCGTTTATTCTTTATTAATTGTATTTTTAAAATTAAGCATAGTTTAAAGAATCAAAAGATTAGTATCTGAGAATAGACTCCCCAAGTAATTGGACTATAAAAACATTTAGAAATAAGTGGTTTTCAGATAAATTCAGCATTGAGACAATGGGGAAAATGGTGGTTGGGAGGAGGGGTAGAAGTCATTTGAAAATAAATACCAAAATTAAGATTTATGCATTTCTAATAAGAGAATAAATCTCCAGTTTTACAACATACAAATTAGTAAAAGCACTAGGATTGGCAATTTAATAATACAAATTAAACTTAATTTGATCCAAATTACTACCCATTTACCAAATATTGAGAACTGAAAAAATCATAAAGTTTAAAAAAAATTGCATGTAAAACAATATTATAATAAAGAAAAAAGAAATATTCTCTTCAGCTGCTTCTATCTATAGGCTTTTTGTTTCTTAAAGGCATGACAAACATAACTTTTGGTCTTAGAAAGGAGTGACTAAATCTTATTGACATATTTCTTAAGTACTAAAAAGTCTAATCTGTACAATAGAAGGGTAGTTAACTTTGTTCTTACAGAAAAAGAGTAGCTTTCCAATGAATTGTGGGAAACCTGGTGGAGGAAATCTGACCAAGGTGGGAGGAAATAAAGGAATTTCCTGTCCCTATACACACAAATCACACAATGATGTAAAAATCATTGAATAATAGTAGTAAAGCCAGCGTTTCTAGGATAAACATCTTTTTCCTTCACAGTGGAAATATGGGAGGGATAATCCTTTTGACAATTAAAACAAGCTAAAGACATTATTGGCAAACTCCTAGTAAATAAAACAATTTGCCCAATGACCAAGTCCTTGAAATAGGACATATTTAAAATTGGAGTACTCACCACTGAATAATTTCTGTGATTTGGGCTTCCCAATGTGCAACCGATTCCTTTTTGTCTGCTAGATCTCTCATCTCTTCTTCTAGCTGTCGGTTGTTTATACTTAATCTCTCAAACATAGCTGTGAGCTGAAAGGGCATTTTAAGACATGTAATCTGAATTATTCACTGAGACAGTCTATCTGTCAAATTTTTTTGACTAACACTAAGAAAATGATCTAATTACCTGGAATCTACCTTGAAATAACACATCAAAATTCATTAGAAAATCTGTTTTCATAATTTTACTCCCAAATTGAATCCAGAGATGAGTGTCAGCTTCAAATCTGCTTTGTTTTAATAATTTCACTTTTCAAAAGACTTCTTCCTTTCTAGCTCCTCAAAAAGACAGACACAATTGCCTGACTGTTTAAGTATCTTGTATATTTAAAAAAAAATCTTCAAAAAGTCACATAGGATGTGCATGAAAATTTGTGAGCTACTCAACATTTAGAATGCTACAATTTCTGATAAGAGAGTTCTTCACTCAAAAAATGAACATTAGAAAAAAAAAATGAACATTAGGAAGAGCTACACCTCTGAGCAGGGGACCTGGCTACATAGCTGAGATATGGGAATGGAATTAAAAATCACTGCAAAAAGGCCATATAATTTTTGTACCCATTAAGCTTTTCCTGTTTACAAATAGGTAAGCCTGATTACATGTGGGCAGAACCTTGGATCTCAACCAAGCATTAAAACTGTTAATTTGCAGATAAGGTAGTCTAGGCAAAGGTGATGTATACAGTCACTGCTTTTTAAGGTCTTCACTCCAAAGTTTGCAAACTTTATCATTTCTTCTAAAAGACTACTTTGTTTATTCTATTTAAATCATAGGAGAGTTAATATTTTCATTATTGGCCTTCTTTCAATTGTCCATTTTACTTGAATGTTTCTTACTCTACATTCTCAACATACACATCTTTGCAACCTTGGAAAAATAAGTCAAGATACAAAAGTATATTTTTCCCTTATAAAATTCATTTCCTCTGATTTTAAAGGAACATGAAACTTACTTAATCTGAAGCTAATATTCACTAAAAAGAAAAACTTCATCTCTAAAAGCTTTATCTAGTATTTTATCTATTTCTTTTTCACTTCTTGCTTTTTAACACCAAGAACCATGTCTACTGATTATATTTATTCTTGTCAGAGAGATGCTTGATTTTTTCTTTTAGGAGTTGGAGCAAAACATCATTTTTATTAGATATGTCATACACTTATCAAGCACATTTCAGAAACATTTGTATTTTAAACTTGTCTTCTGCAAATAGTGACATATATTTACATGTGACTATTTAAAAGACAGAATTTTGAAATAAAGGATATCTCTCAGGATATGTAATGAAATTCACAGTGCATCATAAAAAATGAAAGCAACACTTTCAGGTAATGGAATTTTAAAAGACAAAATGAGACATATTTTTATGCACAGACAACATGGGAATTTGTTTTCCAGAGGTATGCACATTTGTTAAAAGGTATTTTGTTTTTGTTCAGTTAGGGAAAAGGTGAACTGAAAGAGGAAAAGTTAATAAAATAGGTAAGAATTTTTGAAATAATGTGTGTAGAACTTAAAGTTTTAAAATCCTTCTTTCTACAGTATAAAAATAAAGACTACAGTTGCCACTTGGGTGTCTTTGTCTTAAATGATTGAGAAGGAATCTAGGTTTTCTTTTTCTAACCAGATATTGGTACAGAGTTTTTTCAAAAAGAATCATACAAAGTATGATGTATGAAGCAGAGTAGGGTACAGGCTATAGTTCTGATCAGTAACCACACGGTATATATAACGAATATCAAAGAAAACCAAAAGGGACCACCAAACCCCCCCACCCTCCCCATGTAAAGAAAACCACAGAAACAGAAGCTGAAGATACAGAATGCCACACAGGTTGTCAGGTGCTATTTTTCTTTGTTAAATAGTAGCGTTTCTGTTTTAACAAATGGAAATGACTAATACAAAAACATATTATTGATAAAACTTTAAAGAAAAAAGAAGTAAAAATTATTCTTAAGAGAAGCAGGAATTTGTTCAAAGAGAACAATGTGACTATGTAAATGGAATTAATTAACTAACTCAAAATTTTAAGATGTATAATAAAGGGAAAGAATTAAAAAATAATGCTGGTAAGGACAGTGTCAGGAGAGTTAGGGATTATTGGATTTTCCAAACTTCATAAAACATTATTTGACTTGTTTTGCTGAAAACAACTTGAGAACAAGTATTAGTGTATATGGCAACATCCTATACAACTAAACAGTATTCTGAAAGATGACCAAGTCTCAAATTATGACAAATAAATTTAAAATAAAATAATTTGTGTGAATTTTAAGATTTTAGAAGCAAATCTTGCAATGTTTTAAGCAAATGTGAGACTAGATACACAAAAGTCTAGTTTCTCTTTCAATTAGTTAACATGTACATACCTGTTAATTACCACAGACTTAGAGGTCATTTCTGTCTTATAAACTCAAGAGTTACATCGAGATCAGAAATTACACATTACAAGATGATTTCACTTGGAATCACTGTGTTAATTATTAAGTGCAAGGTATAATTACAGAGTGCAAAGAAACAATCTGAAGAGGTATGGTGTGTAGTAAAATAGAGAGGAAAACTGGTCAGTTGCCCCGTTGAATTAACATTCCACTTCATCGCTAGTTTTTACATTACAGCTGGCTCTATTTAAAATAAACATGATGCTAAATTTTCTTAAGTGATCCTTTAAATTAAAAAATTATGAATCAAAATAAGGCTTGGTCAGGAAGACTGGAGGAAGAGGACTAGGCTTCTGGTACTCTTTTGGTTCACCTTGCACAGAATTTTGGATCGTTTCTGCTGTTCTGCCTCAGCTCTAGTTTCTGTTTTTGTTTCTTTTCTGCTTTTAATTTAAGAAGGTTTTAATTTGCTTCTTTCTACAAATAGCTAGAAAAATGATTTTCCTTAAGGGCAGTTGTCTGATTATGTCATCCCTTTCTTCAATAAATTCTGGTGGTTCTCTTTGGGGCATTTAAAGTCATTCACCACCTGCCTTTCCAGCCTGGTTTCTTCTATGCCCCTTCACATGCTCTGAAGTTCATTGGGCCTCGACCTCTGACCTTTGCACCTCCTTCTCCTCCTCACCCTGTCTCTCAGACCTCCTGAGGAGCAGCTCAAGTGCTGTATTCCTGATCCTTCTAGCTGCTGTCACACCCTCCCTAATACCTTCTATCTAGTTACATACCCCTATTTATGTCCATGTTGTCTCCCCTGACTTAACCCAAGTTCTTCAAGGGCAGGGACTGTTTCTTTTTGGTCTCTGCGTGCCCAGCTCCTAGCACACAGTGCTTTGCACAGTCAACAATAATAAATGCATGCTGATTGATTTTGGGGCATTTCCAGATTTCTCACTATTGCTCTTTATTATTACCCTTCTTCTTTTAGCAGCAGCATTCTCTTTTCTTTTATCCCCTAGTATAGAACCTCCTTCCCCCAAAACGTTATTTTCTTTAATATTCATCACCATCTAATTTTGAGCTTTAGGGAATGTAAATATTAATCTCTGAAACATTTTTTTGTTTTTGTTTTTTCTCCAAAAGAACAGCCTTACTCTCAAATCACTCTCCTCCCAGAACAAGCCTTATTTGGTCACTGTTTGGGCCCCAACTGGTACAGAATAAATATAAATAACAATTGTTTCCATTTTGGCCAGAAACCCTGAGGGTCTTCCCCTCCCAGATCTATTTTTTTAAAAGCGGTCATTCTTGGCCTCATTTTATTAAGTCCTAATCATTGAACGGGCTCTGCCTCAGTCAAACTGAGCCTTGTAAATACCTTAGCTTGGAAAGGTCAAGGTTCCCCCCACTGCATCCTAGGCCATCTTCAGTCATCCTGATCTCTATCTGGCCATTGGATGCAGATGGCTCCAGAGGAGAAAGTGAGGCTGGTAACTATGCACGGCCTTCCCTCACTTACATCCAATTCACTTGCATGTCATGGCATCACCCCTGATAGTCCTCTTTGAGAACTATGGTCATGGTCCTTTTCAGGAACAAAGGCCAAACTTCAGCAGCAAATATTTGTTGGATTAAACCACTCACCTTATCAAGTTCATTTGAGAGTTTTTTATTTTCTTCAGTCAACAGAATCTTTTCCCTTTCATATTTTTGTTTAAATTCACTTTCAAATTCTTCCCTTTCATTTTGGCTATTAAATTACAAAAAACAAAACAAAGAAAGAGAAAGGAGTCATATCATTAACATAAGGAAACAATTTGATGAAAACTATTTTTATGGGAGTTTCTGTTTCACAGATGAAAATAATCATAAATTAGAATATTATAATTACTGAAATGAATTACTACTATATGAAGAACAACATTTTTTCTTGGTTTGTAGGCAAATACATCATGGTCTTTTTGGGGATGGGAGGGAGGGAATAGACCTATGTTTTCATCAGGATAGGAACTCATGGAATAGAACTCCAACAGTTGAGAGAAAGGAGAACCTCACCTTTAACTTAGAGACTTTTAAAGTATCACCTGGAGAACTAAGATATATCCATGGCCACACAGTTACCAGTAACTCAACAAGCATTCACTCTGTGCTAGGCACTGTGCTAAGAACTGGTGGGTACACAGACAGAAATAAAATGAGGCCCAGGCTTCGAGGAATTCACATCCTCTTGAGGAGACAAGATGCAACACGCCTATACAAGACACCTACCAATGAAATACAAGGCATCTGTGGCTTCTAAAAAGGTATTCCCTGTAAGCCAGAGTGAGTAGGGTTTCACAGAACACTTTAAAGAAGCACATTAGGCTTTTCTGAGTCAATCTGCAGTTTTACTAGATTTAATCAGGAATATTATTTTAATATTAATTTTAGAATTAATTCTTAGTTTAGACAATGAAATATCTTGCTATGCTAATTTCAAAAAATATTTACTGTTAGATAATGTCGAAAAGACATCATTATAGTGAGGTAAGTATGAATTAAAGTTCTAAAATTCCTTTTTTTCTGATAGCATGTAAAAGACATATACATGAAATATACACAAATCCACATACATACAGCATGTACATGTATACATAAACTTTAACCAAGTGCTGAGAACATAACAAGAATTATGTGAAAGTGTGTGCATATTTTCTGACCAGATTTACAATTATATCAATGGAAGAAACTCATGGTGAAGAACTCTTACTAGTATAAATCTGTCATGTAGTTAAATATTGAACAAATTCAAAACACCACAAAAATCCTTCAAAGTTAAAGAAAATGACATATATAGAAACAAAGGCTCCAGAAAACTGCATGCACACATGCACCTTCTTTATACCTGTGTATTTGTGAACACATGTATATGGGGAGAAGGGAGAGAGACAGAGAAAGAGAGAGAGAAGCAGCATGATTTGAAGATTAGCTCTACTACGTATGTGACTTGGAACAAGTCACTATCTTTCAGACTAAATTTTCTCATATACAAAACAGAGTTATCTTTGCTCTCTTCCAAATATAAGATTCTATGAATCAGCTCAAACAATAAACATATAGACTCCATCAAAACCCTAGAAAGTAGATCAAATATTTACGAAGAATTTAGTCAACTGTAAGAAAAATGTCATGGAAAAAAAGTTAAGGGATTAGATATTATATCATACCAGTGACTCAAATTCATGGTAAAACTGGAATCTCTAAGAGTGGCAAAAATGAGATATAAGCTGGAAAAGCAACAAGTTCTCTAGAACTTCCAGTATTAATATTTTTATATATTTACATAGATACTCAAACTGAGAAATATACTTTGTGATATACAGAATGCAACATGGGCATAAGTTTTTCTCCCCCTAGTCAGCAAGTATTTATTAAACATTTAATAAAGAAAACCAAGATGACAGAGTAGAGGCAGTTGAATTCTTCAAACATTCTCCTCTAAGTGACTAAAAAATAACACCTCAAATCAAATTTTGGAGTGGTAGAGCCAACCAATGATCAAAGAGAGAGATTTTTCCAGCCTAAGACAACCTAGGAGGTTGGCAAGAGAAGTCTATGACCTTAGAGTGGGGGGATAGCCTCGAGTATAGGTGGCAGCAACACCTTAGGCCGTAGAGAATGTAGCAGCAGCAGCATTGGGAGCTCTCAGCTCAGAGACCATAAGGGGGTCAGCCACCTAATCAAAAGAAATTACAGGAGAACTTTTGCTCTGGAAGCAGCTGGAGCGGATTGGCAACTCTACTGCTCATATGCAGTTCTGGGTCACAGTCTGAAGGCAAAGAGGAGTGCTTGTGGTCAGTTACAAGGGAGCAGGGACTTTACTTAAAGTTTCAAGACAGATAGGAACACTAGCACTTCTGGTTACAGCAAGTAGGGGACCTGGTCACAGTTTCAAGACCAAGAAGAACACTACTGCTTAGGAGGAGAGTTGGGGTTGTGATCATAGTCCAAGGGCCATCAGAAGCACTAGCACTTGCAGCTGAAGGGAAGCAGGGGCCTTTTCTGGGTAGAAACAAGCGTGTAGACCATGAGAATACTGACCATATCTCTCCAAAGATCACACCACCTTGTAAGCACTGAAAATTTTCAACCCCTCAGAGCTAGCACTGAAAACAGCAGCACAGAAAAGCCTAAACAATGGGACAGGACTTCCTACCCCTAAGTGAGCAGAACTCAAAGTAAAAAAGTCAAGAAATAGACTGGGAAAAGGAGCAAAGAACAAAAATAAGAACATGACCATAAAAAGCTACTCTGGCATTAGAGAAGACCAAGAAACAAACTCAGAAGACAACAATGTGAAAAAAGCCACAAGCAAAGCCTCAAAGAAAAAAATGCTAACTGGACCAACAAAAATTCCTAGAAGAGTTAAAGAGATGAGAATGGCGGAGGAAAAACTGGGAAAAGAAATGAGAGTGATGCAAGAATATTATGAAAAGAGAACTGACAATTTGGTAAACGAGGGGTCCCCCAAAATACTGAAGAAAATGACACCTTAAAAAACAAATGGCTTAATGGTAAAAGAGTCACAAAAATTCAGTAAAGGAAAGAACTTAAAAAGCAGAATTGACCAAATGGGAAAAAAGAGGTACAAAAGCTCATTGACAAAAATAATCCTTTAAAAATTAGAATTAGCAAGTAGAAACTAATGACTCTATGAGACACCAAGAAACAGTAAAACAAAGTCAAAAGAATGAAAAAAATGAAAGAAAATGTGAAATATCTCATTAGAAAAATAGCTGACCTGGAAAATAAATTGAGAAATATTTTAAGAATTATTGAACTACCTGAACACCATGATCAAAAAATTAATCTAGACATCATATTTCAAGAAATTACCCAGGAAAACTGTCATAATATTTTAGATCCAGAGGGTAAAATAGAAACAGAAAGAATCCATAAATCACCACCCAAAAGAGATTCCAAAATGACAACTCCCAGTAATATTATAGCCAAATCTCAGAGCTCCAAGGAGAAAATATTGCAAGCAGCCAGAAAGAAATAATTCGAATATCATAGAACTACAGTCAAGATAATACAAGATTTAGTAGCTGCCACATTAAAGGGTTAGAGGACGTCGAATATGACATTTGAGAAAGCAAAGGAACCAGGAATACAACCCAGAAGAACCTACTTGGCAAAACTGAGTATTAATCTTCAGGGGGAAACCAACATATAATGGAACAGAGGACTTTTAAGCATTCTTGATGAAAAGAGTTGAACAGAATATATGACATTCAAACACAAGACTCAAGAGAAACATAAAAAGGTAAATGTGAGAAAGACATCATAAGGCACTCAATAAAGTTATACATTCCTATAAAGGACCAAGATACACATGCAACTCCTAAGAATGTGACCATTATTGGGGTAGTTAAGAGGAGTCTATATACAATTGATTATGTTGGGAAGATCTAAAAAAATTTGAAAGGGTAAGCCAGAGGGATGTCCTGGGAGAAAGGGAATTGGACAGGTAGAATGGGGAAATTTATCTCACATAAAAGAGGCATACAGGAGAGGGGAAAATGGAAGGCGAGGTGGCAAGAAATGCTTGAACTTCACTCTCATCAGAACCAGTTCAAAGAGAGAAGAATACATATATACACTCAGTTGTGTATCCTGTCTAACAGGGAAACAGGAGGGGAAGGGGACAAGATAAAGGGGGCAGATGATAAATGGGAGGGAAGATTAAAGGAGGCAGTGGTCAGAAGCAAAACAGACTTTTGAGGAGGGACAGGATAAAAAGAAAGAAATATAAACAGAATGGGATGGAGGGAGATAACACAGTAATCATAAATGTGGGTGTGAGTGATATGGCCTTGCCTATAAAACAGAAGCAGATAGAAGAATGAAATAGAAACTAGAATCTAATGATATGTTGTTTGCAATAGATACACCTGAAACAAAGACACACACACAGAGTTAAAATAAGGGGCTGGAGCAGACTCTATTATGCTTCAGCTGAAGTGAAAAAGGAAGCAGTAACAATCATCTCAGACAAAGCAAAAGCAAAAATAGACCAAATTACAAGAGATAATCAGGGAAACTACATTTATAAAAGGTACCATTGATAATGAAGTTAACAACAAAAATTTTTACAGCAAGTTTCTCTGATAAAGGCTTCACTCTTCAAGCATATTGGGAATTGAGTAAAATTTGTGGGCCGAATGGTGTAGGTTAGCCAGGCTAGACAGAAGTATAGCTGGTAGGACTTGAAACATAATGAATGGTCAGTACCATGAGGACCCATGAATAGTTTATACATCTAATTTCACATGAGATCTACTAGAGAGGAATGTGCCAGGGATCTGTTTGTTGTTGTTGTTATACAGTTGTCTGGGGTTGTGTCTGAATTTGTGGTTTTCTTGGCAAAGATACTGACGTGGATTGCCAATTTCTTCTCCAGTTCATTTTACAGTCACAAAGCTAGTATATGCTTGAGTTTGGATTTGAACTGGGGCCTTCTTGACTCTGGGCCCTTCATTCTTTTCACTACACCACTTTGGGATATGCTTTTAGCTCTGTACTATTTAACTTTTTTTTTTGGAAGCTAAGTTGTACAGTGGGGGAGTGCCAGACCTAGAGTCAGGAAGATCTGAGTTCTAATCTGGCCTCAGTCATTTACTAACTCTATGACTCTAGGCAAGTCACTTAACCATGTTTACCTCAGTTTCCTCATCTATAAAATGAGCCAGAGAAGGAAAATAGCAAAGGACTCCAGTATCTTTGCCAAGAAAACTCTGAATGGAATCATAAAGAGCTGAACACAGCTGAAAACAACTTAACAGCATTAAATATTTTTCATAAATGATGAAGGGATAAATGGCATGTGTATAAAATTTGCAGTTAAACAAAAACTGGGAAGGTAAGTTATTATGTTGAAGGAGAGAGTCAGGATCCAAAAAGATGTGTACAGGGCATAATGTTAATAGGTATAAATGTAAAGTTTTACACTTCAGTTAAAAAATCAACCTCAAAAGTATAAGACTGGGGGTGGGGAGGTGACAGTAGAGGTTGGGTGGGTAAATGACAATTTATTTGAGAAAGATATGAAGATTTCACTTGTATGATGGGATTAATATCTACTAATATCCATATTATATCTAAGTAAACTTACTTTTGTTGCCTGTTGAATGATTTAATGAAAGCTAACCAAAGGCAGAATAGGCAATTTTAGAAAGCCATAGGCCATCCCTCATGAGATGACTTTAACTAAGAACTGGGTCACCACACAATGAGTATATGCATAGAAAGGATTGACATATAGGCTAAGATCATATGGATTCTTAAGTTCTCTTCCAAATTTGAGAATTTTTAATTTTATAGATTAATATGCAATTTCTTTATTTTTCCCCCTCTCTGAAAGATGAATGTCTCTTTTTTGGCTAGTTACTTTGCCTGGTACACAAAATTTTTTTTATAGATTCTCCTATTATATTAGAACAAATGCTCTAAAATAAAATTATACATATTACTCTTTCAATGACAGTATGTTCAAAACACTTTTCAGCACCATAAATTGCATGTGATATCTCTCCAAGTCATAGTGATGTCCTTACCTTTCTCTTCTTGTTTTTTCTAATTTGTCTTTTAAAATCATAATCTCCTTCTTAAGGGCAAGTTGCTGGCCTTCTGCATCACGTAGTTCTTTCTTCAGATTTTTTATTTCATTTGCATGTATGACATTCCTTTTGGATAATTCCTCCTCATAAAAGATACTTTTCTTTTCCAAGTCGGCCTTTAGTTTGGTTATCTCTTGCTGATGTTCTATGCTGCTTATACCTGGTGAGCGACCAATCTGTTTTTGCTATAAAAACAATGGGGAACTCTTACCCAACAGAACAGTGAAACTGTACCAACTCAGTTCTGCAATAAAGAGAGGCATATATTTGTCTAATATCAACAGGCATTCACAAAACTTATGTGAAAACCAGGTTAATTACAAGACAAATGAACATGTATTTGGAACCCAAAGGGTTCCCAGGCTTTACAGAAGTATACATTTTTATAATAGCAGGGCAAAGGGAGGAGGGGATACCAGAAAGGGACATGACATAGGAAGGGTAAAGGTACAGCAAAAATGGGAAAAAATATAAGACCACACCCCATGCAGAGGAGCAAGGTGATTGCAAAAGTCTTATTCTTTTCCCTTGAGAACTGCTAAACTACGAAGATAGGAGAGTCCGCTTATCAGGAAAGGCTCCCAGGTACATAAGCATTATTCTAACTTAGTCAAGCTGCCTAGCACCTGTCTTGCCTCCCAAGGACACACAGGAAGTCCAGCTTTGGGTGAAACAACCTATCATGTGATCTTAAGGGGAGATTGGTCCTTAACATATTCAGGGCCTCCAGCATGCTCTAGGTTCAGTGTTTCTGGAAAATGTGGCAACTCAAAAAGACAAACTCAGGAGAGCCCTTTACAGCCCATGACACTAAATAAACACTCTATATGTATAATTTCTCAAAACTATTTCAGTTAAAAACAGATACCTATTCTAAACAGTTTATAAACATGTAGAAGAAGCTAGTTACTTTGCATTACAAAAGCTATAAACATATTAAGAAAGATAATCTACATAAAAGGTTTTGTGTTAGGTGGGGGAATCATCATTCAAAATAAATAAAATATTATTTTCTAAATGGTATATATTTGGGATAACTGTATAAGTCATATCCCCATAGTGATGAGTGCAGAGATCAAATCATCTTTAAATTTTCTATCTTTTCAAAGTTAAGTGAAGTATTCACAGAAGGCATCTAATTTGAATAAACAGAAAGAAATCCAGGTATCTGTATCAGTAAGGAACACTACTTATTAAGTCTTCCATGCTGTTAAAGACCTAAGAACAATCACATTAATCATTTAAGCTTTAATATTTTTTTCTCTTTGTAAGGGGCTCAAGGTCATGGCAAAGTATTTTAAGGTAGTCTTGAGGAATGAGAATCCTACATCAAGTTTCATTTTCAGTTGTCATAGGGCCTTCTGTTTCGAATTTGTCCTTGCTATTCTCAGATGTCTTTTTTAGTCTGTTTTTTTTCACTGTAGCACAAGGAGGTGTACTTAACTAAGAAGTGCCAATTACTATTAGTATAAATGTATAAATTATTAATTAACGAGGGCCATATACATAGTAGGTAAGTTACAAAGCAATTTAGTGAAGTCCTTAGTCATCTGAACATCCTAACTATGCTAACCTACTTAGATAAAACAATCTCAACACTTCTATCATGACCATTTATATACTTTAAGAAACAGTAAATTACACATCTATACTTATGCATATCTACATATAGATTTATGCCATAAAAGTATTTTTGATTAAAATTCACCACAAAAAACAATGAAAATATTAAAGATAAAACAACTTTCTTGATATTTTAAAATGCAGCACAAGAAGCACATTTGTACCACTTAACTAGAAACTGGCACAATGCTATATCATATCTGTACACGCTTCAGTATGCATAAGCAAATATTTTCTCTCTGTCTCTTCATATCTCTTTCTCTGTATGCATGTATGTATGTGTGTTGTGTATACACACACATACACATATCTGAAACTAGAACCTCCAAACTTTTCTTACTTTTTCATAATAAAGAATTTGGAGCAGTTTGTTTCTCCTTACACATCCAAAGTGGTAATAAGCTAGCACCTGCCTTGATTTAAAGGGAAAAAAGAACTAACTTCAAAAAAGCAAAGCATACTGACCTTTAATCCCTCCAATTCATTCTCCAGCTGTTTAGAATACTGTTCACTCCGTTCACGTAGTTTCCTGTCCTTAGATGCCTCTGCTACTGCAGATTCTACATGGACTTCCAGCTTAAAAAGAAAACCAATCGGAAGTTTTCATTTTTACAATTCTGAAATAAAAATAATGTATCCTCCATATGTAGACAATATTTATTAGAAAGAAAACCCAAATATCCGAATCTTCACTAGATAACTATGATAAAACTAGAAGAGGTTTATGCCTAGGATAGTAATTATTTTTCATATGTGAAAAAATACAGTGAGAGAGATGTATAATTATACCTACATACAAACTATGTGAAAAAGGAGCTTCCATTGTTACGCCATACCTCTTTTTTGGCTCTTTCTGTTTTGCGCAGTTCTTGCCTTAAACTTTCCACCTTTTGCATCACCAATTCCATCTCCTCTTCCTTATCTCGGACTTGGCGAGCAAGTTTCTGTTTCTGGGAGTGCAAGTCTGTCAGCCGCTCATTCATCTCCGAAAACTCTTGCATGGCCAGCTTCCGCTGACTGTGTGCGTCTTTCAGCTCTTTAGTTTGGGATTTTAATCGCTCACTAGACTCGATTAGTTCCTACAGTTTTATAAGAAGAATACAAGTTACCAATTCAGAAGATTAGAGGCCAAATATGGTCTTTAACATGGCCATCACTGGAGTCAGGAGGAGCCACTTTTGCAAATCCAAGGACAAAAAGAAAGAGATAAATTGTTCAATGAAACTAAGAAGAGCTATGAACCAGATTGTCTTATAGTCTTAGTCCCTGGGGAAAATCTACTAGGCAACAATGAATAAAATTACCTAAATTTTTGGAAATATGTTTTTATGCTATACTTTAAAGAGATGTAAAGGACTGAAAGATAGGCAAAAAAAATAACCCAGTCAGAGAAGAACCAGGAGATATGTAGATGAGGAGGAGGGGTATTGGCAGTATATTTGAGAAGAGGTATAAATGGTTTGGAGAGGTTTCATGATTCTCTGTAAAATGTCTTCATAACTCTGCTTAAAAACTATATGAAAAGCTAGAATATTTTTAAGGTTACCTAACTCTGTGGTTCAAGTTTTTTTTTATTATCACCCTTCTGATATTAATGATACATGATATCAGTAATCATATATTATGATGTGATATATATCAAAGGTGATATTAATAGCACCTCTATTCACAAGGCTAATATGAAAACTATTAATATCACTAAAATGTGGAAAATCTGGGGGAATGAGTATAAAGATAAATATCAGAATACTTTCCATAGTAAATGAATTTGGCTCAGTACATGTACACGAGTCTGTCATCACATATCCTAACTATACGTAAAAGATCAACTGCCACTAGAGGTAGTTGGTGGCTAGATGGATGGAGTATCTGGCCTGAAGTCAAGAAAACCTGTGTTTAAGTGTGAACTCAGAAACATAATAGAAAAGTGACTCTAAGCATGCCACTTAAGCTCTGATTGTATCATTTTTCTCATCTGTAAAATGAAGATAACAATAATACCTAATTTCAGGTTGTTGTTTTTTTAAGATAAGGTAACATATTTGTAAAGTGTTTTGCAAACCTTAGAGTGTTATGTAAAAGTTAGCTATTTAATACTGTTACTACATTACGAAATAATTTTGAA
Organism: Potorous gilbertii; assembly: GCA_028658325.1. NCBI lineage: Eukaryota > Metazoa > Chordata > Mammalia > Diprotodontia > Potoroidae > Potorous > Potorous gilbertii. The sequence goes on along the minus strand of CM053770.1, from coordinate 576,933,106 downwards.
TGTACAAACTACTATTGTGAGGTCAAAAGTTACAATTCTGGCCTTGAAATCAGATAACTAGATAAAATAAAACTGTAACTAGATAAAATGCCTACATTAAGATTTACAGTAGACCTAAAATGACATAAAACATTTTGAAATATGTACTAATAGTGAAAATACACTGAATTAAAGCAAAACTAAGTTGATAGTTCTTTTTTTATAACAAATGTTCTATTTTGAAATATGTACTAATAGTGAAAATACACTGAATTAAAGCAAAACTAAGTTGATAGTTCTTATTTTTATAACAAATGTTCTATTTTTTCACATACTACTCACAATTTAATTTTGCAAGTTTCAAATCTTTTAAAAAAAATTGGCCTGAACACAATATATGTGTTTTGGCATACATACAAACACACTCATGGACCATATATTTTTATATCTATATCATCTTAAATACCTCTATGTCTATGAATAAGTCTTTTTGTACATAAAGTGAACAACACATAAACTAAACTCTAAAGAGCTTATTAATATCTCAGAACAATAATCATTCAAAGGTTATCTTGAAGTTGCAGTTTAAGTTGTTTCTACCTTATACAGCAAAGAAAACAAATCTTCAAAATAGCTATCACACTCTAGGAGCTAGCTCCCAGCTAGTATTATATTGAAAAATGAAAATTACATTGTTTTGTGAGAAGTCCTCCAATGGTTTGTGGTACAGTCAAAATCAAGCCTTTAAAAAACTTTTTTTAAAGAAAGAAATGGGAGAGCAAACTATGTCATGAAAGTCTATTAATTAGAAAAAGGAAGTTCCTTTTTTATGGTGCTTATTATGATGCTATGACTTTGAACAAATGACACTTTTGCTTCTCTTAGGGAATAACTACCTTTGCATAAATGTAGAAGCATTATATAAAGTATTTATGGAAAAAAAAGGATCTAGGTCAATCCAGCTGAAATGCTTTTTAAAAAAACTGTCAAATCCATAATTTAGAATTAACAGTAAACTAAATTCTCAGAATAAACTATTTTTTTTATATTTAACATTTTATTTTCCCCCTAATTACACACACACACACACAAAATTCTTAAAATACATTTCAAAAAAAAAATTTGAGATCCAAATTTTCTTCCTCCCTTCTTCCCCTCTTTGTCATTTATATAGGTCACAAATATGTAGTCATGCAAAACACGTATCAATATTAGTCATATTGTGAAAGAAAACAGATCAAAAAAGGAAAAAACAATAGGAAAGAAAGTAAAAATGTAAGGTATGCACTTCAATCTGCACTCAGAGTTCATGAGTTCTTTCTCAGGAGAGGGGCAGCATTTTTCATTATAAGTCCTTTGAAACTGTTTTGGATCACTGCATTGCTGGGAATAACTAAGGCATTCACAGCTGATCCTTGTACAAAATCGCTGTTACTGTGTTTAATGTTCTCCTGATTCTGCTCATTTCCCTTAACATCAGTTCATGTAAGTCTTTCCAGGTTTCTCTGAGAGCATCTTGGTCATCATTTCTTATGGCATAACAGTGTTATATTACAATCATATATCACAGTTTGGTCATCCATTCCCTGATTGACGAGCATGCCATCAGTTTCCAGTTCTTTGCTACCATGAAAAGAGCTGCTATATCTTTGTATATATAGATTGTCCTTTTCCTTTTTTTAAAATCTCTTTGGGATACAGAACTAGTAGTGATACCACTGAGTCAAAGAGTATACAGTTTTGTAGCTCTCTGGGCATAGTTCTAAATTGTTCTCCAGAATGGTTGGATCAGTTCAAAACTCCACCAACAGTGCATTTATGTCTTAATTTTTTTCACATCCCATTCCACATTTAGGATTTTCCTTTTTGTCATATTGGCCAATCTGATTAACATGGCATGGGAGCTCAGAATCATTTTAATTTGCATTTCTCTAAAGAAGAGCTTCTTCATATCCTTAGCTATCTTTTCATATCCCTTCATATCAACTGGGAAATGGTTCTTATTTTTATAAATTTGATTCAGCTATCTAATATAGTTGAAAAATGAAGACTTCATTGGAGAAACTTGCTATAAAATTTTTTTTCAGTTATGTTTACTGTGTATTTCCCCCCATCTAATTTCGCCATTTATCCTACTCTCTCTCCCCTTTCACCCTGTCCATTCTCAAAAGGTTTTTGCTTCTGAATACTACCTCCCCCAATCCACCCACCAATCTATTAGACTGACTTCCCCCCCCCCCCTTTGTCTTAATCCATTCCCCTCCTACTTTCCTGTAGGGAAAGAGAAGTTTCCATAGTTACTTGAGTGTGTATGTGATTCTCTTTGAATCAATTCCAATGAGGCAAAGTTCTAGTGCTCCACACCACCTCCCCAATTTTCTGCTCCACTGTAAAAGCTCTTTTATGTCTCTTTTCTGTGAGACAATTAACCCATTCTACCTCTCTATTCCCCCTTCTTCCAGTGCATCCCTATTTCTCACCCTTTAATTTCATTTTTTTAGACATCATCCCACCATATCTGAATCAAACCAGTGCCTTCTTGTCTATGTAGACTCCTAACAGCCCCAATAATGAGAAGGTTCTTAGGAGTTACATCTATCACCTTCTCATGTAGAAATGTAAAGTTTAATCTTACTGAATCCCTCATGGTTTCTTTTTCCAGTTTACCTTTTTACTTTTCTTTTGAGTCTTATATTTGAAAATCAAATTTTACATTCAGCTCTGTTCTTTTCATCAGGAATACTTGAAAATCATCTACTTCATTAAATGACCATTTTTCCATTGTTGGATTATAGTCAGTATTGCTGGGTAGCTGCTGATTCTTGGTTATAATCTGAGCTTCTTTGCTTTCCAGAATATCTTTTTCAAGCCCTCAGATACTTTAATGTAAAGCTGCTAAATATTGTACTACCCTGAATGTGGCTCCATGTTATTTCAATTGTTTCTTTTTGGTTGCTTGCAAATGTTTTCTCCTTCACCTGGTAGTTCTGGAATTTGACTATAATATTCCTGGGAGTTGTCATTTTGGGAGTGATGGATTCTTTTAATGTCCATTTTACTGTCTGGTTCTAAAATATCAGGGCAGCTTCATAATTTTTTGAAAGATGATATATAGGTTATTCTTTTGATCATAACTTTCAGGTCATCCGGTAATTCAGTTTTTAAAAAGAATTTTAAATAGTATCTTATTTTCCCCATAATTACTATCAAGAAAAATATTAGCATTCATTTTTTTACAAGACTTTGAGTTCCATATTTTTCTCTCTCTATCCCTGCCCTTCCCTCTTCTAAAAATAGTAGGCAGTTCAATATAATTTATACTTATGCTATCATGTAAAACATAGTAGGCAGTTTGATATAGTTTATACATATGCTGTCATGTAAAACATACTTTTATATTCATCACAACTACAGAAGAAACAAATCAAAAGGAAAAAAAAGCAGGAGAAAGAATGAAGTAAAAAAAAATGCTTCAATCTTCATACAGAGTCCCTCAGCTCTTTATCTGGATATGGATAGCATTTTCCTTTGTGAGTTCTTTGTACTTCTCTTGGATCATTGTGTTGCTGAAAAAAGCTGCATCATTCATAGTTGATCATCAAAGGATGATATTGATACATATGTATATAGTGTTTTCCTGGTTCTGCTCATTTTACTTTGTATCAAGTCTTTCCAGGTTTTTCTGAAATCTGCCTCTTCATCATTTGTTATTGCACAATAGTATTGCACTACATTTATATACCACAGCTTATTCATTTCCTCATTGAAGGCATCTCCTCAATTTCCAATATTTTGTCACCACAAATAAGGCTGTTATAAATAGTGGTATTGTCTGGCATGTACAGAGGCCAGATGGAGTGTTTCTGAATTTCCCCCAGGGTTACACTAAAGCTTGTGGAGGTTTGGGTATCTGAAGGATACTTATTTGCCCTAGGCTGGGTTGAAGCATGGTCTGGTCACCAGAAGATGTCCATCTGTTCTGGAATGTGCTAAAGTAGAGGTTGATTGCTAGAGGACACTTGCCTATTTGGGCATTGAAGCATATGGTGGTTCTCAGAGCTGAAGTCTGCTGTTTCCCCTGGTGATGCTAAGGCATGTTGGAAGTACTGGTGCTGGCAATGGCCTGCTCCATCACACTGGGGATCAGGATTTCTTGCTAGTTTGACAAGGTAGGGCTTGTTGCTAGCTTGCTGAGATGCTTCCTGTCCTAGAATGCACTCCCTTGTGAGTGAGGTGGATCTTTCTTGCCAATCCGCCAAGTGTCACAGGCTAAAAGACTGCTCCATCACAGAATTTCTTCTGGGGTACTATTTTATGGTTGTCTGGAGGTAAACATGGGAAAACTACTGCATTTTCTCACCTATGCTGCCATTTTGGCTCCCCCTGTGAGTCCAATAATTCAATTATCTCTCATCCATCTATTTTCCAGGTCAATTGAATTCACATTTCCTTCATTTTCTTTCATTCATTTGATTTTTTTTTTTTTACTACTTCTTGAAGTCTCAAGGAGTCTTTAGCTTCCACCTGCCCAATTCTAATTTATTTTAACATTTTTGTTTAAAGTTTTGAGTTCCAAATTCTATCCTTCCTTTCCTCTCCTTCCCCCTCTCTGAGATGGTAAGCAAACAAATATAGATTGCACATGGACAATTATGAAAAACATTTGCATATTAGTCATTTTGTATGAAAAGACTCAAAAGAAAAAAATGAAAGAAAAAAGTGAGAAACAGCTTGCTTCAGTCTGTATACAAACAATATCAGTTCTTTCTCTGGAGGTGGACAGTGTGCTTTATCACTAGCCCATTGTGATTGTGTTGGATCACTGTCGAATTCTAATTTTTAAGGAATTGTTTTCTTCAGTGAGATTTTGTACTTCCTTTTCCATTTGGACAATTCTGCTTTTTAGGGAGTTCTTATCTTCAATGAATTTTTGTGCCTCTTTTACCATTCGGCTTATTCTGGTTTTTAAGGTATCACTTTCTGCAGTATTTTTTGTGCCTCCTTTACCAAGCTATTAACTTTTCCCCAGACTTTCTTCTATCACTCTCATTTAATTTCCCAATTTTTTCTGTACCTCTCTTATTTCATTTTTAAAATTCTTTTTGAGTTCTTCCTGGAATTTTTGGGCCTAAGAGCAATTCACGTTTTTCTTTAAAGCTCTGGATGTAGCAGTTTTGAATTTGTTATCTTCTGAGTTTCTCCTTTGGTCTTCACTTTCACCATAGTAATTTGCTGTGATCAGGTTCTTTTTATTGTGGTTTATTCATTTTTCTAGTGTATTTCATGACTTTCAACTTTACATGTTAAAGTTAGACTCCACTCCCAGGGTGGAGGGGGCACTGTCCCAAATTTTAGGCTTCCTGTGTAGCTGTTTTCAGTTTGGGAGGGAGAGGAGGGAATATAAGTTTTCAGTTCTTCCAGGGTAGTATGATCTGAAGAGAGGTGTGTTTGCTATTCTCCTGGCCTATGAATAACCACAAGCACTCTTTTCTTCCTTTCATTTTCTTTTATTTTCAATTCGTGGAAAAAAATAAGCATTTCTATCACAACATAGTACAGTAAAAAAGATGATAGCACATGAAACTGCAAATCTACAATATAGCACTTGCTATTCCCTCCAAATACAACAAAGTTATCCTGTAAATTTCTACCACCCTGACCCCCAAGATAGTACAAATGCAAAAGCACTCTTTTCTGGCCTGAAACTGTTACCAGGGTCTCCTGGTCCCCTGGGGCTGCAAGTTCTGGTTTGCTAGAGCTCCTCTTCAACCTGAGACTATGACCCAGATCCCAGTATGGACAGTGCAAGAGTTCTGCACCCAATGCCAGCAAAAGTAATCTTATAATTTCCTTCTGTCCAAAACCGTCTGACTCCTTATTGCCTGTGTGTTGAGAGCTCCAGAAGCTATTGCTACAGCAGCCAATTTAGTCACCACCTGAGGCCTGCTACTTGTTTGTTGAGGCCCATCTTACACTGTACTCCACTCATTTTCACCCCTTTGAAAAAGACATTTCCTGCTGATCTGAGTTTCCTTGGGCTGGAAAATTGTTTCCCTCCATCCTTTTGTGGCTTCTGCCACTACAGAATTCATATTGAGGCATTATTTAAAGTTGTTCAAAGTGGAAATTGGGAGACCTCAGGTGCCATCTTGGTTCTTCCCCTAAACTTCTATTTTTCCAAATATTTTTCTATATTCCAAAACTCTTCTTCTTTGTCATGTAAATTATTATTTTTAAAGATACTTAGAAATTTTAAAAAGAGAATAACTAAATTCCCTTAATTAATTTAAATTAAAAAAGAGAACATTTCATAATGTTCTTTATATCTTAGCTTAAATGCTATTTTAAGAGATAAATGCATTTAATAGGTGATTGTAGAAATTTCATTTCCAAATGGACCAATGTTGTTTTTGGGAAGGAAGGATACAACATATGAAATTTAAAATTTGCAATGCATTTTAAAAGTCAGCAAAAATATATTAAAATACATTGTTTGTATACAGACTGAAGCAAGCTATTTCTCACTTTCTTTCATTTTTTCTTTTGAGTCTTTTCATACAAAATGACTAATATGCAAATGTTTTTCATAATTGTCCATGTACAAATATATTAAAAATATATTTTATTTTTATTCCTCTTGATTTTGTTCTATCCAACACACTTATTTAAATGCTTAGAGTAAAAATCTAATTTTTAAGACAATGAGAAATTCCAGAAGAAAAAGAACATTAGCAAATACAGAGGTATGTGCTAAGTAGAATACCATGGCTGAAGCATAGAGTATGTAAAAGAGTAGTATGAGGTAAGACTGAACTGAAGACTTATGCCCATACCATGCCTTCTATCAGAGGCTTAGACTTTACTTTGGTAAGCTATGAGTAGTGACTGAAGCAAGGAAGTAGAGATGTAAAAAATTTTTTAAATGTTATCTGAAAAAGTTGGAGAATTCAGAAAGATATGAAAGCAAGATCTTGTTTTTTACCTTATTAAGGTCTTCTCTTTCTTGCTTTAGCATTTTTATTTGTTTCTCCGAAGCCTTGATTTGTCTAGAAGCATCATCTAGCTCTCGCCTCATAGAACTAGCTTCTTCCAGTTGTTGTTCTAGATGGTCAGAATCTAAAATGAAAGATATTGTTCTCTTTAAAAACAGCACAATGCAATTATTCATCAAGATCAAAGTAAGATTTCAAAATTTCTTTTTTTGGGCATTTTACTTTAAACAAATACAAAATAAGAAAAGAAAAAAGAAAAGCAAACATTAAAACTAAAATAATACAGAACAAGAAAAGCAAAAGGAGCATTGCCACATGCAGAACATGAGAGAGGATTCAAAACATATGGCAATAAATTTTCACATAATATAAATATATATACACATTGTATTGATATCTGCCCATTTTTTCTTTGTTTCAAGTTTTCCTTTGTTCTCTGCTGTGTACTTTGCATTTGGTTCTTTTTTCCCTTTCCTCCCCATCCCCTGAAGGCTACAATTAAGCACTGATGTGTGTATGTACAAAAATATACACATATGCACACACATACATATATGTATACATATAAAAAGATATACACATATAAACACAGGTATGCCCATACATACATACATTTAGTTACACTCAGATACTATACTCAGATATCTATAATTATATTCCTATATAGACATACTCAGAT
>CM053770.1:576873230-576924956 GCA_028658325.1 Potorous gilbertii | reverse complement strand
ATCTGAGTATGTCTATATAGGAATATAATTATAGATATCTGAGTATAGTATCTGAGTGTAACTAAATGTATGTATGTATGGGCATACCTGTGTTTATATGTGTATATCTTTTTATATGTATACATATATGTATGTGTGTGCATATGTGTATATTTTTGTACATACACACATCAGTGCATAATTGTAGCCTTCAGGGGATGGGGAGGAAAGGGAAAAAAGAACCAAATGCAAAGTACTCTTCTATATCCCTCTTTAAACTATTCCTTCACTCTGTCTTCTAAAGCTCCCTCCCTTATCCTTCCCCCATCCATACCCCTTATTGCTTTATTTCTTTCTGAATTTAGAAGACTTTTCTATTCTCCTAGATTTATATGTATTCTTTCCTCTTGAACCCATTCCTGATGAATGAAGGTTGCCAGAATTAACGGCCCGCCTACTCTAACTCCTGTGAATCAGTTCTTCCTCTCACACCTCATTTGTATGAGATAACAGTTTTACTTTTTAAAATCATATCAGACTTGAGTCTACCCCAAACTTTCCTACAAAATACCCAATTATTAACAACAATTGTAGACATATATTTGCATTTCCATGCAAAAAAAGTAAACCATTTGTCCTTATTGAATGCTTTATAATTAATCCATGGTATGTACTTTATATTTCTCTTGGTTCTTTTATGTCAAATCTTTTATTAAGTTCAAGTTTTTTTTTTTAAAACAAAATCCTGAAAGTGTGACAATTCATTAAATATTCTTTTTTTTCATTCAGGATTATGCTTAACTTTACTGGATATTTTCAGCTATAATCCTTATTCTTTTGCTCTTCAATATATAATGTTCTAAGTCCTGTAGGCTTTAAGTGTCGCCATTGCTAGGTCCTATGTAAGGGGTCTGGAACTCTTGGGTTATCAAGGTCATGATGCCCTCGGGAGAAATCTCGTGAGACAAGATGTCCTTGCATGACTTATGTGATGGACAACCCTTATGCAATAATCAACCTTCACAATTATCTTTTTTTGGGGAAACTGATTGATTGATTTTGATTTAATTTTATTTATTTTTTTTAATGCTCTACAATCACTACCATAAAATTTAGATTTTAATGATCCCACACCTACTCCCCATAAGCCCCCTCCCTCCCCAAGATGGCATACAATTCTATATAGGATCTACATATACTTTACTATTGAGTATGTTTTCAGTATAGTCATGCTATGTAAATGAACTAAAATAAATGGAAGAAATAATATAACAAATTAAAACATAATACACACACACAAATAAGATCTGCTACATTCTGCAAATGAATTCCATAGTTCTTTCTCTGAGTGTGGAAGGCATTTTGCCTTAGAAAACCTTTGGGTTTTTTTTTTTTGTAAGTTCTTACGTTATTATGAAGTTCCAAGTCTACCAGAAAAAACTCTCACACACTGTGGTTGTTGCTGTGCATAGAGTTCTTCTGGTTCTGCTCCTTTCACTCAGCATCAGATCATATAAGTCCTTCCAGGCCTCCCTGAAGTCTTCTTGTTCATCATTTCTTATGATGCAATAGTACTCCATTACATTCATATACTATAATTTATTCAGCCATTGCCCAATTGATGGGCATCCCCTTGCCTTTCAGTTTTTGGCAACTACAAAGAGTGCTGCTATAAATATTTGTGTACATGTGGGACCCTTTTTTTTTATGATCTCTTGTGACTATGTTCTTTTAAAATTGACAAAAGAGCATGTGGACAACAAATATCCCATAATTATTCCAACAGAGGAAGAAAAGGCTTTTTACAATCACAACACTCATTCCTAACAAAAACATTAGAAAGCTTAAAATGATGAGCAATATCCATCTAAAAAAGTGCAAACATTATATCTACTAAGATCAAGGAAGAAGTAAAGATGTCCACTATCACCACTGTTACTCAATATTGTATTAGAAATGCTATCTAGAACAGGAAGACGAGAAAAAGAAACTGGGGGTTTAATGAAAATAGGCAAGGGAGAAACAAAACTATCATCCTTGGCAGATGACATGATGGTATGCCTAGAGAACTCTAGATTTAGCAAACTTTCAGGATAGAAAATAAACCCACATAAATCATTAGTATTTCCATATAGTACAAACAAAACCCATCAGGAAGAGATGGAGAAATTCCATTTAAATAACTTTAGACAATGAACACTATTCTAAGGCACTCTTCACACAAACAGATCTAAACAATTGGAGAAATAATAATTATTTATAGGCAGGTTGAACCAATATAATAAAAATGACAATTCTATCTAAATTAATAGATTTATTCAATGTCATATCCATCAAATTACTAAAGAAGTATTTTAGACAGCTAGAAAAAATAATAACAAAATTCACCTGGAAGAACAAAAACTCAAGAATATTAAGGGAATCAATGAGAAAAAAAATGTAAACGAATGAGGCCTAGCATTACCAGATATCAAACTATATTACAAAGTGGTAATCATGAAAACAATCTGCTACAGGCTAAGAAATTCAGTGGTGGATCAGTGAAATAGATTAGGCACACAACACACAGAAGTAGTGTTTGATAAACCCAAAGAGCCAAGCTTTTCGGGTCAAAACTCACCATCTGAGTTCAAAATTGCTACGAAAACTGGAAAGTTGTTTGGAAAAAAGTAGACAGAGGACTGTGTCTCAGTTATCTTTAATCTCTCTCTGTCTCTTGGCTGCTTCCTTATTGCTTACAATCAGGATCATGTGTCCTCCATTCCCCCTTCGCTCCCCCCATTCACATGATCCACCCATCTTTACTAGTTATCTATCATTTTGCATCTTTTCCTTCTATTCTGGATAAATACTTTGAGAAGGCTGTCTACAAAAGATGCTTTCACTTCCTTTCCTCTCACTTTCTTCTTAACTCTCTGCAGTCTGGCTTTCAATCTCATTATTCAACAGAAATCGCTATCTCCTAAGTTTAAAATATTCCGTTAAAGGCCAAATTTAATGGTTTTTCCCTCAATCTTTATCTTTATGGATCTTTCTGCAACTTTTGACACTTCAGACCACTCTATTCTCCTGGATATTCTCTTCTACCCAGGCTTTTGTGGTACTATCCTGGCTCACCTCTTTTTTCTAGTTAATTCTTCCAGGTATTGCCCACTAACCACCAGTGTTTCCCCAGGGCTCTGTCCTGAACCCTCTTTTCTGTTTCCTCCACATTATTTCATTTGGAGAGCTCATCAGTTACCATAGATTCAGTAATCATTGCTGGGCAAATGATTTCAAAGCTATGTATCCAGCCCCAACTTCTGCACCTTTCAGTCTTGAATATACAACTCTCTTTAGAACATCTCAAATTAGATGTCTCATAGACAATTTAAAACTCAACATGTACAAAATTAAACTTATTATCTTCCCTTTATCAACCTTCCCCCCCAAGTTCTCCCCTTTTCCCTAATTTTGCATTTACTGTCAAGGATACCATCATATTTCCAGTAACTCAAGCTTGCAACTTAGGCATCATCTTCAAGTTTTCATACTCATTCCTTTCCCCACATCCAAATGGTTGCCAAGTCCTATCAATTCCATCTTTATATCTTATACATGCCTCCTTAAACCTCAGCCAAAGTCCGGCTTTCTCAAGAAATCTTTCCTGGCCCTCCTTAATCTTAGTACCTTTCCTCTGAAAACATGCCCAATTTATCTTGTTCATATCTTGCTTATATATAGTCATTTACATGTTCTCTCCCCACATTAGACTGTGAGCTTCTTGTAGGCAGGGTTTGTCTTTTGCTTTTCTTTGTGTCTCCAGTCCTTATTACACTTTTTGGTATATATTAGGCGCTTAATGCTTACTGACCGAATACTCAGGGTACCAGTAAGTGATGTCAACAGTCTGAGCCTTTATTCACCTAAGTCAAATAAGTCTTAAGGATGGTATAAATACCCTCTGAAGAAAAACTAGCCTAACTTATATGACAGTCAGAGGGAAGAAAGAAGGTATGACTCTCACCACAGTATTTATTCTGTCTATATGCAGAAGATGTAAAGTTCTTTCCCCTGTAGGGCATAAGCTCCTTGGAGGCAGATTATTTTATTTGTCTTCGAATCTGTTTCCAATGTAATAATGGACACATAGTAGTATTATGTGTTAACAAGTATTAATAAATACTTATTAACCACCTGAAATAACAAACTGGTTCAGAAGGGAAGACATGTGAGTGATAGGGGCAAAGCAACATGAGTGACATATCATGATTAACACATACTCCTAGATAAAAAGCATGGGTTATGCCAGAGAGGAATAGAAAGTTGATGATTGGGACTCACTTGCCAGATGATCGTAACTTTTGATGGTATCCCAGAGACAATATTGAGATACATGTATATACACACATACACACACACACACACACACACATACACACACACACACACACGTATTGACTAGTAGAAAAAAGATTATATGAAAGAAATCTATAAAATGGTTATGTAATTATGGATATCTTTTCTTACAACATTGTTACAAAATGATAATTTATCTATAAGCCTAAAAGGCCTGTTAATGAAAAGGTAAATTATAGTATGGTAAAAAGCAAACTCCAACAGTGGTTGAGATACTTGAGTTCTTATTTATAACTCTGACGTGAAGCAGGTGTGGGATCTTATTTAAGTAAGTTCATTTGTTTGGGTCTTAATTTCTATGTATAAAATGAAAATTAGATGATCAATAAATTACTACACAGAGTTTTAGAAAACATGATTTAAATTAGAAGAAAAATTATCATAAAAATATACAAACATTTTAAATAAAAAAATTAATATTTCTTAAAAATATGAAAGGGTTTTAGGTGACAGTGCTATAAATAGTGTCATCCATAATTTCACAATGATGTTAGCACAACACTGAAAGGATGGTATTTGCTAACAAAGAAAAAACTTTTTCTTAATTTATTAGCACTCTGATGAACAATTTCTGTATACAAAAAATATTAATAATGAACTATGGAAACTTACCTGTTATTTGCTTCCTTAGCTTTTCAATTTCTTCTTTTAAGTTTTTTATTTCTAAATCTTTATTTGCACTTAATGGGCCATCTACAGTTGAATACTGCAGAGCCTGGACTGTCTGTGTTGATTCTTTAAAAAGAAAGAAAAATAAGATAACAGTGACTCACATGCATTTTATGTTCATGCATGTTTATGTTACAGTAACAGATATGTGAAAAAATCCTTGCAGAATTAATGACAAATTCCAGACACAAAAATATTATGACTATAGTACAATATTCACAAATGTTTTCATTCTTGCCATCTTAAGAACATATACCTAAGGAATTGAGAATTGGGAAGGTAGCCTATCCATAACTTGACCCAATCCACAACTCATAGGACCATCTCTCTACATTGGCCTTCTCATATTGGCATCTTCCTCACACCTATGGTGTCTTTCTCAAATTCCTGAGTTCCTCCTCAAAACTCCATTTGAGAAAGCACTCACATCAGTCATGTTCTCTTCAAACAAGAACAGCACATATCTCCCTTGATTATCTCTTCACCTTTTTTCCGAATAGGTAAGAGAAACAGAACAACAGATAGATATTCCCATTCTTTTGTACCTCATGGACTAACCTTTGCCCAGGCTATCCTCCATCACTACACTGTATTAGCAACACAGCTCCCATCTCAGAATAGAGCAAGTTTCATTCAAAGTTCAGCTCTAATCTACTTCTTTCTGGATACCTCTAACTGTTAATACTTTCCTCTATCCTTTCCTATTTCTTTCTGAAAACATTTGGTATATATTCATATATCCCTATTTTCTCCCTCTTCAGAATATAAGCTCCTTGAGAATAGTGACTATTTCATTTTTGCTTTGGTACCTCTAGTGCCTAGCACTGCCTATCACATAACAGTACAAAAAAGGGGCAGCACTACCTTAAAAATGTTTTTACCTTGAAGTTTTCTACTAAGTTCAAGTTTTTCCTGTTCAAGACGTCTTATTCTCCGTTCATAAGCTTCAGTTGCTAAACTGTCCTCCAAAGTGCGCTGAATATTAACATCGACATCCATTGATGGAGGTCCAGCTGTAACTCTTAAACAACTTCGATCTGAAAGAACACTGAAGAAAAGAGCAAATACCTTGGCATCATTTTGAGATGAAAATCCTAAAGATTAAAAACAAGGTTACTCATTATTCATAAAAGAACCTTACTATTTAATATTCTAGATTAATCAGGAAAATTTAAATTAAAAAAAAGCAACCTCATTTAATTAGTAGAAACATTTTAACAAAAATATCAAAACTTGTTATTTCCTTAAATTGACTTTTTTAAATATCATATAAAATTGTTTTAAAAAAAAGACCCAGGATCTTTAAAGAATAACAAGAATTTCTATCAACACAGTTTCTTGAAAGCATTTCAGTTGACTTGAAAGCATTTTATTAATGTTTTGCTATATAATTCTATTAATCAGAATGATATTCAGATGCAAGCTCGTTAATTACAAATTTGCAAATGGATCTGTGATCCTATCTCTCAGAAGGTTCCTTAACAGCTAGCCAATACCTGAGCAACCCATGTACCTTCTTTTTCTGGTGAAGATGCTTATGCCATACTGTTGAGGGGTTATGTTCTAGAGCTAAATATAACTGGCAATGCTATCTCTTGCATTTTTCAAGAAATCTAGACTAGGAAAGATGATGGAGTAAGACAGGAAATACTGGGCGCTCCAAAATTCTCACTCAAACAAAATAAAATATCACCTCAAAATGAACTTTAAGCAGCAGAAGTAATCTAAGACAACTGGCCTCAGAAAGATCTGACCTCCAGAGGGCCTAAGTTTGACCCACTGAAGTACAAACATCTCCAGGTAGACTTCCCTAAATTAACAAACAACAAGCCCTGGAGACTTGTGGGATTCAGGAAATTTCACCTTATAGACAATGTGATGGGACAACTAAGCTATGGGAAGAATTAGGGAGCACATGCCCGTTGGGTGGGGTAGCAAAAGAGCAGGGACCCTGCTGGCTGTTGGTATTAGCAAGAGAATACAGTCCCTGGTTTTGGTTCCAGGACAGGAGGGTGAGCAGAAGCATGCAGCCTGGAAAGGGACTGCCAAGAACAAGAATATCTGCAGTGACAGTGTGGCTGGGGACCCTAGCCCTGGCTCAGGGGCAGAGAAGAGTGCCTGAGGTATGATCCTTGGCAGAGCTCAGAAAACAAGAGAATGACAAACCTGAAAGGCTGAGGCATCACCCCTCACACTTTGGGACTAGAATGGACCATAATAATAAGCCACACACACACAAACAGTAAGCAAAGGAGAAAGAACCCAAGCAAAGATTTCTATTATGGGGATAGAGGAGATCTGAGTTTATGCTCATAAGAAGATAGTGAAGTTTAAAAAGTCACTCCTACTTCAAAGAAAAAATGTTCATTTGTTACATGCCCAAAAAGAATTCTTGGAAGATCTTAAAAAGGACTTTAAATATCAAATGAGAGAATAAGGAAAAATTAGGCAAAAAAGAAGAACAATCAAAGAAAATCAAGAACATTATGAAAAGAATGTTAACTAATAGCAAAAGAGATCTAAAAACTGAAGGAAGAAAATAGCTCCTAAACTAGAATTTAACAAGAAGCTAATGATGTTGTAAGACACCAAGAAATAATAAAACACAATCAAAAGAATTAAAAAAATAGAAGAGACTTTGAAATACCTTATTAGAAAAACAACTGATCTAGAGACCAGATCAGGGAGAGACATTAGGACTACATGAAAGCTATGATAAAAAAAAAAAAAAGAGGGGGTCTAGATTGCAAGAAATCATTAAGAAGAAGTTCTAAAACAAGATGGTAAAATAGAAATAGGAAATGTCCATCTATTCCCACCTGAAAGATCCCAAGATGAAAATTTATAGGAACATCATAGTCAAATTTCAAATCTCCCAGGATAAAGAGAAAATATTATAAGCAACAAGAAAAAATTAAATACTGTGGAGCTATGGTCAGGATAACAAAATCTAGCAGCTTCTATATTAAAAGACTGAAGGGCTTGGAACATTATATTTTGAAGAGCAAAGGAGCAGGTTTTGCATCTAATAGCTTACCAACAAAGCAGAATAGTATAATCCTGAATGGGTAAAAAAAAAAAAAAGGTTATTTAATGAAGTAAAAGACTTTCACGTATTTTTGACAAAAAAGAGCAAAACTTAATGGAAAGTTGGACATATAAGATACAGGAGAAGCATAATGTAAACAATAAAGACTAACTATGAGGGACTCAATAGAGTCAAATTGTTTACTTCATATGTATGAGAAAATAAGGGTAGCTTGGAAGAGCATATATAGATGGAAAGTTTGATATTGAGTTGAACATGATGGGATGATTTTAAAAAATGAAATTGGGTAGGGGTGGTAAAGTGAAGCAATTATCTCATAAAAAAGAAGTGTGAATGGAAGAACTGTTATAGTGAAAGTAGGTGGGGGTAGAGAGTTGGTAGTGCTAGAACCTTATTCTCATTGGAACTGGTGAAAGCGAATAACATATACATCTAAAAGCGTATAAAATTTTTATAAATTTATAAAGAAACAGGAGGGCAAGTGGCAGAATAAGGGAGAGACTTTTTAAAAGGTGGTGTAGATCAATAAGTAGGAAGGTGGGTGAAGAGGATAAAGGAGGAATTATTTTATTTTTTTTAAAGTTAATCTATTTTAAACTTAAATACACAATAAGGAAAGAAATATACAGTCTTGAATAAACATAAATAGAAAATTAAAAAAGGGGGAAAAATTGCCACATGTGCAGCAGAACATAAGAGAGGATTCAAACTATACAGCAATAAATTTCCATTTCAGGAAAGCCTAAATAAAAAATATGACACACTGTGTTCAGAGCAATCTTTTAAGTTTTCTTTTGTTCTCTGCTGTGCACTTTTTACTATGTTCTTTTCCATTCCTTTCTCCCACCCCAAGAAGGCTACAATTAAGCACAAACACACACACACACATATAATTAGATATCTATAATCATACTCATATATAGACATATACACTCCTATGCATCTATATACTTGTTTGCCCTCTGCTTCTCTGAGTATGGATAACACTTCGTTTTGTAAGTTCAAGTCTTTCCAAATTTTTCTAAGCCCATCAATTCATCATTTCCTACACCAAAGCAATATTCCAACTTTATGATGTTTAGTTACTTTAGATAATCTAAAACAATATCGATAGATAAAGTTTACAAATAGTTGCCCCATTTTTCTCTTTTAAGTATATCGATGTTAGCTTTAACTTTGTTTTAGATCATGCTGACTTTCCTGATCTTTATTTCATGTTTGTGTGCATCTCTTATTTCCTATCCCTCCTGACTCCTCGACTTTACTTTTCTCTCCCTCCTGACTCCTCGACTTTACTTTTCTCTCCCTCCTGACTCCTTGACTTTACTTTTCTATCCCTCCTGACTCCTCGACTTTACTTTTCTATCCCTCCTGACTCCTCGACTTTACTTTTCTCTCCCTCCTGACTCCTCGACTTTACTTTTCTATCCCTCCTGACTCCTCGACTTTACTTTTCTATCCCTCCTGACTCCTCGACTTTACTTCTACCTGCTAGCTTGCTCTACTATCATGTAACTGACCCCACTTCCCCCCAACAACGATCCTTCTCCTATTCTCTCACTCTATGCTTGCTTTCTTCCCTCTTACCCTCTTGCTTCCACCTGGATCTAGAAGACTTGTACAGCTTCCCAAATGTACGTGATCCCTCTCTGCCCCATCCCCATTGGTCTAAACACGCTCTGTGCTTCTCCTTGATCCTATTCCCTCACCCTCTTACTTTTTATAAATTTAGAAGACTCTTTTACTCCCTTGTAAAAGTATATATTGTTCTCTCTCTAACCCCGACCTGATATGAGTAAAGTCCCTTCTAAAAATCTCTCTTATCCTCTCCCTATCCCCTTACCATTTTATTTCTTTCTGAATTTAGGAGACTTTTAAACCCTTCTAGATATATTTATAGTTCTTTTGAACTACTAAATTACTAGTAACAACACTAGACATACAATTGACATTTCCTCTTATGACAAGTAAACAATCTGTCCTTACTGAGTCCCTTGTAATTAGTCTTTGATGTGCACCTTAAATAACTGATGAATCTTGTATGTCAAATTTTCTATTAAGTTCAGGATTTCTGCAACAAATCCTGAAAAAGTCTGACAATTTATTGAATGTCCTTTTTTTGTTTTCATTCAGGACTACGCTTAACATTGCTGGGTTTGGTATTTTTGGTCCAAACCACACTTCTTTTGGTCTTCATTACATAGTGTTCCAAGACCTGTGGTCTTTCAGTCTCTATGCTCACAGTAACTTTCTATGGTTGGATTCTTTCTCCTTAGCCTGCTCATTTTAAAGAAGTTTATTTTTTGTAATTACCTCTAGACCTGGGGTATGGAGGATGGCTCCTCTGTCTTCAGATCTCCCCTTTGGCCTGGAATTGAAACCAAGAATTCTAGACTCCTCTAAGTACCCACAGCCAGCAGCTTCTCCTACTCCCCCCACACCACCTCCTTCTGCATTTGCTGAGCATGTGTTGGTTCCTTCTCACCTAGAGCCACTTCTTGGCAGCACAGCTGGGCCTAACATCCCCTATCAGCAGGGAAATATACCTCAATCTTCCCCAGCTCAAACACTTGACTCTCTACACTCTCTGGGAGATGAAAATTCCTTCAGGTGGGGCAAAGGTTACCTCCGGACCCAGCTCGTCGGAGGGCTTGCCAATTGCTGTTTCAGCAGAACTAGCCTGAAGGTGTTTACCCTTCATAGGGACCTAATTAAACTAAGCCCTTGGATTTTCCTTGCATTTTTCTTCCTATTTTCTCTGGTTTTTCCAGGAGGACCACTGTTCGGCCCCAACTCTCATTAATTTTTACAGTTCTACATCCACCTTGAGACATTATTTTGTTTTGTTTGTGAGGGAAATGTGGAGAGGTTGGAATTTTCTAACCTATTCCACCATCTCAGAATCCTATCCTGGGATTCTTACAAAGGATGAGGGTTAGGGAGGTAGAGGTTGAAAGTAAATCAGATTATGAGGAGGGTTGGAATAAAAAGAGAGAGTAAGAATGACAGAAGGGTGAGAGGAAAAATAGGATGGAGGGATATATAAATCTAGTCATCATAATTTTGAATATGATTAGGACAAACCACCCACAAAATGAAAATGAATGGGAGAACGGTTTAAAAATCAGAATCTGAAATTTTTTTTTTCACAAGAAGCACATTTTAAAATGAGAGATATAAACAGAGTTAAAATAAAGGGCTGGAACAATATTATACTTCAGCTGAGAAAAAAGCAAGGATTGCAATCATGGTCTCAAAGTTAAAGCTAAAATAGATTTAATTAAAAGAGATAAAACAGAGAAATCATGTAATAATAAAAGGTACCATGGAAAATGAAGTAATAGCAACCCAAACCAATATGCACCAAATGCCATAGCACCTAAATTTTTAAAGGAAAAGTTAAGTGAAATACACGTGGAAATAGACTACAATAGTGAGGACTTTAACTTTCCTCTCTCGGAATTAGATAAATCTAACCAAAAAATAAGAAAGAAGTTAAGGAGGTGACTACAATCTTAGGTAAGCAAGATATGATAGCTATCTAGAGAGAACATAATGAGAATAGAAAGGAATATATCTTTTTCTGGGTAGTACATGGTACTTTACAAAAAATGACCATATATTAAGAGATAAAAATTTTATAGTTAAATGCAGAAAAGCAGAAAAATTAAGTGCATCCTTTTCAGATCACCATGTAATAAAAATTATATTCAGCAAGGGACCATGAAAACACAAACTAAAAACTAACTGAAGACTAAATAACCTAACCTTGAAGAATGAATAAATTCAGGAACAAATCCTAGAAATCATCAATAATTTCATTAAAGAGACTGACAATAAAGAGAAAACATATCAAAACCTACGGCATAAAACAAAACCAGTAGTCAGAGGAAAACATATCTTTAATTGCTTATATTAACAAAATGAACTGGGCATGTAATTTTAAAAAGTAGAAAAAAAAGACCTATTGGGGGGCGGAGCCAAGATGGCGGAGTAGAAAGACTCACATTTGCTAGCTCCGAACCCACAGCCCATAGATTCCCTCTAAAAAGAACTCCTGACAAATTCTGGAACAGTGGAAGCTGCGCAGAAACACAGTGAAGGAGATTTCCGTTGCAGAGAGCCCCGAAAAACCCACCGCAAAGGTACCCCAGACGGGAGCAGAGTCCTGCCCTGCCGAGCGCTCCCCTCCCCCGCCCCGGCCACCCAGCACTGAGAGGAGCGAGCAGACCCAAGCAGGCGTCAGGGACCTGAATCTCTGGCAGCCGCGAAGGTCCCTCCACCCACAGACACACAGGTCAGTGAGAGAGTCTGGCTGAGAGGGGAGCGGGGGATCTCCAGGACTCGGACGCCCGGGGTGGCTGCGGCACAGGCGAGGCAGAGGCAGCTCCTCCGAAGACTCCCAGGGCAGGCAGGGGCTCCGAGGCGGCTCCATTGCAAGAGATCTCTGCATAAACCCCCTGAGGGAACTGAGCCTGAGAGGCAGCCCTGCCCCCACCTGAGAACCAGCAGATAAGCTCCCATTAAAGAACAGTCAGGCCTGCCGCCAAAAAGTAGAAAAAAAAAACAGATTAAAAGTGGGAAAAAATTCATTAAAAATCCCTCATTAAACACTAAATTGAAAATCTTAAAAACTAAAAGGTGAGATTAATAAAACTGAGTGTAATAAAACATTGGAATTAATATGAAACACTTGTTAATATGATTGAAAGAAAGAGAAAAGAAAACCAAATCACTAGTACTAAAACTGAAAAGGGTAACTATACTGCTAATGAAGATGAAATCAAAGCAATTATAAGGAGTTATTTTTCCCAATGACATGCTAATAAATCCAACAACTTACGTGAAATAGAAGACCATTCACAAAAATATTTTCTGCCTACATTAAGAGAAGAGGAAAAATAATATATAAATAAACCTATAGAAAAAGAAATTGAGAGAGGATTCTGGGAAGATGGTGGCATAGATCAGAAAATTGCAAGCTCTCTAGAGTTCCCCCACAAACAAGACAAAACAGTGCCACAGGGAGAACAGAGAGAGATAAAAACAAACAAGAGTTAAGCAGAACCAAGGTCCTCCTGAGACAATTGGGAAGAAAAATTCTAGGAAGAAGTTTTGGTCCATGTGAAGTGTAAATACCTCCCTCAAGTAGCAAGCCCATGGGTTAGTTGGGTAGGGATGTAGCTTTAGACTGAACCACAGGAACTTTGAATTCCCCTCTGGAGTCTGCTGAGCCTGGGAAAGATTGAAGGAACCTTGCTAAGGAATGCCAGACCCAGCAATGCTTCAGAGATGTGGCCCTGGGTGAGAAGGAACCAGCACATATCCAGCAAGTGCAGAAACAATAAAGCAGGGACACTGATGGCTGTGGGCACTCAAAAGAGTCTGGAGTTCTTTGTTTCACTTCCAAGAGAGAGGAGACAACTGAAGAGAGATGTAAGGCCAGAGGCACCATCCTCCACACCTCCACACTAGAGGTTTCAAAAATAAGAGGGTTACAAAAATAAACTACTACAAATTTTTTTTAAAATGAGCTAAAGAGAAAAAATTCAACAAGAGAGAGTTACTATGAGAACAGACAAGATTGGGGGTTCATCTTGAGAGGAGGATACCGACATGAAAAAAGACTCTCCTACCCTAAGAGTAAAGTCAGATGGTCACCTGCCCCCCCCCAAAAATTTTTAGAATTTAAAAAAAGACTTTAAAAATCAAATCAGAGAGACTGAAGAAAAATTAAAAACAATCCAAGAAAAATAAGAACATGACAAGAAAGTCAACCAACTAGAAAAGAAAAGCCAGCATCTTAAGAAAGAAAATGATTCCTTGAAAACTGGGATTGGGCAAGGGGAAGCCAGCAAAGTTATAACAGACCAAGAAGTAACAAAACCAAATACAAAGAATGATAGAAGAGAAAATGAAACACCTAACAAGAAAAACAGCTGATCTGGAGAACAGATGAAGAAGAGAAAACATGAAAATAACTGGACTACCTGAAAGCTACAATCAAAAAAGTTATCTTGATATAGTAATGCAAGAAATAACAAAAGAAAGTTGTCCTGAAGTGTTAGAACAAGAGGAGAAAGTAGAAATTTAAAAAAAAAATCCACTGATCACTATGTTAAAGAGATCCTATGAAGAAAGCCTTCTGGAATATCATAGCCAGCTTCTGAAACCCCCAGTTCAAGGAGAAAATATTATGAGCCCCAAGAAAAAAACAAGTATAGCAGAGATACAATTAGTATCACACAAGACTTAGTAGCAGCTACACTAAATGAGTGCATGTCTCAG
This sequence comes from Potorous gilbertii, assembly GCA_028658325.1. NCBI lineage: Eukaryota > Metazoa > Chordata > Mammalia > Diprotodontia > Potoroidae > Potorous > Potorous gilbertii. The sequence continues at coordinate 576,910,573 of CM053770.1, read as the reverse complement.
AACACTATAAACCAAAAAGTAGAAGAACTGGGGTTGCAGTCAAAAATATCATACCCAGCAAAGTTCAGCAAAATCCTGAACGAAAAGAAATGAACACTCACGGAATTATCAGACTTTCAGGATTTTATTGCAAAAAGACCTGACCTTAATAGAAAATTTGTCACACAAGATTCAACAGAAATATAAGTTAAACATGAAAGACTAATCACAAGGGACTCAATAAGGTCAGATTATTTACTTTTTTATATGAGGAAATATAAATTGTATGGCTAAGATTGTTATTAGTAATTGGGTAGTTCAAACGAAAGACTGGGGTAGACCTGAGTATGATGTGATACTTAAAAAAGCAAACTGTTTAGGAAACGATAAAAGGTAATTATCTTCTACAAAATGAGATGTGAGAGAAAAAAACTGACAGGGGTGAGTTGATAGAGGAGAAGGGCTAGAAGAACTGGAACCCTACTGTCACTGAGAATGGGTTAAAGAGCGAATAATACACATAAATCTAGAAGAGCAACAATGTCTTCTAAATTCAGGAAGAAATTAAAGACTTAGGGAATAGGGAGGGGGAGGAGGAAAAGGAAAGAACTTTAGGGTAGAAGGAAGAGGATAAGGAAGGGATCTGTGGTAGGGAGGTACATTAAGTATTAGCAGAGCAAGGTAGCAGGTAGAACTAAAACAGGAGTCAGGAGAAATACACAAACATAAAGGTCAGGAATAGACTTTACTGTTGAAAAAAGGGGTAGTAATCATGATCTCAAAGTTAAAGCTAAAATAGATTTAATCAAAGAAGGAAAAATTGGGGAACTACATTATATGTCAGCCATACATATCAATACTGTTGTAGAGCATTTAAAATAACTAGACAGTATTGGAATATTGCTGTGCTACAGGAAATGATGAATTGGTTGACTTAGAAAAATAGGGAAAGACTTGGGCCTATGAAGGAAGACATTAGTCACTCTCAGAGAAGCAGCGACAAACAAGTATAGTACAGTCTTACATAGATGCATATGAATGTATATATCTATATATAAGTATGAGTATAGATATCTAAGTATATGTATGTATGTGTACATGTATGTGTATATGTTTGTGTACATATGTATACACATGCACCTACACACCCCAATATATCCACACTTAATTGTAGCCCTTTTGGGGGAAGAGGGAAGGGATTGAGAAAGGGGAAAAAAGAACAAAGTAAATGGTCAAAGAAGAGAACAAAAGAAAACTTGCAATGAAGCAAAGAAAAGACGGACAGCTCAAAACACAATATGTAGTATTTATTACATAGGTTTCCTGAAATGGAAATTTATTGTATAATTTGAATCATCTCTTATGTTCTGCTGTGTACATGGCAATGCTTTTTTTCTTTTCTTATGTTCCATTTAAGTTTTAGTATTTGTTTATGTTTCTTTTTTTATTGTGTATTTATGTTTAAGTATTCAAGTTTAAAATAAAATAAGAAAAAAATTTTTTTTAAAGGAGCAGCTAGGTGGTTTGGTGGACAGAGCACCCATCTTGGAGTCAGGAAGACTCGAGTTCAAATCCAGCCTCAGACACTTGACACTAACTAGCTGTGTCACCCTGGGCAAGTCACTTAACCTCGACTGCCTTGCAAAGAAAAAGAAATTGAATAGACCATAAATGAGCTTCCTAAGAAAAAAGCATCACGACCAGACAGATTTACAGGTCAACTGTACTAAACATTTAAAGATCAACTAATGCCAATATTAAATAAATTATGTGGAATAACCAGCAAAGAGTCCTACCAAACTCCTTTTATGAAACAAATATGTTACTGATACCTAAACCAAGAAGAGTAAAAACAGAGAAAGAAAACTTATAGACAACTGTACTAATGAATATGGATGCAAAAATCATACATAAAATATTACTAGGAAACTACAACAATATACTGTACAAAGTATATACATTTTGACCAGGTGGGAATTACACCAGGAATTCAAGGATGGTTTAAAGTAAGGAAAACTATTAACATAATTGATTACATGAATAACAAAAGTAATAAAAAATCCCATGATTCTATCAATAGATGCAGAAAAAGTTTTTCATAAAATACAATACTCATTCCTATTTAAAAACACTTGAAAGCACAGGTATAAAGGGATTTTTCCTTATTGTTTTATCTACCTAAAACCATCAACAAGCATTATTTCTAACAGGCATAAGCTAGAAGCCTTCCCAATAAAATCAAGAATGAAACAAGGACGCTAATTGCCACCATAGTATTCCTAGAAATAGCAATGAGAAGAAAAAGAAATCAAAGGAATCAGAATGGGTAATGAAAACTATCTCTTTTTGCAGATGCTGTGATGATGTACTTGGGAAATCTTAAAGACTCAACTAAAATGTTAATGGAAACAATTAAGATTTTAGCATAGTAGCAGGATAGAAAATAAATCTATATAAATGATATGTATTCCTACATATTGCCAACAAAATCCTGTGAGAAAAGAGGAGACATCTCTTTAAAATAACTGCAGACAACATAAAATACAAGAATAACTACCAAAAATCAATCCTGGAACTACATGAACATAATCATAAAACACTTTTTATACAAACACAGATAAATTTAAATAATTGGAGAAATATTTATTGTTCAAGGGTAGGCAAGGCCAATGTAATAAAAATGACAAATTACTCAATTTATTCAATGCCATCCCAATTAAATTCCCCCCAAAATATTTTTCTGAACTAGAAAAAATAATAACAAAATTCATCTTGGAAGACCAAAAGGTAAAGAATATCAAAGGAATTAATGAAAAAAATATGAAGGAAGGAGGCTTAGCAGTACCCAAAACTTAAATTATACAATAAGGCAGTAATTACTAAGACTACCTAGTACTGGCTAAGAAAAAGAAAGTTAGATCAGTGGAACACAGTAGCATATAATACACATTAAAAAATGGTTATAGTAATCCTGTGTTTGACAAATATAAAGATTTGAAATTTGGGGTAAGAATTTATTTGGCAAAAACTCTTAGGAAAACTGGGAAGCAATCTGCAAGAAATTGGGCAAAGACCAATATTTTATACCATTTAAGAAGAAAAGGTAAAAATGGATAAATGGCTTAGATATAGAGACATCAAAAGAAAATTAAAAGACTATGGAACATATTACCTATCAGATTTATGGATAGGAGAATAATTTATGAACAAAAAAGAAAGAAAAGCATTGTGAGGTATAAAATGGATAATTTTGATTACACTAAGTTAAAAGGTAGCCAAGGTTAGGAAAAGAAACGGAAAATTGGGAGAAAATTTTTCTAGACATATAGATAAAGGTCACATATCTCAAATATATATAAAGAAGTCTGTCAAATCTATAAGGACGAATGCGTTATTCTATTGATAAATGCTCAAAGGATATAAACAGGCAGTTTTTCAATAAGGAAGTCACTACTGTATATTGTCATATAAAAATGCTCTAAATCATTACTGAGTAGAGAAATGCAAATTAAGACTTGGAGATACCATCTTACACTATTTTTTGGTGGTGGCAAAGAAATGGACATTGAGGTCATCAACCAGAGAATGGTTCTATAAGTTGGGGTATATGACTGTGACAGAATACTACTGGTCAATCTTAGAAAAACATAGAAATACTTGCGTGAAAGAAGAAAAGTAAAATGAACAGAACCAAGAGAATGTTGTACACAGTAACAGCAATATCATTCAAAAAACAAGTTTGAACAACTAGGTCATTGTGAGTATTTTAAATGCTCAAATCAATCATAAAGGACCTATGAAGGAAGATGCTACTCACATCCAGAGAAAGAACCGATAAAGAGAAGTATCCATAGCATGGTTTTACACACACACACACACACACACACACACACACACACACACACACACACCCCACCCACATCACACACATACACACACATTTGTATCTAATGGTAGCATTCTCCAGGGCAGGAGGAGGGGAGAGAAAAAGATGCATACCTGGTAAAGGAGAATTCTACAGGTTACTTTACTTGACTAGTTTAACCGGTAGTCAGGAGACCTGGGTTCCAGACCTAATTCAAACCAGTGGGGTGACCTTGGAAAAGTCACCTCTATCCTCTCAGGACCTCAGCTTCTCCAAGCTGTAAAATGAGAGGGTCTCTACAAGATGGTCTGCAAAAGATCTTTTCCAGCTATAAAATTCTAAAAAATGAGCAGTAAAGGGCACTGATTTGTTATTACAATAATAATGTAACAATTTGTTGATCCTTGAAAGAACTATTGTGCCTTTCTTTATATGAATCCTACTTTTCCTTCCACATTCTTATGAGCTGAATTCATCCTTAGATAGAAACTACTTTCCAGATGCCATTTTGTCCCATGTCAAGCACTACTACTAAGAGGATAATGTTAAACATTGCAATTTTAAAGCAAAACTAATTGAATTTTTTGTAAATGAACTTGTCAGAAAAATGCTACCTAAAAAAGTGTATTAATATACTATGCTGTATTTTTTTAAGGTAGAAATGCTATGTATTTCATGTGTATATATTGGAAAAACTGAAAAGAAATAGGTTCTAAGTCTTTGTGTTCACTTAGTATCATTCTTTAAAATAACTTCATGGTAGAAAATGTATTTAATATTTTTCCCCTAAGAATATGTCACTATAGACTAGAAGAGACCAGAGTCAAGTCACCTGGAAAATTGAAGATGGTGGGAGTTTTTTACTATTATGACAATGAGTTAAACCCTGAACAAAACTAAAAGGGGGCAATACCCCATAAGGATTGACAGGAAGAAAGGGGAAACTGGACTCTACACCCATATAATAAAAAATATTGCACTTTGATTTAGGTTCTGATAATGGGAATTCTTTAGTTCACATAGCTTCTCTGAACATTAAAAGCCTATCTGGAAATTATTAGATTACAAAAAGAAAAAGAAACTTGAAATTCTTTGGTGCTCTTGAGTGTAAATAATAATGCTGTGTTTATTTCTTTTTCATTTCTTTTTGGGGGATTCTTCATTTTTATAAATTATTTTGTTTTTAAAAATCCAATAAAGGTTTTATTCCTGGGGAAATAAAGGGACAAGGTCAAAGGAGAAAACAGAATAATTAGGGGGCAGGATAGGATGGAGGAGGGAAATATAGTAGTTTTTCATAACATGACTATTATGGAGGTGTTTTGCATAACTACACATGTATAAACTACATTGAATTGCTTGCCTTCTCAATGGGGATGGGTGAGGAGGGAAGAAGGGAGAGAATTTGGAATTCAAAGTTTTGAAAACAAATGTTAAAAAAACTGTTTTTACATGCAACTGGGAAATAAGATATACAGGTAATGGGGTATAGAAATCTATCTTGCTCTTCAAGAAAGTAAAGGGGAAGAGGAAAAGAGGGAGGGATGATAAAAGGGAGGGCAGATTGGGGGAAGGGATAATCAGAATGCATGCCATATTGGGGTAAGGGGAGGGGAAAGATGGGGAGAAAATTTGGAACTCAAAATCTTTTGGAAATGAAATATTGAAAACTACAAATAAGTAAATAAATAAAATCTTTAAAAATAATAAAACTTTTTAAAAGGCATTAAAAAAAGTTTGCTTTGCTTCTGACTAATCTCCCCCCTTAAATCCTGATGGGTGAAATATAATTCTATACTCAAAGTCATCAGGTATAGAACATACAAAGCTTTAAAACCTAAAAGTGCACTAAGACTTTTCAGACACCCTATAAAAATGTTGATTTAATAGTCACTTCTACAAAGCCCTATTCAAATGCATCATTGTGGCATGGATGTAACTTTGGGTGCTCAAAGACTGTGCCTGTTGAATGAAAGATCTGATGGGTTCTGCCATGTTGGAAATGGAAAATCTTAGAGTTTGGACCTAATAAAAGACAAAGTTTGTTTTCTGATGCCCAGCCTAAGCATTTGTCAATGAACTCACTATTCATAACAATCAGTGAAACAAAATAAAACATATAATAGTCCCTAATACTTATTGAGTAATAAGTATAAAATTTAACCTGACTGTTGGTTCTCTGAATGTGAGATCACACTATTCAAAAGCCACAAGGAGTGAAACATAAAGCTGGAGGAACTAAACCATATCAATCTTAACATTCTAACAATAAACAAAATGAAGAGGGAAAAATTAAGTTGCAGCTAAATGGAAGGAAAGTTCACAGGGTCTCCTTGGAAAGGTAATGAAAGGAATTGTTAGTTTTACTGTGAACCTACAGTTAATAGGAAACAACATACGATGGGATAAGACAACATTGGAGATAATTGTAAACTACACACCATATCTGTTGTGAAGAATGAAGAGATAGAAATTTTATTCAGTACTCATTAAAACCCTTCAAATTAAATCAATTTATTATTTTAATATTCAATAATCTCAGTGCAAATTTTCCTTACAGATTTTTAATAAATTAACACATGAATTAGAAGTGTTTCCATTTATAAGAGTATTTTTAAAAATTTTAAATTATCTAAACAAACTTTTCTGTAAGAAAACAGAGATACTGAAAACTGAGTTAACATATTCAACAGTAAAATCTTTTAGATACAGTTATAGCACCAACATTTTTTAAATTAGAAGGATCTCTAGTAAATCTTCTTAGATTTTTAAAACTGAAATTCATATCACTTTGTTTTTAACATAGCAAAACTTCTTAAAAAACATTTCAAACTTACCAGCTACTGGTATATGTAAAACCAACAAATGGAAGATGGTGACCAGAGAATGCAGTATGGGTTGGAGGGGGCATCGTTTCCTGAGAAGGAAAGAACACAGGATGAATGAACAAATAGTACTTGCAGAGTATGTCCCAGAAGCTCATTTATATTATTATGTGCTTTAACAAATCCAAGACTGCATCAGTACCGGTACTTTACCCTGTCAAAAGCAGACTGCAACCCTTCTATGCCTTGGAAGATTATCTTTCATTATTTGCTAAGGCAAAACAAATTTCATCATTGAATACTCAGCTTTCTGTTGACAAGCTTACCTAGACTTAAGCTGGAAAAAGTACTATAGAGGCTAATGGGATTGTGAGCAAATCAACTGCGCCTTAGTTTTCTACAACCACTGAGAATGCTATCCCACTTGTCCTCTGGCACCAGGTCCCTACTTGCCCCGTCTAGCTGGTCCAGGACCAGAGTCTCACACACTTCCTCACCACTCAGTAATAATCAAAGCAATGTCCCAGTAGGGGATGGGGACAGAGTTATCTCTACTATGGAAAACAAATAATCAACTATGCCTCAGCTGTAGGACCATTAAGGGAACAGACACCATGGCTATTGCTCTAAAGACTCCACTTAACCCAAAAAACCTGGCAACCAAGTTCTTTCTAGAGCCAGAGGTTCCCACTGCATTCCACCAAATAAAATTAATATAATACTTGGGGCCAGTGGCACAGCTACTATTGCTACCGGAAAATGAGGCATTTGTAATTCATAACTGGTATATACTCCTCCTCTTCCTTTCTCAGTACCAGTGGTTTATAGGTTTCTGCTGGTGCTACTGCCTTCCCACTTACACATCAGCATCCACCTCAGTCTTATCCCTTCCAAGTCCTTTTATGAATGTGTCCTTCCCTATCATGGGGCAGTCTGAAATCCCTTTATACAGTTAAACAATTCCTTTTCCTCTCATGTGCCATCATTTTCCTATACACAAGGAAACCTGATCCCTTTGAAAGGTACCTTTTAAAAGTGAATTTAATAATATTTAGTAGGAGTTTGTTGTTTTCATTAAAAAATAATTTCCACTAGATTAATAGATTTTTCAAAGCAGTTTTCATATTTAGAATAACCTGTTAACTGTAGTCAAATAATGAAATTCATTATTAAGTAATAAATGCCATTGTTTTCATTCTTCTTCAAACTTCCCCTTAAAATTACTTCTTACTATTTTTCAGAACTCTTTCCTTGGCCATGGTCTAGTACAAGATGAATATTCTTGCATATCCACGGTGAACCATACTGAGCTCCTTTTTCCCTTAAGCTTAATATTATAAAATAATGTTAGGAAACTACTTTATTCTAAAGTCCTAGGTTACAACTGGAATAGAAATCCTTGCCTGCTTTTAACTATCAATTCCAAACCAATGATGGACACTACATTTCTTTTCTCCCACACTACAAACAAAGGCTTAACCGTCTTCTTTGAGGAAACTGCTTAAGGGTAAAAAGCCTTACTGAACTCCATAAGATCTTTCTGCAAACCCAGAAGTGTTTAGGATAGTAATCACACAAAGTAAAGAAATTCATCTTTAATTAATTCAGTCCAAGGAAGTATCTCTTGAGATGACCTTTAACCAGGTAGAAAGAAAAATCCTTAAAAGGAGTTGTCAAAAGGGAACTGAATAATTTTAGGAAAAAAGTTTCCTTAGGCTAAACATAGTTAAACTTTTTGCACGTGATAGACCCCTTTGGCATTCTGGGGAAACCTATGGATGTCTTCTTAGGATGTTTATAAGTGTGTAAAACAAAATACATAGAAATACAGAGGAAACAAATTACATATAATTATCAAATACAATTATAAAATATTTTTAAAAAACAAGTCTACCCCAAATCAAGAACCTTTGCTCTAGGATGTGCCAAAAGTCAAGTGATGACTATTGTGTTTGAGGAAGCAAAATTACTTCACCTGTTACTTAAACTGATACCTCACTTTATCACGATTGTGAAATGCCTATTTTTTTGAGTGTATTATAAACTGAAGTCTAAAATGGCTTGTGTGAGGAGATCTTCAGAGGCTTGAGTTAGGTCTTTGGACATTTCTAAGCAGTAATGTTTAGAATTAGGCTAGTCAAAATTAATTAAAAATGCTTCCATTAAGGTTGTGCTCAAAACACATAGTACAGAATTTTCAACACTTTCAATACACTGAACCATGATGGAAAACAGTTACTTCCTTATTTCTCAACGACACATTCAGACATTCTTCCTCAAACTGTTACTCAGCAACTTCTCCTTGTTTAAGGATCACTCCATAAAGATTTTTGTGACAGCTATCTTCAGTTCCCTCAATCATTTTTTCTTTCTCAGACTTCAGTTTTCTTATTCACTCCAATTTTTGTCTCATTCTATTTGAGGGCGTCAGTACTATGTACTAAAATCAAGTAGCTAGACTTTTCAATTCAGCAATTGCCTCAGTTTCCATGATTGTACTTTCATCTTACTGAACCTGAACAATGGGATATGCATCCCATCACCTGTCTTCTCCACTTCTTTTTACTGAGTGCTATAACTGAGGTGAGGCAATTATGCTGGGACCACTACAGACTTACATAATTTCAAATGGGCTGTCAGTGCTGCAGTGCAATCCTGCTCTTCTCTGGCTGCCTATCTACTGCACTTGTCCCAGTGTCTGTTCTAAATTACAGCTCTTTTCAAGCTAACTGTACCACTCTTTTGCAAGAACAAAATGAAATGCAAGTAGAAGAGAACTTATTCAATAGAAAAAAAATCTTCACAAAGATCACTGAAAAATATCTCTTATCCAAGCTACATAAGGAATTTATAAAAATATATAAAAAATGGAAAACTCTCTCAGAGATTAAAAAGCTAAAAGATTTAAAGAGCAGTTCTCAAAGATAAAAATTATAATTATCAATAACCACATAAAAATGTTCCAAATCATTAAAAGAGAATGCAAATCAAAACAACTAACATCTCACCTAATATTCACCAGACTGTGAAAGAAGATATTGGTAAATTTTGGATAAGTTCTATATATGCAAACATATTGCTAATGTGGCTAAAAGCATGAGGAGGGTGGAAATCTAAAATTCAGGGCACACGTATTCCTAAAATAAGAGTATAACTTTTGGAAATAAAACACAATCTTCAAATTAGACATAACAAAGTGCCCAATTTAGATATTCTAATTTTTCAATGATTTAAGTATGATTTTAAAACATGAGTTTAGTTTAATTCATGAATACATGAATTTGGGAAAATGTACAATTATTTGACAGAAATGCACTTCCAAGAATAATTGACAAGAAAATGGTTGTTTTATGGACATGGGCAAAAATTCTGTCAGACACAGCATTCAGGATTTATAATTGTTTTTCCTCCCAATCCTCCATAAAATTCTGACCCCAATGCTTCATCTAGACATGGTTACCTTGCTTTTTTGAGGATCAGACCAGCAGAGCAGAGAATCTTGAAGGTTTGATCACACTACAAAGCCTTCAGCATGAACTTGCAACAAATTCTGTCTGCTTTCTTTGCTTTTACTATAGCAAATATTATTTCACAGGTCCCAAGTACTAAAAACCATAGTCATAGACTGGTCCAATAGATACAACATATTTTGGTAGCACACCAAGAGTCTGACTGATCCTATCACACTGTGGCTCCCAGAAACTGTAGCATATGCAGTGGACACCGCCCAGTAAAACCATTTAATACATGAGTTGAACCAGAGCTAAAACAACAGACTTCAAACCTGTCAGGGAGTTAGGAGAAAGACTCCCCCAGGAAGAACAGACAGATGAGAACAATGTGTTCCAGTGGCCATGCAGGCAGCTGCACTCAACGCTTGGTCAAAGTCACCCACTGCCTCCCAGGCCATCAGCAGTCATCTCAACTTCGATGACTCTGAAAGAGAGTGAGGCTGACGACTGCACAACTCTGCCTCACTTCAATCCAGTTCATAAGCAAATCAAGACATCAGTCTCTAACATCTCTAATCTTCTTTGAAAACAAAGAACAGCACCTGCAGATAATTCTATAACTCATTCAATTAATATTTCTTCCTCCACTGGAAAAATATGAAACATTTTTAGTAGTTAGTGTTATGAAATGGACACAAAATCTTTTGTAAAGCACTAAAAACAAATGACAGCATATATTCATTGCAGATCTCCTCCCTCTCCCTATGCCATAAATAAAAATCAGTGTCACTTTCCTGATTCAGACAGACATTTCTGTCTATTCTATTTCTTCCCCTGACTGAGTGAACACATAATTTTAAAAAATTAATCCAAAGGAAAGAATGAAACTGAAAGGGAAATTCTGTGAGAGAAAACAGATTAAGAAAATAAGACACTTAATAGGTTTCAATATGTTTCTCGTCTTCTTGTATAAGATGACCTGGCTTTTTATTAGGTGGTTTTGTTTAACTTTTTTTGTTACAAGGGAGAGGGGTTAATATATGGAAATGATTGTTATACAACAAATAAAGCAACAATAAAACTTTGGAAGGAAAAGCAAAGGAGGCAGAGGATGTTATTAATAACAGGTTTTTATTAGTCTGCCTGAAGCATGAGAGTACTTCAAACATGAAATCTTTGTTCAAGGACAAGTTGAGAAACTTTTGGGATAACAAGTTATACCAAATTATTTTTGCTTTAAACGAAGCAAGGAGATAAAAGAAATCTGCAACCAAGAAGAAGGAAGGCTCATAGATACGCCATAGACAATAAAATAAAAGAATCAAATTAGTTGACTTCATCCTATAACAAAGACAACAGGAAGCATCATGGGAAACTTGGTCATCTGACCTTGCACCATGAAAATGACTGCAGCTTAGGCAAACAAAATCTGATACAGAGGCTGGGGAGGTAAAACTCCGTAAGAACTGAAGCAGATTCATTAAATTGAATCAGCATATAACTTGAATCTTCCAGGCACAGACAGAAACTGACAAGGATAGTGAAAAAGATTAGAAAATATAGTTTTTATAGAATTAAGGAAAAAAAGAAGTCAAAATGCCATGACCTATATGGAGGCTTTAGGGCCATTTATCATGAACATTTTCTTCAAAAAGACAGCTGAAAGTGTTGGATATGGTGAATATTGGATATAAGAGTGAAATTAACTATCTTAACAGATCTTGCCCCTCCCTCCCCCAAAAAGCCCAACAAAAGCTATTTACCAACATGGGAATTGTTCAAGGTATACCAAACATCTTTATTCAAGTAGCTTTCAGAGCTTAAAACTGCATTGACTTTTTATCCTGTCTTCTTGAACCATAAGAAGGTATCTGACAGAACAAAATGGAGCTTAAAAGTATTTCTGTAACAACATTACCTCTTATACTTATGGTAAAATAGTATAAAACTCCTTGACAGAAGCAACAAAATTGATAAATTTGATAAGCTACTAATAATCAATCTCCAGTAACGCATAAAATAGGATTTATACTGGCAAAAAAATGTTCATTACTGTTATGGAGGAAGTACAGAAATCGTATAAAAATAAAGACTAAATCCCTAGAGTTAATGAGTTCTTCAGTATGCTTCTGATTCCAAATGACATTTTATATTAATTATATTTCACATGGACAATTATAACAATTTTATATATGCCTGTTAATTGGAGAAGAGGTGAAAAAATGGCAATATATAAATGCAATGACAAATTAATATCATACAAGAAATTATGAGATTATTCAGAGACTCTTGGAAAATATGAAATGATGAAGAGTGAATTGAGCAGAACCGGGGAAACATTTTATGAAATGGCAATAGAAATATAAAGATAAACAACTGAAAGATTTAAGAAGTCTGATTAAAGCACTGTAGAGTGATTTAAGTGTAGAAGACATATTTTAGAGATATTTTAAAGGAAGTATTAAAAAAATTAGACAATTAACTGAATATGGTGAAGGATAAGGGAGACAAAAGGTTGAAGGATGGCTTTAATGGTGTAAACCTAAGAAACTGAAAGGGTAATGTCATCATAAAATGAAACGAAAAATAGGAGAAAGATGAGGTTCTAGGAACAGAGATAATAAATTCCTTTTTCTACATAAAGAATATGTGAAACTGACAGTATACCCAGCTGTTAAAGTTGATTGTCCTCTGAGGTAATGAAATTCAAAAAAGAGAGCAGAGCTGAAAATATTGATTTTAGACATATCTATGTGTAAGAGACAACTGAGGTCATGAGAGAGAATGGGAGATGATATGATAGCATACTTGAAGAACCCGAGAGAATCAACTAAAAACCTAGTTGAAATAATTAACAACTTTAGTAAAATGGCAGGATATAAAATAAATCTGCATAAATCATCAATATATATTTACATTACCAACAAAATCCAGTAACAAGAGATAGAAAGAGAAACTCAATTTAAAATAACTATAAACAACACAGTTGTGGAGTCTACCTGCCAAGACAAACCTAGGAACCACAGGGACACATTTAAACATATAGAGACAATTTAAAAAACACTTCTCACACAAATAATGTCAGATCTGAACTAGTAAAATATATTAATTACTCAAGGTTAGGTTAAGCTAATGTAATAAAAATGGCAATCCTCCCTAAACTAATTTATTCAGTGCCATGCCAATTAAACTATCAAAAATTATTTTATGGAGTTACAAAAAATAGTAACAAAAACTCACCTGTAAGAACAAAAGATCAAGAATAACAAGGTAATCAATGGGAAAAAAAAAAGTAAGAGAAGGTAGCATGACTGCAGCAGATCTCAAAGAAGTAATCATCCAAACAAAACAATCTGGTACTGGCTACAAAACAGATGGATAAGTGGATCAGGGGAACAGATTAGGTACACAATACACAGTAGTAAATGACCACAGTAATCTAGTGTTTGGTAAAGAAAAGAACCAAAGCTTTTGGGATAAAAAATCACTATCTGACATAAAAACACTAGGAAAACTAGAAAATAATTTGGCAGAAACTAGGTATAAACCAACATTTCACACCATCTACCAAAATAAGCTCAAAATGGGTACATGATTTAGACCTAAAGGGTGATACCATAAGCAAATTTGGAGGGCATGGAATGCTTTACCTGTCACATCTATGGATAATGAAAGAATTGATATATAAAATGGATAATTCTGATTGCATTAAATTAAAAAGGTTTGCACAAAACAAAATCAAGGCAGCCAATATTAGAAGGAAAGAAGAAATGTGGAAAATATTATTTTTACAGAAAGTTTATCTAATAACAGATTCTCTTCTCAAATAAGATAGAGGAAAAAGTCAAAATTATAAAAAATGAGTCATTCACAAATAGGGATACTACTGCACTGCTGGTGGAGTTATGAATTGATCCAATCATTCTGGAGAGTAATTTGGAACTATGCCCAACAGGCTATAAAACCATATATGCTCTGACCCAGTAATACCACTACTATGTCTGAAACTCAAAGAGAAGAAAAAAAAGGACAAGGACCTACCTGTACAAAAATATTTATAGCAGTTCTTTTTGTAGTGGCAAAGAACTGGAAATTGAGGGAACACCCATTAACTGAGGAATGGCTGAACAATTTGTGGTTGTGATGAAATAGTGCTATGAGAAATGACGAGCAGGATTCTTTCAGAAAAACCTGACTTCCATGAATTAATACAAAGTGAAATGATCAGGACCGGGAGAACTTGTCACAGTCACAGTAAATATTGTAGAATGATAGAATATTCTCACAGATACAAAGATCCAAGATAATTTCCAAAAGACTTAGGATTCCCAAAACACTATCCACCTCCAGAAAAAGAATTGAAGGAACCTGAGTGCAAATCAAAGCATATTATTTTACTATATTTTTTTCATGTTTTGTTTCACAATATGACTAACATGGAAATATTTTACATGACCGCACATGTATAAACTAAATCAAATTGCTTGCCTTCTTAAGGAGGGAGGAGGGAAGGAAGGGAGAGAATGTGGAACTCAAAATTTTAAAAAGCAAACATTAAAAATTATTTTGAACAAAATAAAATATTAAGAAAAAGAAAGAGAAATATTAAGAAAAAGAAAGGGAATAAGAGTCAGCCAATTAATAAATATTTATTAAGCCCCTATTATATGTACCAGGTACTGTGTTAAGTACTGGGGATACAAAAAGAGGCAAAACACAATACCTACCTTCAAGGAGTTCACAATTTAATGGGGGAAAAAACAAACAAATATGTGCAAACAATAAAAGGAATAAATAAGAAGTAATTAAAAGAGAAAAGGCACTAGAATTAAGAGAAACTATGAAAAGAAAATGGGCTTTTAATTGTGACTTGAAGGAAGCCAGAGAAGACATGCAGACATGAGGAAGGAAAGCATTCCAGGCCTTGGGGATAGTAAGAAATGATGGGCAGTGAGAGATGCAACAACATGTTTGTATAACAGCATGGTAGCTAGTGCCATCGGATTAAGAAGTATGTGGCAGGGAATAAGGCATAAGAAAATTAGAAAGGTAGGAGGAAGAACGAAGGCTAGATTAAGAAAGGTTTTGAACATCAAACAGACGACTGTCTATATGATTCCAGAGGTGACAGAAAGTCATCTGGAATTTACTAAGTAGAATAATGACAAAGACCTATGCATTGATGGTATATACTATACTTCAGGAAAATCCTTTGGAAGCTATGTGAAAGATAGACTGGAGGAGGCAGACATTTCAGGTAGGCAGATCTACCTGCAGGATACTGCAACAGTCCAGGGCTGAGATGATGAAGGTCTGCATAGAGTGGTGGCAGTACTATAGGAGAGAAGGGGGAATATTTAAGAGATGTTGCAGAGGTAAAATCAACAGGCCTTGGCAATGGATTGAATATGGCGGGGAGACAAGGGTTAGAGAAAATGAAGAATCAACTATGACATTTAAGCTGTGAGCTGGGGGGCTAGGAAGATGATGCTGCCCCTCTATAGTAAAAGGGAAGGTAGAAAGTAAGGAAGGTTTAGGGAGAAAAATAATGAGTTCCTTTTTAGACACTGTGAGTTTAAGATACCTCCTGGACATTCCATTTTGTGCTAAAAACCCTACAAAATATAGGCCTGCAACAGGGATGGGGAACCTGTGGCCTTCTAGGTTCTTGGATGCAGTTTTTTGACTAAGTCCAAGCTTTACAGAACAAATCCTTTTATTACAGGGATTTGTTCTGTGAAGTTTGAATTCAGTCAAAGGCCCCCACTTGAGGACCTAGAGGGCTACATGTGACCTTGAGGCCACCAATTCCCGATCCTTGGTCTAGAGGGACCAACTGTCATATGGAAGACAAATTATAGTTTTATTCTTGGCTCCTGAAGACAGAAGTAATAAGAATGGATGGATAGGTGGGTGGAAGTTGCAGAGGCAATTTAGAGCTGATGTAAAGAGAGCATCCCAAATAATTATAGTGATCTGAAAGTGGAATGGCCTAGATCCAAAGTAGTCAGTTCCTTTCTTTAGAGGTCTACAAGCAAAGAATCATTTGATGGCAAATTTTAGAAGAGATGCAGTTTTCTTCTTTACTTATAGGTTGGATTAGATCCTCTTGAATTGTAGTGCCTTCCTTCTACTGATAATTTCCAACTTATCTTGTATAAAGCTTGTCTGTACATGGTTGTTTGCATGCTGCTTCCTCAAGTAGATTTCTTGAAAGCAGAAATTGTCTTTTTTCTTTCTTTGTATCCCTAGCATTTAGCACAGTAACAGTCACACAAAAGTGGGGTTAATAAATGTTGACTAAAAGACTCAACTCTCTTCTTAATTTAACATTCTCTATATTGTGAAAACAACTGAAGTATCACAATAATTTTTAACTAAGAGTAATTGAATGAAACATGATAGTAAAACATTTTTAAATTAATTATTAAGCACAATGCTGTTCACTAAAACTCATTTTAAAAAATTTTTATGTAGTATTTTGTTTTCCCCCAGTTATATATAAAAACTATTTTTATCAATTCATTTTTAAAACTTTGAGTTCTAAATTCTCTCCCTTACTCCCTCCCCTCAAGCAAATGGCCACAGTCCTAGTTAAGGTGCTAATCATGCCTCACCTGGACTACTTTAATAGATTGTAAATAAGCTTTCCTGTTTTTAGCCTCTCCCCTTCTTAAATGAAACTTCCATAAAGCTGCAAAATGATATTCTTTAACTACAGGTCAGACCATCAATAGGATTAAAAAACAAAAACAAGGCCATCCTTTGCAACAGCAACAAAACTTCCTCTGCTTAGCATTTGAAGGGCTTCACAATTTAGTTCCAGCTTCTTTCAGGACTTCTTCACAATATTCGTCCTCACTCAGTGTGCTTCAGTCAAACTGGCCTATTTTCTAGACCCTGAACTAGGTACTCTACCTCTCACCTTCCATGACTAGAATGTTCTCTCTCTTCATCTTTCCATCTTGAAATTCCTAATTCCTTGTAAGACTCAAGTGCCACCTCCTACAGCCACCTCCTACATGAGGCCTTTCTTGACCCTCTCAATTATCACTCAATGATACACACCTGAAATTACTTTGTATATACTTTTTATTTAGCTATATGTGTACATGCTGTATCCATTTATCAGAATTGAAGCTCCTTAAAATTTGGGTCTGTTTCATTTTGGTCTTGGTATCACAAACACCTAAGACAAGGGTAAATAACTACACTGTGAATATTTAAATGAAAGCCTGTTAAACAGAATTGAACTGAATCAAATTATGGATATAGAACTGACAGGACTTGTCCACTGTTTGGATATAAAGGAGGAGAAATCAAAGATAACAATGAGGTTATAAGCCTGGTTAACATAAAGAATGATAATGATGAGAGAAATTGTACATTAACTAATTTTTATAAATGGGAACATTTAAGCAAATCATTTTTCTCAATGATACCATATGTATATGTACAAATGAATACAACAAATGCCTTTTGATAATAAGCAAAAAGTACAAGTGAAATTCTAAAATTGTCAAATTGTTGAAAATATTCAACTATAAGGTATAGGTTTTAATGATAAAGGTAAGATTCTAAATGTTATACTTACAGAATTCTTTAAACAATCATCATCAACATCAAAGTTTGAAGTATCTGTAGGACTACTAACTTCTGGGATATAAGGTGCTTCACAGTTACGAATATTATCCCAGTCAATTCCAGCAAAAAAAGGGTGGCTTTTAAAGTCTTCTATGCCGTTTTGTCCAAGTCGATGTTCTCTGCTACAAATGAGCCTTCGAATAAGGTCTTTAGCACTTTCAGACACATCTGTCACTTGAACTGGAAACTGAAACCTCTCCTAAACGTTGAACAACCATAAGAAAACCAAAAAAGAACATCAGATAAAGAATACAACAGATATTAAATCACCATAATCAATAATGAGTCAGAGTTAACAATAAACCAACAGTGCTGAGCATGCAATCAGGAAAACATGAAATTCAAATTCTACTTCCCATACTTAACTAGTTCCATAACCATGTCAAGTGAGTAACTTCTCTGAGCCTTGCTTTATTCAAGTAGTCCCTCCCTCACAGATAATCTAAGAAAAGACGATGCAAACTTTAAAGTACTACACGTTAATTACTATTATTGTTTTTATATATCTAATAGATATAGAAGGTTAAGCTTGCGATAATACAAAGATGAGAGAAGAATTGGTATTTGACCTTCATGGAAACTACAATTATTAAAGGATGATAACTATAAGATAAAGTAACAGAAGATAAATATATATGAGACATGCAAATGAAGTAGTATGTTTTTATTACCATGGAAGTTGATTCATTATATTCTATCCTAACCCCACCTTTCCTCTGAACTTCCCTATTTCTTGACCATGCTTCTAATTAGCCAGGTTTGTAATCCTGAAGACAACACTGACTCTTCCCTCTTCCTCATCTTGCCATAAATAAGCAGTTGCTAAGTCTTGCAGATTCTGCTTCGGTAACATTTATCTCACATGTCCTCCTATTTCCCCATTCACAAGGCCTGTACCCTAGTTTAGGTCCTCTTCATCCCTTATTTGTATGACTGTACTTGTTCCTAACTGGCTTCCTTGTTGCTGGTCTCCCTTTCTCCAATCCAGCTTCTACATATCTGCCAAACTATTGCTAACAACAATAAAGATGCTGTTGTTTAAATTTCACTATTTTAATTTTTCTTATAACATTAACCTCTGATATAATATTGATATTATATAAGATGAACTTCTGTTTTGAGGAGAAATTTGAGGTTCCTTAAAAGAGCTTGGAAATTTCCAAATGGATATTCACTCTGACTTCTTTTGTCTCTTTTAATTAGGGGCTGACTCAACTCATCCAATTTGTAGTCGGTCATGTAATATGCAGGTAGCACATGTATATGTATATTTACATGCATCTACATGCACACATATGTGTACACATAGAATGGATTGGTTAGTGTGCTATCTACACATATCTAATACATGTGTGTGCATATACGCATTTATATACAGGCATACAAAACATTCTAGAATATACATCTAAACTCATGTCATAGCCTAGACTAGAGGTGTCAAATTCCAGGCCTGCAAAACTCCTGAGTGAAAAAGACTGAAATGTAATTGGGAAATGTTTTAAGAAAATAAATATATAACACCATGTTAATTTGTGGTTTTTGTAGTCAATGTGGGGCCTGCAGGCTAGTAGGGATCAATTTCTATTTGAATTTGACACAAGTGGTCTTAGACAACAGGCGTTCTTCATCTAGTAAGTTTTTCCAGTGAGGATGGATAGGTCAGACCCTTTTGAGTTTTTATGAAACTAATATTAAGAGACAGGTCAGACCATGTACCCTATAAGTCTTTGATAGTTCTTATGTGTCTCTAGGACAAAATATTCTGGCATTTAAAACTATGGTCCTCACCCATCTTTTCAGGTTAATTTCATTATTCCTCTTCAGAGAGACTATGTTCTCAATAAAATTGATGAACTTGACATTATATCTTCTGTTTTCATGCCTGGAACTTAAGGCTTCCTCACTTCTACAAATCCTTTCCTTGCTACAAGATTCCATTTGGGTGCTATTCCCTATATGACAATTTCCTGGATTCCCTCAATGGTAAATAGTCTCCCTTCTCAAATGATCATGTATTTCCTTACCTGAATATGTGTTGTATTCCAGGGGTGGAATGTAAATACAGGGAGGAGAGCAGACCAGGTGATTTCAAAGGGCCTTTCCACCTCTAAAGCCCTACTTAGACTACAATTAATTTGCAGTTCAATTTGACTATAGCACAGCGAGGACATAGTTTGTGGAGGGCCTTGAAGAACAAGGTAAGGAGTTGGACTTTATTTGGTGAGCAGATATTAAAGAGTTTTTCAGCAAAGTAATGACCAAATAAGCAATATTAGTCTGATAGTGACTGGAAGAGAGATAACAGATTTAAAAAGCATGTATTAAACACTTATTAGGTACCAAGCATTGTGCTAAATGCTAGAAATACAAAAAAGAAGCTAGGTGGTCCCTGTTCACAAGGAGTTCACACTCTAACATCCTAAAGAAACACATAAAACAAAATTTCAGTAGGAAGGTGGATAGAAAAAAAAGTCCCTAAGGATTCAGCAAAGGGCAGATGAGAAGGCAAAAAGGTCCTCATATTATGTCAGTAGGTTAGGTGACAATGATGAGGTCTGCATGGCATAGAGACAGAAAAGATGGTAAGGCCTGGTGGTCCTCTACATCTCACCAGAAGGAAGAGATTAGGTGACTCGTGCTGAGGTGCCATGTGAGTAGTCAAGTAGCCTAATGAGTTCTGAATGATATCAACTGGAGGGAAAAGGGATAAAGAGGGATTAAAAGTGGGAAAGGCTAGGGAATCTTTTCCTGCTGCCACTGGAATGTGTTAGATGGATCTGGGGATACTATGGAGCTGGGGAAATGGGGGAAGATAAAGAGAGAAGGGCTCCCGAGATGGTTATCATGAAAATACTAACTATAAACACTAATATTTTAACATGGGATGGCAGTGACAAAGATATGTCAATAAAGCATTGCAAACTTTTAGAGAGATATACTAAACTTGGTTTTAGAGATGTTGAATTTGCACTGCTGGACACTGGGGTAGAAATATTATGCCAACAAGTACATGGAAAGAGGTAAAGTTCAGGAGACAGGGCTAGAAATATAGGGCTCACAAGCACCTGCTGGTGAAGTATTCACTGAAGCCAAAATGTTAATTACATTACCAAGGAACAGAGTAAAGAATTCAAAGATAAAGCCTTGGGCAACAACCATCTTATCTCTAAAATCACTTCCAGCTATGACTTTAAAAAATTTAAAGTTAGTTATTTTCCTGGAAAATATCTGCATTTTTAGATAATACTATGTTTATTTCATTCACTAAGAAAGTTTTAAAAAATATTTTAAAGCACTAACTTTGTGGTTCATGATTTTCCCATATGTTTCCACCAAAGATTCTGCATAAAATGGGGTTTCTCCATAGAGCATTTCATACATGCAGACACCCAAAGACCACCAGTCGCACTCTGGTCCATACTTTCCTTTCCCATCTTCCATGGCTTGAAGGATTTCTGGAGAAATATAATCTGGAGTTCCAACAGCCACAGAGGACTGAACCTGTAGAAGTACACATTTTTAATACTCTAAGAAATCCTCACACTGATGGAACTAAGACTCTTCAAAGTACTGAAATAAACATAGAATTAAATCATTAGAAAACAGGAAAGTTATGATTCCAATGAAAACATCCTTTATATAATACTACCATAAATGATTATAGGAGTCATCCTTATTCAAAACTATTCCGTAAGTAGAAGTCTTTTATCAGAATTGGGGGAAAATGCTTGTTTGTCTTAGGCATAATTTGAAAAGTGTAAAACTCCATGCATCTGAAAACTGTGTCCTCTATCCTGTGGAGGCTTCTAGCCTTCACCATAACATAAAAGACATGATAAAATCAATAAAATATGCCATTGCAAATGGGTTTTTTGGCATTAAAATAGTTTTATTTTTTTAAATAGTTTTTTAATATAAACTCCCTTGTTATAGAACTCTTCTTTCCTCTTCACTTTCCCTAGATGCTTGCTTTATCCTAGTAGGTTTACTTTTATAAAATTATTATTTGCTCACAGTTTTTTCAGCTTTTGTAGTATTGTTTATTTGAAATTTTAAAATGACATGTAATTAGATACACACCTATGGAAATAATCTGAACCTGACTCTCATAATCATGCACCAAAAAGGAAGGGACAAGAAAAATATTTGTTCATAAATACTAATCACTAACATATGTGGTACCTCCAATTTGTTCATTTTTGGGAAAAAAGAAATGTAAAAATAAAAGAGACTGAGCTAGAAAAAAAAATTGAAAGATGGAACATAAAAGAGTCAGTACTCACAAAAATGAGTCAGTATGGCATGGTGGATAGAGAGGTCACCAAGGAAGGCCTAGATTCAAGCTCTGCCTCTAACTTGCATATTGGTCATGTGACCTAAAAGATTATGGACACATACTGGCTCTAAGACTATAAATGAATTGTACTAAAAGTGCTGAATTACTTTTGTAATTCAAGTGTGGTACATATATGAAACAAGACCATTCAAAACAAAAGACCTACATACACAATCTCTCATTAAAAACCTGGTAATTATTTTGATTATATAACCATTAGATCTCAATATCTCAAAAGTTCACAGGAATTTAAAGACCATCTAGCCCAATTTGTACTAAAACAAGAATTCTACTTTGTAACATACCTGACAAGTCAACATTTATCAAGCCTTTGAAGACCTTTATTGAGAAGGAAACTCTTCTTCCTAAGATAGCCCATTCCACTCTCAAGAGCTCTAATTTTTAAGAGATGTTACCTTACTCTAAGTCTAAATTTGTCTCTCTGAAACTTCCATCTGTTGTCCCTTGTTCTACTCTCTTATGCCAGGCAAGAGTCTAATTCCTCTTTCCGATGACAGTTTCTGAAATACTTGAATGCAGATAGGCTATCCCCTAGTTTTTCTGCTCCAGGCTAAAGAACCCCAGGATCCTCAACTGGTCTTCATATGCCATAATATAAAGGCCCTTCAACAACTTGACTAAGCTTCTTTGAATGGTCTCTGGGTGACATCACTCAAATGTGGTGTTGATAACTGAACACAATAAGATGATGTATGGTCAAACCAAGACCTGAGCAGGATTACTGCCTTCTTAGTAATCAATCAATCAATCAATAAACAAACATTAAGCATCTACCTAGTGTTAGGCACTAGGAACACATATAAAAACAAAGAAATAATCCCTACTCTCAATAAACATATTTACATTTTATGCCACTCATTGCAAACTATTTCCATATAGTTGATTTTTACAGTATACACATACACACACACATACAAAACATATAAACATAGAGATAGATAGATAGATGACTACATTTATATACTTAAGTGCATATTATCAGATCTGGCCAAAGGCTCTAAACTGCTCATCCAATTCTTATTTGTCTCATCATTACTGTCATCGAGCTCACCACTCTAACCGTAGTGCAGAACTTTATAAACATTTTGGTCTCAAGATTTGGTTAGACTCGAAAAAATTGAGAACCTCCCCAAATAACTTTTGTTTTTATGGGTTACAGCTATCCATACTTACTGTATTAGAAATTTAAATGTTTTAGTAGTATAATAAAAGTTTCGATCTTGAGGGTCTCAGGTATTACTAGGCACCTCCAGATATTCCACTTTTAAGAACTGCTGCTTTAGTGCACAAAAATGGAATGAAACTATAGCAATTGTTCTATGAAAATCTTAGCTATTCTTTTAGTCAACTGGAGGAATTACTGGAACCAAGGAATTTTAGGACAAGGTGATAAAATGTAATATTTTAGAAATATCCTTATTTTATGTTACTTTTTGCAGTTGTCACTAAATATTATATTACATGTTAATTCAATTTTCAGGATCTTGGAAAATTCTTTAAATAATTTCTCTCTTCATTGTTATCAACCAATGTGGATGCATAAACTATAATTATTTTCAGGGTAGTCTTTTTTGCAAATACTTATCATTAATACTACAATAAGTAATACTAACCAAATATTCCACAAAATAACATTTCTTCTTGTCTCTGGACATTCAATAAAACCCACTCTGCCAAATTCCGATTTTGTTTCTTCAAGGGGTATCTGTGAACCATCTTTCCATTAAGTTACAAGTTCCTATTTTTTTCTGCTTTGTTCTGTTTTTAATGGAAGAATTCTAAAATTGATATAACTGAACTCCAGAGAACATGTCTACTCATTGGTCTTGCAGGATCTAATAGTCAGATGGTCAGTCATCAAATTAAAGTTTATTTGTAGTTTAAAAATTGTTATTTAAAAATGTAGTTAAAAATTAAAAGTATGCATTGTCCTTTTCCCCACAACTCTGTCACAATCAGTACAAAAGTGAAAGTAGGTTGCATATGACAGAGAACCAGTGAAAAATATTTCTTTCTTTAATAAATGGTCAAGGCCAAAAGAATTCATCACCAACTATACAATAAAAGAAGAAAGTCAAAAGCCAGACTACTAGTGAACTAAATCTCCATACTTATATTAATCATCAGAAAACAGACTCAGCTTATTGTGGTCAATACTCAAAAGTCTTTCCTGTACAGTAGAACCTTTAGTAGTTTATATATCTTATATAAAGCAAGGTCAAATTCATGTCAAAATCAGACATAGTAATAACACAACAATCAACAAATTTTGCAAGGATATAGGAAAAAATACTTCAAATATGTAAATCCACTAGAGTAGTTCAGAATTATTTTATATTCATGAGAAATCACAAGTAAGAATGTAATATATTTCAAAAATGATGAAAACTTAATTTAACAACACAAAACGAATAAAATACTTTTATTAAGTTCTAATTATATGCAAAGCACTATAAATAAGCACCGCAGATAGAAACAGAAAAGAAAGAAAATCCTTGCTCTAAAGGAGCCCACATTCTAATAAAGGAAGACAACACCTACAGGACGGTGCAGACACAGGGCAGGTGAAAAAGCCCATTAGCTCTTAGGGTACAGCAGCAAACTGAAGGCAATGCAATGAAAAAAAAAAAGCATATTTAGTGAACCATTTGATAGTGTCAGAGACTCTGCTAACAACTTTCTTTTCTGGTTCTCCATTGCGTATGACTGCTAAGGAGATAATGGCTGCAGCACCTGCAGCAGCAGTTGACAAATTATATCTCTCTCTACAAGGCTGCTCTCCTGTTTGGAGAATGCCAAGGTCAGGCTGGAATTATGAACAGTTTTGAGGGATGCTACTGGTCCTGAGGCTTTTAGGAATAACATATACCACAAAGCTAAATTATGAAAAAAGTTGAACTGAAAGAGAAGCATCAGAGATAACCTTGCAAAAAACCAAATATTAGCAAATTGTTTGACTAGCAAACACCTAAAACAACAGCAACATAAGAAAGATAAATAAGCACAATTAACTAAAAAGGGAATTTATGATGAAATCAATTCTCCCATGCTTCCTGGTTACCGTTTTTTAAAGAGGAAACTATTCATATATATGATAAAAGAAAAAACAAAGATGGAAGATCAAGGAACAAAAAGGACTTCAAAGCCTAAAGATTTTGCAGAATTACAAAAATCAGGAAAAGGAAGATGGAAGAGTTGCATGAACACTCCATGTAATAAGCCACCTGAGGTAAAGACAAAATATTGCAGGAGGGAATAAAAGAGTGGGAAATTACAGGAATGGGGATGTGAAAAGAGTAACTAAACTATCCTTACCAAATTCTTAAATGAATAATGAAAATGTTAAGTTTCTTTTTTTGGACCCACTTTTTAAAAAATTATTTTAATTTTTATTCAATTTTGAACTTAAATTCAAAAAAAAGAATATTTTTGTGTACACAGCACAATAAAAGATTCAATATAAAAACAATGAATTTCCATTTCAGTTTAATTTTTAAAAATATGTAATAAATATTACATATAATTTTCAAAGTTATCCTGCTTTTCTGTGCTTTTAAGTTTTCTTTTGTTCTGACATGCACTTTTTCTACTCCATCCTTAGAGAAGACTACCATTAGACAGAAATATATATATATATATATAGAAATGTAAAACCATACTATACATATTCTACTTATCAGTTCCATCTATGGATGTGGAGATTATCTTTCTTCATAAGTCTTTTTCTCAGTATAAATCCTAGCTGATTAAAATGTATAATTTTTGTAATACATTGTTGTCTCCTAGCTAGTATTTTATTTAGAATTTTTGCATCCATATTCATTAATGAAATTGATCTATAATTTTCGTTCTCTGTTTTTGCTCTTCCTGGTTCAGGAAACATATTTTTTTCATAAAAGGAGTTTGGTAGGATTCTTTCTTTGCCTATTATGACAATTTATTTAATATTGGAATTAGTTGATCTTTAACTGTTTGGTAGAATTCAACTATAACTTCATCTGGTCCTAAGGCTTTTTTCTTAGTAAGCTCATTTATGACCCATTCAGTTTCTTTTTCTAAAGTAGGTTTGTTTATACATTCTTTTTCCTCTTCTGTTTAATTAAGTAGTATATATTTTTGTAAATATTATTCCATTTCATTGAAGTTGTTGAATTTATTGGCATATAATTGGTGAAAAGAATGCCTTAAAATTACTTTGATTTCATCTTCATTAGGGTCATATTCACCTTTTTCAGTTTTAATACTACTAATTTGGTTTTCTTCTCTTTATTTTAATCATATTAACCAATAGATTTATCTATTTTATTATTTTTTCATAACCTCTTCCTAGTTTTAGGTATTAATTCCATGATTTTCTTACAATCAGTTTTATTAAGCTCACCCTAAATTTTTAAGATTTCCAATTTAGTGATTAGAGATTTTAAAGTTTTTTTCCTACTTTTAAAAATTACATGCCCTATTCACTAGTTAGCTCTTTTCTATTTTATTGATATAAGTAGTTATAAGATAGAAGTATTCCTCTCTATTACTGCTTTTAATGAAATTTTTGATAATTTCTAGGATTTGTTCCTTAACCTATTCATTCTTTAAGGTTAGGTTGTTTAGTTTCCAATTAGTTTTTAATCTGTGTTTTCATGGTCCCTTATTGAATATATTTTTTATTGCATGTGAAAAGGATGAACTTAAGTTTTCTGATTTTCTGCATTTAACTATAAAGTTTTTATGCCTTAACATATACTCAGTTTTTGTAAAGTACCATGTAATGCTAAGAAAAAGGCATATTCTTTTCTATTCACAATCAATTCTCTCTATATATCTATCATATCTAGCTTCCCTAAGACTCTTTTCAACTTCTTTCTTATTTACTTTTTGGTTAAATGTGTGCGTGCGTGCGTGCGTGTGTGTGTGTGTGTTTGTCCTTCATTGCTGAAGAAAACCATGCCATCAAGAGAAATAATGACATGACTTGCACTTGACTTTGCTTTGAATGAAGGAGGGCTGTGCAGATTAAATGTATCTAATTTTGAGAGGGGAAAGTTAAGGTTCCCAATATTATAGAACTACTATCTATTTCTACCTGTAAATCACTTAACTTTTCCTTTAAAACTTCAGATGCTATAAATAAGGAAGAAGAAAAAGTAAAAGAAAAGATTAAAGCAAAAGGTAATGATGCAAAATAAGGGATAAAATGAAAGAGAGAAGGAAGGAAAGATTTTGAACAACTTCCTTAACCCAGCAGGAAAAGGGAAGGAACCAAAAGGGTAGACACAGATAAGTAAAAAAAAAAAAATGAAGTAAAAGTAACAATCTAAATTGTACATTCGAAAAAGGATAGAAGTAGGCAAGTTCCAATGTTAAGAGAGCAGAGAGTTTCTGGGAACAGATTAACAAGAAAGTAGTGTAAACAAGATCAATAACAGCACTCACCTCTTAAGGAGAAAAAAAGGACTGACTTAAAAGAGGAAAAAAGTACAACAACTTTCTCTGATAAAGGTCTCATTTCTAAGATATAAAAGGAATAGATTCATATGCTTGAGAATTTAAAAAAAAACCCACTAATCTCACTATGTTAAGTGATCAAAGGCTTTGAACAAGCAGTTTCTCAAAAAAAATTCAATCTTTCAACAACCATATGAAAACATGCTTCAGATTACATCTAATAATCTGAAAATGTAAATTAATGCAGTTCTGAGATTCCACCTCACATCCATTAGATTGAAAAAGTTGACAAAAAGGGAAAATGACAAATGCTGGAAAGGCTACAGAAAAACAGGCACATAGATGCACTTTTAGTAAAGTTGTAAATTGTTCCTGCTATTCTGGAAAAGAATTTGGAATCATATCCCTAAAGTTACTAAATTGTGCATATCCTTTTGGCTTACAGAGTCCACTACTATAATTCGCAAAAGCAAGCAAAGAAAGAAGGTAAAGACTCAAAAATACAAGAATATTTATAGCAGCTGTTTTTTGTAGGAGCAAAGGAATAGAAAACTAAAGGAGTACCTAGGAGCTCCCATCAACTGAGAAATAGCTTACTAAATTATGATATCTAAATGTAATGAAATATCAGTATGTTGTAAGAATTGACAAAGGATGATTTCAGAGAAAACTAGAAAGATATGTATGAACTGATGAAGAGTGAAATGAGTAGAATAAGGAGAAAATGTAATGACAAACAACTTTGACAAAGACTTTAAGAACTCTGATCAATGTAATAACCAATTATGATTTCAAAGAACCAATGATGAAACATGGTACCCACCTCCAGACAGAAGTACTAGAGATGTAGAATAAGACATATTTTTGGACAGCATCAATATGGGAATCTGTTTTCCTTTATTATGCATAATTTTATAATGGTTTTTATTTCCTTTCCCATGGTAGAAGTGGGGGAGAAAGAGAAGTGAAGGAAGAGAAAATAAAATGTTAGTTGAAAAAAATAAGACCAAAGAAATAGAGGAAAGTGTAGCAATCCTGACTTCACGTACAAATGAATTAAACAGTTCAATAAAAGAATGTAAGGGAATGAATAAAAAATCTGCTGCCTAACATAAACACCTAAACTGTAAATAAACCTCGAGAGTAAAAATGAAAGGATGAATGACTGATTTCATTTTCAAGACCTCATGAGAAAGATACCATAAAGAAATGCTAATTACAATAACAAAACGTCTCAAAACCTTTGGCTATTAACCCACCAACATACACATTGAGACAACTAAAGAAAAACACTAATAAGTAATGAGTCATTCAATGTAAATGGCTAGGTTGAACCAACATAGTAAAAACTGTCAATACTATTTATAGATTTAATACCAAATAAATCAAACTACTAACAATTTACATTCAAGATTAATATGAATAGATTAAATTTTTTCTAATTGACCCCAAAGCACCTAACTAGGAAAAGTGGGCAGAAATTTTTGAGACACAGATTTAAAGAACAATTCCCTAACCATCAGAACTATCAAAAAGGAGATGAACTATCTCAGGAGGTAGTGGATTCTCCTTCCTTATAATTAAAAAAGGGTTAGGTGACCATTACTATGGATGCTGAAGCTTTTTGTTCAGGTATTGGTTCTAATCAGTTGCTGAAATTTGGATTTTGTGATATAAGTTTATAATCATACTAACCATGCCTCAATGCATAAATAGCCAAAAGATACTCATTTCTACAAGGAAAACATATTAATTGGCAAGAGTCATCTGAAATATTGCTCAAACTCTTAATAAAATGAGGGTCAGAATAATTGGGATACTGTCTTATGTCCAACAAAATGGCAATGATGATTTAAAATGATGAAAATTCGGTACATTGGAATGTGAGGGAAACGGCAAGCCACTATACTCCTTAAAGAGGTAAGAACTGGTGTAATCTTTTACAAAATAAATTTTTAAAACAAGAATTTTATTTACATGCCTCTGATCCAGTAGTTCAATTATGAGGACCACGGCCAAAGGATATTTTTAAAAGGAAATCTATCTACACAAAAAAAATCTATATAAAAAATATACATCTATACAAAAAATATTCAAAACACTTTCTAATAATTGAAGCCAAATGGAAATAAGTTACATATAAAGCAAGTGGAAAATGGCTGAATAAACTCTGTATGTCAACAAAATTTAATACTAGGGCCAGGAACTGGACCAGAATTTTACTGGTAGAGAAAAATCTCTGATGAGGAAAATCCTTTTACTAATGCAGACTGACAACTGATATACAACAGTGATGTCAATATCAAACAGGAACAGGGGCCACTAAAACATATATCAAGATTCCTCAGGGTTGCACATTGACTTAGAAAAACCAAACATATTTATATATTTCCTTTTTAAGTAATATAGCAACACATTATAATCAGTTAAGGACCACATTTTAATTTGGTCTAGGATTCCACAACTCAGGAATATTGGTGACTTGCATGCAGTGTGTTTGACACTTCTAGCCTAGATCAACGAGAGATTAAGGAACCTGCCTAGGGACACACCACCAGTATGTGTCAGAGTCACATGAGGTGAGACTTGAACTCAGATCTTCTTGGCTCCAATGGTAATTAGTTCTCTACCAATATGCTATATTGCCTCCATGACAGAATTAAGGATACTATAAAAATGACAAATATGAGAATTACAAGAAACATAGAAAGACCACAGAAATGTAAAGAAAACAAAATCAGAAAACACATCATACTGATAATGACTGTAAAAAAATTTATAATAAAATCTGCCAAAGACACAGGGAAAATAAAAAGAGGGTATAAAAGCAAGTAAAAATTCTTTTGTTTAAATGTATATAATTTTTTGTGTAATGAACAAAATTTGAGTTTTTCTTACATGTCTGATTTCATTCCTGGCTATTGTTTTTATTTTGAAAAGGACTATTGAGTTTTTAAAAAGTAGAAAAATTACTTTATAGGTAAACTCTATTATAAGATATAGTTTCCAGAAAGGATTTATAAAGTACATGAGTAAAGAAAAAAGGTTTCAACTTGTGAGACAAAATTTTTCCAAATATACATACTGTTCCATCTTCCATGAGTTTCAAGCAAGAACCAAAATCCGCTAACCGAATGTGACCATTCACATCCATCAGAATATTATCAGGCTTAATATCCCTGCAAAAAGAAATATATTAAAGTTTTAGATGGGGGAAAATAAAAATAAGATGTCATCTAATAAGATTATTCTTTACCTGCTTCTTTACATTTCTAAAGGATTTCTGGACTTGCTAAGTAATTATTACTTAGTTAATTGTCAGCTGACATCATTCTTTTCTCAACAAGAGAATAATGTATTCCTGGCTCTCTTGTGGACCAGGAAAATAGGATAATCTGTTTGACAAGAGTTTTCCCATCTACTTCTGATAAGCAGCAGCTTTTTGTATGCTATGAGAAGCTGAAGAAAGGTGGAGTAATTCTATATTTCAACATTTCTTTCTGTTGCTAGGTCTAGGACATTAAAAAGAGGTATCATACCTTTTCAAGAGTTTCTGATAGCAATTCTAAACATATAAACATGCAAGGTATTTTAGCATGAGGGTAAGAATAATTTCTATATGGGTTAAGTTAAGGTCATCTCTTGCTCACATTCCCTTCATACTGATGTGAGGACCATTATCAACAAATTTAGAACTAAATTACACTTATATTTATTACACATTTTTAAAAAAAGAATGGTAACTCCCTTCATACTTCAGGTACAGCAAGAATGTAAGAATGTGGGTTCAGTGTATTTTGGGGTTTTCATGGGCACTACTAAAATAGCACATAGATCAGTTCATCTTGAGTTACACTAATGCTTAAAAAGATCTATTTTAGCACAAAAAATTAATTGCTTTAGAATAAAATGATACAATGAAATGTCCATGCTACTATAACTCCATGAGCTCATCTTTTCAGAATGATGACTTTGCTTCTGCTGTTGCTACAACAACTTTCCTAAGTTAATGAAAGCTTTGGATGAGCTATGGAACAGCAGTTGACTCCATAATATCACTCCTTCAAACAGTACAAATGGCAATTCAACCACACTTTTTCATTCAGCGCAACTCTTGTTCATCTCTCTCTCCCATAAGTACTTCACAAGGGAGTCCACTCAGTGTGTAGAGTATTTTTCTCTACATTTATATAAATGTAAATTCTCTCATTACATGACCAAACCATCTTGTTTTTTTAAACCATATATCAATATGTCACAAATTCTAGAGCTTTTTGCAACAGCCTGACCTAAATAGCTCTAAAGTTTAATGAAAACTGAAATTATTTTAAGGGCATGGGATAAAATTTTCTAATACACCTAAAATTCAATTATACAAAAATAACATTACAATATCTATAATAATCAAATCCCAACCTACAATGTGACCAACACTCTAATATTCCAATAAATATGAAGTTTCATCAATAGATATTTTCTCCTGTAATGCAGATCACAACCCAACAACAAAAATGGCACACTGCAATTGGAAAGGCACTACATTTGGAAACAGGTTTAAGCCCTGACCATATAAAATATACAACACAGGAACATATATGAACACATTCTAATTTTCATTCTACCACTAACAAACTAAATGACCTCAGATGAATTACACAATCTCTGTAAGATTCACTTTTTTAATGAGTAATACTGCATCACATTGAATTTCATTTATTAAACATCTACTAAGTAACAGATCAAAAAAAAGTATACTGATTAATGGCTCAATGGAGATGCAAATATAAGTACCTTTTCTGGCTCTAAAATTAACTCAATCCAAAAAGCCATAAAAAGAGGATTTGACCAGCAATTTTTTTAAAAAATATGGTTTGGGGCATAAAGAACAAAGTCAATTTAGAAAACAGTATTTTATGACTTTATCTTCCTGTTCAATATTTAGGAGGCAAAAATTATCTTAAAACAATAAACCTGGTAGAAGTACAGACATAGTAGAGCTCTCCCCACAAGTCAGCGAAATACCTGTAAAAAACATGATTCTAAAAAAATTCTGGAGTTGCAGAATCCACTGAATGATGGAATGAAGCAAATCACCAACCTAAGACAACCTGGAAGGTTGACAGGAAGTGACTGCACCACACTGGGAGCAGAATACTGTCGAGCATGGGTCATGCCAGCATAGACAATAAGGACCTGAGGCAGCCTGGCAGGAAGATAGGACTGAATCTCTGGCACCTGTGGTGGTTTCCAGACTTCACAACTCCAAAACATCAAGGACAAATTAGAAGCTCAATGGAAAAAACCAGTGGGACCTGTGTGAAAGAGTAGAATGGTCCAGGCCCAGCCCTACAGCAGCAGAGGGCATATAGGAGCCTACGGCAGTTACTACTGCCAGCTGTTTCTGGAGCTTTAGGCCCACAGATTGTGGGGCAATCAAGTAGCTGACAATACACGCCCCTCCCAACCCCACCAGAAGCAGAGAACTTGACAAAAAACTCAAAAGTCAAGTAAATGGTTGGAGAAATGAGCAAAAAGCAGAAAACGAATCCTATTTAAAATCTTACTTGGGGGACGAAGAAGACCAAAATACACAAACAGAAGACGACAACAAAGTCAAAGCTCCTACATCCAAAAACTTCAAGAAAAAATATGAATTGTGCTCAGGCCTTTCAAAAACGATTCTGAAAATCAAGTAAGAGAAGTAGAGGAAAAATTGGGAAGAGGAACGAGAGTGATGTAAGAAAATCATGAAAAATGAATCAACTGCTTGCTAAAGGAAACCCCCAAAAATGGTGAAGAAAATAACACCTCAAAAAAACAGACTAACCCAAAATGGCAAAAGAGATCCAAAAAAGTCAATGAGGAGAAGAAAGCCTTAAAAAAGCAGAATTGGTCAGATGGAAAAGGAGGTCCAAAAGCTTACTGAAGAAAATAATTCCTTTAAGATTGGAATGAAGCAGATGGAAGCTAATGACTTTACAAGAAATCTAGAAATGACAAAACAAAACCAAAAGAATGAAAAAAAAAAAGAACATAATATGAAATATCTCATTGGAAAAACAACTGACCCGGAAATTAGATCCAGGAGAGAGAATTTGAAAATTACTGGACTACCTGAAAGCCATGATCAAAAATAAAGCCTGGACATCATCTTTCAAGAAATTATCAAGGAAAACTGTCATGATATTCTAGAACCAGAGGGTAAAATAACTATTGAAAGAATCCCCCGATCACCTCGTTAAAGAGATCACCAAAGGAAAACTCCTAGGAATATTGTAGCCAAATTCCCAAACTCCCAGGTTAAGAAGAAAATATTGCAAGCAGCCAGAAAGAAACAATTCAGGTATTGTGGAAACACACTCAGGATAACACAAGATCTAGCAGCTTCTACATTAAGGGATCAGAGAGCTTAGAATAAGATATTCCAGAGGTCAAAGGAGTTAGGACTAAAATCAAGAATCACCTACTGAGAAAAACTGAGTATAATACCTCAGGGTAATGGTAATTCATACCTCAGGTAATAATACCTCAGGAAAATGGTAATTCAATGAAATAGAGGACTTTCAAGCATTCTTGATGAAAAGACCAGAGCTGAATAGGAAATTTGACTTTCAAACTCAAGAATTAAGAGAAGCATGAAAAGATAAATAGGAAAGAGAAATCATAAAGGACTTACTGAAGTTGAACTGTTTACATTCCTACATGGAAAGATAATATTTGTAACTCTTTAGACTCTTCTCAGTATTTGGGTAGTTGGAGGGATTATATACATAGAAACAGAGGGCACAGGGTGAGTTGAATATGAAGAGATGATATATCTAAAAAAATAAAATTAAGGGGTGAGAAAGGAATATATTAGGAGAAAGAGAAAGGGAGAAAGAGAATGGGGTAAATTATCTCTCACATAAAAAGGGCAAGAAAAAGCTTTTCAATGGAGGGGAAAAAAGAGAAGGTGAGAGGGAAAGAGTGAATTTAACTCTCATCAGATCTGACTTAAGGAGGGAATAACATGCATATTCAATTTGCCATGACAATCTATCTTACACTACAGGAAAGTGGGGGAGGTGGGGGAGAGGATAAGAGGTGGGTGGGTGGGGGATAATGGAAGGAAGGGCAAATGGGAGGAGGGGGTAATTAGGGGTAAGCACTGTTGAGGAAAGACAGTGTCAGGAAAGAGTAGAATAATAAACGGGGGGATAGGATGGAGGTAAATATAGTCTTTCATATCATGACTGCTATGAAGGTGTTTTGCATGACTATACATGTATAGCCTATATTGAATTGGTTAGGAAGGGAAAGAAACTGGAACTCAAGGTTTTAAAGATGAATGCTAAAAATTGTTTTTACATGCAAGTAGGAAATAAGACATATAGGCAATGGGGTACAGGAACCTATCTTGCCCTACAGGAAAATAGAAGGGCAAGGGAATGGCGGGGGGGAAGGGGTGACAAAAGGGACGGCACACTGGAAGAAGGGGTAATCAGAATGCATGCTGTCTTGGGGTAGGGGGAGGGGAGAGATGGGGAGAAAATTTATTACTCAAAATCTTGTGGAATTGAATGTTGAAAACTAAAAATAAATTAATTAATAAAAAAAACATTCCTCTCAGAAAAAACAACCCAATAATTCTAAAATGAATTGTAATTTAACAGACAGAAGCAGAGCAAAAATAAGTGTATAAGGCTAAATAAGCGTGTGTACATGCACGCATACAAACACACACTATGTGCATATATGGTCCTATAAAGGCAATACCATCTCTTCTTTGCAATGGACCTCAAATTTTGGAGGAGCTGTATTCATCCTCTGATTAGCAACGGAGAAATCCCAAAGACCACCAGAACCTTTTCAATTATCTGTGATTCAATCAATTAACCAGAATTTATCAAACACCTACCATGTGCCAGCCACTATGCTAGGCACTGGGGACACAAAATCAAACAATGATCTCTATTGCTGAAGTCAGTGTTGTAGTTCTTCCTCATATCCTGCTATATCTAATCACTGTCAAGTCTTACTGACTGTATTTCTACATTAGCATTTCTCTCATAGGACCTCTTCTTTCACCACTGACAAGGCCATTATCCTGATTTAGCCTTCATCATTTCTTGCTTATACTATTACACTACAAGTTGATTAGCTTGACCATGGTCATACAGCTAGTTAAAGATTTAAACTGAAATTTTCCAGACTACAAGTTCAACACCATTATGTATTAGTAGTATGAATATTTTCAACCTCCTAGCTCTATGCACAATTAACATAAATCTGACCATCATTGTATTTATTATGATGATTTACATTGTTAATCAAATATTGATTCTCTAAAATGGAGAAGATACACACACAAACACACACACAATAATTACAGTGTATTCCCAAAGTCTTCATGTAATTTTAAGATATAAGAGCTTAAATCTGTACTGAGACTTTTAGGGCATCTATATAAAGAAAAGAAATAAAAAATGATTAACTACAAGAGAGGTTGTGAAGGAGAGACATAGTATCTGGGGGGAACCAGGAGGATCCACTCATACATAAGCTAGTGTTTGAATGGAGTTTTGAGGGAAGAGCACTTTATGAGGCAAAGGCAAGGAGCAAGTACCATCCAGACAAGAAGAAAGAGAGGAGGGGGAGAAGCCAAGATGGCGGAGTAGAAAGATACACATATGCTAGCTCCTAAACCACAGCCCATAGAATACCTGTAAAGAAGAACTCCCAACAAATTCTGGAGCAGCATAAGCCACAGAACAATGGAGTGGAGGAGATTTCTGTTCCAGAAAGACCTGAAAAACTGACAGGAAAGGTCCATTGCACACCGGACCCAGAGCAGAGCCCAGCCCTACCTTGGCCGCGCAGCACTGAGAGGAGCAGATCCGAGCAGGCTTCAGGGACAGAATCTCTAGTGACTGCACAGGTCCTTCCCACCCACAGGCACCAAAGGTCAGTGAGAGGATGTTTTCTACTTGCTGAGAGGGGAGTGGGGTGTCTCCATAACTCAGGCCCCCTCGGGAGGCAGCAGCAGAGGCAGCAGCAGACAAGGGCTCCCAAAGCAGGTAGGAGCTCAGATCCATTGTTGAAGATCTCCCATGTAAACCCCCTGAGGGAACTGAGCTGCGTGGGGTGGCCCTGCCCCCATCCGAGCAGTTGAACTCAATCTCACACTGAATAGCAGCCCTGCCCCTGCCTAAGGCCCTGAGGCTGGGAAGCAGCATTTGAATCTCAGACCCCCAAGTGCTGGCTGGGTGGATCTGGAGGTGAGGTGGATGTGGAGAGGAAACTCATTAGTCAAGTAACTAGCTGGGAAAATGCCCAGAAAAGGTAAAAAAATAAAACCATAGAAGGTTACTTTCTTGGTGAACAGATATCTCCTCCCATCCTTTTAGATGAGAAAGAACAATGCTTACCATCAGGGAAAGACATAAAAGTCAAGGCTTCTGTATCCCAAACATCCAAAATAAATATTCAATGACCTCAGGCCATGGATGAGCTCAAAAAGGATTTTGAAAATCAAGTTAGAGAGGTGGAGGAAAAACTGGGAAGAGAAATGAGAAAGATGCATGAAAAGCAGGTCAACACCTTGATAAAGGAGACCCCAAAAAATGCTGAAGAAAATAACACCTTTAAAAATAGGCTAACTCAATTGGCAAAAGAGGTTCAAAAAGCCAATGAGAAGAATGCTTTAAAAAGCAGAATTAGCCAAATGGAAAAGGAGGTCCAAAAGCTCACTAAAGAAAATAGTTCTTTCAAAATTAGAATGGAACAGATGGAGGCTAATGACT
>CM053770.1:576791850-576872730 GCA_028658325.1 Potorous gilbertii | reverse complement strand
GCTAACTCAATTGGCAAAAGAGGTTCAAAAAGCCAATGAGAAGAATGCTTTAAAAAGCAGAATTAGCCAAATGGAAAAGGAGGTCCAAAAGCTCACTAAAGAAAATAGTTCTTTCAAAATTAGAATGGAACAGATGGAGGCTAATGACTTTATGAGAAACCAAGAAATCACAAAACAAAACCAAAAGAATGAAAAAATGGAAGATAATGTGAAATATCTCATTGGAAAAACAACTGACCTGGAAAATAGATCCAGGAGAGATAATTCAAAGATTATGGGACTACCTGAAAGCCATGATCAAGAAAAGAGCTTAGACATCATCTTTCATGAAATTATCAAGGAAAACTGCCCTGATGTTCTAGATCCAGAGGGCAAAATCACCTCCTGAAAGAGATCCAAAAAGAGAAACTCCTAGGAACATTATGGCCAAATTCCAGAGTTCCCTGGTCAAGGAGAAAATATTGCAAGCAGCTAGAAAGAAACAATTCAAGTACTGTGGAAATACAATCAGGATAACACAAGATCTAGCAGCTTCTACAGTAAGGGATCGAAGGGAGTGGAATATGACATTCTAGAAGTCAAAGGAACTAGGATTAAAACCAAGAATCACCTACCCTGAAAAACTGAGTATAATACTTCAGGGGAAAAAATAGTCTTTCAATGAAATAGAAGTCTTTCAAGCATTCTTGATGAAAAGACCAGAGCTGAAAAGAAAATTTGACCTTCAAACACAAGAATGAAGAGAAGCATGAAAAGGTAAACAATAAAGAAAAGTTATAAGGGACTTACTAAAGTTGAACTGTTTACATTCCAACATGGAAAGACAATATTTGTAACTCTTGAAACTTTTCAGTATCTGGGTAGTT
This sequence comes from Potorous gilbertii, assembly GCA_028658325.1. Lineage (NCBI taxonomy): Eukaryota > Metazoa > Chordata > Mammalia > Diprotodontia > Potoroidae > Potorous > Potorous gilbertii. The sequence goes on along the minus strand of CM053770.1, from coordinate 576,871,864 downwards.
AGTAGGATTACACACACACACAAACACACACACACACATATGCATGCACACACGCGCGTGCACACACAGAGTAAAGAGTGAAAAATGAAATTAAGCAGTTTAGAGAGAAATACATTGGGAAGAGAAAGGGAGAAATGGAATGGGGCAAATTATCTCTCATAAAAGAGGCAAACAAAAGACTTTTTAGAGGAGGGAAAAAGAGGGGAGGTGAGAGAAAAACATGAAGTTTACTCTCAACTAAAGGAAGAAATAAAATGCACACTCATTTGGGTATGAAAACCTATCTTACAATACAGGGAAGTGGGGGATAAGCAGGGTCGGGGGGATGATGGAAGGGAGGGAAATGGGAGGAGGGAGCAATTTGAAGTCAACACTCTTGGGGAGGGACAGGATCAAAAGAGAGAATAGAAGCAATGGGGAGCAGGATAGGATGGAGGGAAATATAGTTAGTCTTACACAACACGACTATTATGGAAGTCATTTGCAAAACTACACAGATATGGGGTATATTGAATTGCCTGCCTTCCCAAAGGGAATGGGTGGGGAGGGAGGGATGGGGAGAAGTTGGAACTCAAAGTTTTAGGAACAACTGTTGAGTATTGTTCTTGCTACTAGGAATTAAGAAATACAGGTAATGGGGTACAGAAATCTGGCCCTACAGAACAAAAGAGAGGATGGGGACAAGGGAAGGGAAGGATGTCAGAAGAGACAGCAGATCGCTGAAAGGGGCAATTAGAATGCTCGGTGTATTAGGGTGGGGGGAGGGGACAAATGGGGAGAAAAGTATATCAATTTTGTTCTTAGTTTTTCTTAATAAGGTACATGCTTTGTTACTGAGTAAATCTGCTAAATAAAAACATTGATCCTCCTTGCTTTGGGTCCTCAAGAAAGACCAAGACCAAGGCCAAAAACAAAGATCATTCCAAATATCTATATTTATATCAAAGGTCATTTTATTATAATGGAACTGGGAGGAGGGGAGGGAAGAAGTAGCGTTGTGACAAGTTTCTAAATTCAGAGACGATCCTTCTAATAATTCATGTTTCCGATAATGCATATTTCAGTTACGGATAATAAACCAATCAGAAAAAATTAACCGACAGATCACAAGGTTTTTATAAGATGCAAGTCAATTTAAACTTTGACTATAACATAGTCCCCAAACAAGATTCATTATTATATTTGGACATACTAAAGATTAAATGAGCTTATCAAATATAGTTACATGAAAAACCATGGGAAAATATACTGAGAGCTTGGACACCCAGTCTATCTAGTAAAATGAAGGCATTATGAAAAAGGTTCCCCTGGAATTAATGAAAAGAAATGCTAGGGAAGATGGCCTGGCCCTACCAGGTCCCAAATTATATTATAAAGCACCAATCATCAAAACCACTTGGTACTGGCTAAGAAATAGAGGGTCAGACCAGTGGAATAGGGTAGGTACTCAAGATACAGTAGTCAATGAATATAGCAATCTACTGTTTGAAAAACCCAAGGACCCCAGTTTCTGGGATAAGTACTCACTATCTGACAAAAATTGCTGGGAAAACTAGCTAACAGCTTGATGGAAACTGGGCACAGACCAATGTCTGACATCATACACAAGAATAAAGTCCAAATGGATACATGATCTAGGTATAAAGATTGATACTATAAACAAATTAGGAGAGCAAGGAATAGTGTATTTGTCAGATTTATGGAGAACGGAGAAATTTTTGACCAAACAAGGCAGAGAGAACATTATGAAATGCAAAATGGTTGAAAAATTTTTGCACAAACAAATCCAACACAACCAAGATTAGGATGGCAGTAGAAAACTGGGAAAGAATTTTTGCAATTAGTGTCTATGATAAAGACCTCACTTCTAAAATATATAGAGAACTGAGTCAAATGTACAAGAATACAAGTCATTTCCCAATGATAAATGGTCAAAGAATATGAACAGGCAGTTTTCAGAAGAAGAAATTAAAGCTATTTATAGTCATACGAAAAAATGCTCTAAATCACTATTGATTAGAGAAATGCAAATCAAAACAACATCACACCTGATTGGCTAACACGACAAAACAGGAAGATGATAAATGTTGGAGAAAATGTGGGAGGGTTGGAACACTAATTCATTGTTGGTGGAGCTGTGAGCTGATCCAACCATTTTGGAGAGAAATTTGAAACTATGCCCAAAGGGTTACAAAAACATGCATACCCTTTGACCCAGTAATATCACTTCTGGGACTGTATCCCAAAGAGATCATAAAAATGGGAAAGGGTCCCACATATACAAAAATATTTATAGCAGCCCTCTTCTCTCTTTGTGGTGGCCAAAAACTGGAAATCAAGGGGATGTTCATCAATTGAGAAATGTCTGAACAAGTTGTGATATATGAACGTACTGGAATACTATCGTGCTACAAGAAACGATGAAAAGGAAGACTTCAGAGAGGCCTGGAAGAACTTATAGGAACTGATGCTGAGTGAAAGCAGTAGAAACAGGAGAACTTTGTACACAGCAACAACTGCAGTATGTGAGGAATTTTTCTGGTAGACTTAGTCCTTCACAGCAATGCAAGGACTTAAAAAATTCCCAATGGACTCTTGAGACAAAATGTCTTCCACATCCAGAGAAAGAACTATGGAATTTGATCGCAGAATGAAGCAGACCATTTTCTCTTGTGTTATGTTTTGTTTTATGGTTTCTCCCATTCATTTTACTTCTTCTATGCAACATAACTAAGGTGAAAATGTATTTAATAGGAATGCATGTGTAGAACCTATATATAAGATTGCATGCCACCTTGGGGAGGGAGGAGAAAAAAAATCTAAGATATATGGAAGTAATTGTAGAAAACTGAAAACAAATTAAATAATTTTTTTTAAAAAAGTCCCCCTGTAACTTTTGAAGAAAAATTCACCTTAAAGAAGTCTGAAAAAATCAAATTCAAAAGAGTTTATTTACCTGTAGTTCCTCCACTCTAAATAATGATATAGAAAATCAGATTATACCATGATCTGTCTTATTTTTATACTTGTATTGATTCCAGGATCTTCACTTGCCTAGTTTAATGCCAGTAACATAACTACAATTAACTCATTTGACTTAATATTTCATGAATTTATAGCCTTTTAGTCAGGGAGTATATTCCTCAATCATGATACAAAATAGAGTTTTAGCCCAAAAAAGTTTTAGAATGTCTCCCTTAAATAAGTTCTCCCTTAAATTTTACTTACAAATGCTTCTCTAATAGTTTTTATAAATAACCATTCTGCAAAAGCCATATCTATATATTTATCATGGTGTGGAGGTGACCAAAGTTCTCAAAAGTTTTAAGAGTGGATTGCAAACTCAGGCTGATCCATTTTACAATGCTGACAAGACATGCTGTTTTGTCACAAGGGTGCTGTCTAGCAAAAGAATGTGCCTGCTATAAAAGACAGCTCATGAACTGTTTGACTATATCAACCAAAGAAACAAAAAATTACAAATTACTATCTCCTTTATATGGTCCCTCATCAACTTGTATAGCAAAACTGGAAGGAAAAGCTGAATAGGAATACAAAGAACATTGAGATTCAAGATCATATAAACAGTACTTGCTAGTACTCTACATGTCTGACCTGTGTCCAATGAATGAACACACTACTAGAAGAACAGAATATCAAAACTGGCATTCTTACTATATATAAAATTAGAAGATGTATGCTGAAATGGAAAGGTGATTTTGAGGTTCTCCTAAGAGAAGCAAGAGAAAGGGATGATAAGATTCAGTTTCATTGTTCACCCAAAGGCAATAAGGAACTTCATTTCATAGCACCCTTGATCATCTTGTATTCAAGTGATCATAGTGGGTATTTTCAAAAAGATAAATACAAAAATAAATTATAAATAAGGGAACCAAGAAATTCTATAAAGAACTTAAGTCAACATATATTTTAATACACAATAACTTGAATGCAAAGATAGCAAATGGGAAGAAAACAAAAAAGTAGTGGAAAATTCAGCTTAGTATAAGAATAAAAAGCAACTTATATACACTGTATAGAAATCCTATACTTATTTATAATGAATACATTATTCAAAAGGAAAATAAGAAATCAGAATTACAAAATCTCAGCAATGGAAGGGATCTCAAAGGACACTCTAGTTTAGTGCGACTGAAGGGAAACCCCCTCTACCCTTAAGTACTTCAACTGATCTATAATCTCAACTTTTTGGAAGTTCCACCAATGATGCCTACCCAACCTGAATAACTTTTGTCCATGTCCTACCATTCAACATGGAGTGGCAGTGGAGCCATACCCAAAATTTTAGCAACCTTCCTCAGCTTATCCCCAAATCAGGAAGGTTATCAATGGAGTACTTTGGCTGCTACATATGTTTGTGCATGTGTGTGTGTCTTACCTTGTTCTCATTTTACATTTATTTGGACATTCTAAAGAAGAAAATAGACTAAAGAAGCCCATTTTCTCTTCCTTCTTTACTTCCTGGATGTCATCTCTTACTTCTGTTCTTTATTTGAATTATTTGTTTTGTGTTTTTGTGTTCATCCCTCCTTTACAAAGAAAACCATGCCATCAGAGAAATGACATGACTTGCACTATTATTTGTAGATTATGTTACACTCTGATCATACCAATCATGTGCCTTTTCATTGTTCTCTATGGCATATTCATTTTTAATTCTTTACAGACTGTATATCCCAAATCTTGCTGCCATTCATTAGCACTAGTAGAATGCTGGCATTAAAAAGATGGGCCTTTTCTTCTGTGGGAAACCTGGAGTCTTATAAATTCCAGAAGACAATCCAGCCTGTTCAAGTGTGGGCCCAATTTGTCTATTAGTACTCTCTGTCCCAGAGATATATAACGATGTAGAAGCTCTGTCCAGTCAAATGTATGTTATAATTTAGACAACAGATAGTCCAGCCACTCAGGCTTTCTTCATCCTTGCAATATTTCACAAATACTCTCATTTCAACTTGAGCTGGGTCTCCTTCACCATAGCAATATAAATATTTTTAGCAAGCATATATCTCCTTGTTTTAACAATTAATTAATCAAGATTTATTAAGTGAGTACTCTATGCCAAACATAAAGCTAAATGTCGGAGATACAAGGAAAGATAAAAACCATTTCTGCCTTTAAGGAATTTAGTTACAATCTTCATAATCTAATCCCTATGTGATAATGGGGAAGATAACAAATAAATAAGAGACCAGAAAAATGCAGACAAGATGGAAGGTAACAACTACCATAGAAAGGTTGCAACTGAAGGTAATGAGAAAAGATGCCTATAAATGGTGGTGTTTGACCTGAAGTTTGAAGAAAGAGATTCTAGGAGGCAGAGGTGAGGTGGGAGAAAATTATTAGCCTGGGGGATTGCTATGTCTCTCCTATGTGCAAACATGGAGATGGGGATGGAGCATCATGTGCCAGGAATGTTAGGTAGGTTAATATGACTAGGTCATGAAGTACGCAGAGAAGAGTAAAGTATAAGAAGACAAAAACGTATAAAGCAGAAATGTTATAAAGGATGTTAAGTGTTAGACAATGAGTAATCTTTAGGAAATCTTGAATGATTTTTTTACGTATGAATGGGAGTCACCTTCTTAGAACAAGCTTGATTCAGGGAAAACAAACGCCAGTGAAGTACTGGGTCTGGAGTCAAGAAGACCTGACTTCATATTCCACCTCAGACACTTTATAAGTTATGTGACCCTGAGAACGTCACTTAACCTCTGTCTGCTTCAAGCAGTTTCCTAAATCATTAAATGCTAAAACCTCTACTTCCCATGGTTGCTATAAGAACCAAATGAGATAATAATTATTAAAGCATTTAGCACAGTGCCTGACTCGTAGCAGGTTGATAAATGCTTATTTCTTCCCCTTTCTCATCACTACAACGGTCTAAGTGTGAGGCAATGCCCTGAATCAGGGTGGCAGTAGCGTCAGAAAAGATAAGGGGTGGTATGCAAGAGATGTCATGAGAGTATAATTGATAACAGCTTGCAAATAACTAAATAAGGGTAGTGAAAGAGTGAGGGCTTCAGGATAATACTTTAGTTGCAAACCTAGGTGACTGGGAGGATAGTAGTGTCTTTGAGAGTAAAAGCCAAGTTACGAAGAAGAGAGGGCTTTGCGCGGAAAAAGATGAGTTTAGCTTTGGACATATTGAGTTTAAAATGTTTATAGAGCATCCAATTCAAGAGGTCTAAGAGGCACCTGAGATTGAAGGTCAGGGAAGGGTCAGAACTAGATAAACAGATCTGAGAATCATTTTCACAGAGATAATATTTATATTTAATTATCATGGGGACTGATGAGATCATCAAGAAAAATCATATGGAGGAAGAAAAATCACTCAGGCCACAGACTTGGAAGATGCCTCTGGTTGGTGGGCATTACATGGATGTGTATCCAGGAAAAGTGACAGAGAAGGAGAAGGTGAGAAATGCCGCTAAAATGTTGGAGAACCAAGAGGAGTAATACAATGGCAAAGATGTCACATCAAATTCTAAGATTATCTAAAGGCACATAAGATGGAGAAGAGTTAGGGAAAATTTATCATTATGACTGCTCCATCTCCAGATTAGCAAGAACACATCCATAATGACAGGTTCGTTTGACTACTTTTTCATCAATTGCATAATAGAAAGAACTTGTTAGATGACTAAAATCTCCTTTGTCCCTTTTAATCAAGAAGTTACACATACAGAGCATAAGTTTGATTAAATGAGACTAAGGAGACTTTTGTCATCTAAGTTCTTTCTATAATACAACTGAATAAAAGGTGTGCTTCATTCATGATTCCATGAAGTTTGTTTTTTGTTAATTATATTTTTAAGGCATTTGATTTAGTAGAGTAAAACAGTTCCACAAAGACTTCAACAATGTATCTCCTGCGCAGAAAGACACAAAAAAGATAAGTTTGAAGATTAGCAGCAATAACCTCTGCGAGTTACAGAATATCCCAGTCCCTGAAGAAATAAAATTGCATGTCACCTATACGACAACAAAGAGTCAACATAGTGGTGGAGGCATAAACAAGCTGGAACATGCAACTAACAATGAAATGATGCAGTTTAAAAGATATCATCAAAGAGATATATTACTAGAAAAGAAGGTTGGTCTTGACAGGTGAAAAAAAAACAAGGAATAATAGTGTATGTATTTCACTTCCAGGTATTAAAGTATATTTCAAAACAATAAGCATAAAAATTATTTGGATCTGGTTAAAAAATATATAAAAATAGATCAGTAGAACAAACCAGATAGGAAAATGACCAGACCATTAAAAAAATAGGAAAAAAAATCATATTCAATACTTGTTACAACTATGGCTAACAAGTGAATTCTCTGTCCAGCAAGAGTTGGAGGCAACTATAAAAACAAATAATTTCGATCACATGGAATAAAAGAGTTTTTCATAAACAAAATTATTGCAATGAGGATAAGAAAGGAAGAATATATATTTGGATTAAATATCTCTGATATGGGTCTGATATCCAAGATATAAACACAATTAATCAAAATATATAAAACCAAAAGCCATTTTCCAAGTAGATTAAGTGTTCAAAGGATATAAACAGTTTTCAAAAGAAAAATTACAAGCCACTAATAGCCACATGAAAGAACACTCCATAGCACTAATAAAAGAAACAAGTCAAAATGAAGATAAGGTTTCATTTCACACCACTGCCGACAAAGATGATAAAAGATTAGAGATTTGAGACAAAAACAGGTACACAAATGCAATGCTAGTGGAGTCATGAATTGACCCCAAACATTCTGGAAAGCAATGTGAAATTGTCCGAAGAGAATGACTAACAAGTCCACACTGTGTAACCAAGAGATTCTATTGCTAAGCACTTGCCACACAGAGATAGATGGTAAAATATTTATGAGAAATAGAACTTTTGACATCAAGTAAAGACAGAATGATTGGGGAATGTCTAAGTTGTGGTACATTAATTTAATGGAATACTACTCTGCCCTAAGAAGAGATGAATATAATAAATGGATAGAAACATGGGAAGATTTAAATGAAATACATACAACTAGGAAACCAATATATGTATAAATACAACAGTGTAAATGGAAAGAAGCAGAAAAATAAATGGAAGTGAATGCTGCAAAATTACAGTGACCAAGTATGGTTCCAAACAAGAAAGCAGTTCTTACTTCTTACTCTTACAGAGGTGGCGGTCCATGTGTCCATAACACTCATAAGAAAAGGCTTTTTCAATATGTAGGTTAATTATGCTGAACTGTAACAGAGAAAGAAGTGCACAAAGCCTGGACCTAACACAAAGTTCCAATCTAGAAAGGAAGACTAGAAGAATAAGTAAACAAATAAACAAAAAAGAACTATTAAAACACCAACTAGACCCAAGACATAAGACCAGAAGGAAAGATTAACTACAAAATATATGCAAACAAAACTTCAATGAAAAACACGGTTTGCCCATAAGAACAATCAGAATTCCTGAAAGAGATGAAGCAAGAGTTTAAAATTTTTAAAAATATTAAAAATGAAATGAGATCTACGGGAAAAAATTGTAAAAATAGGAAAGAAAAAACTTAGAAAAAGAACTTATAGCCTGGCAGAAGAAGAATAAAATCTTACCCAAGAAAGGTAGTTACTTAACTTCTTGAAAATTAGAATAGATCAGACATTAATGGCTCCATAAAGAAACAAAAAATATTAAAACAAAGTCAAAAGATTGAAAAATATTATCTATTACAACTTAAAACTGGACTAAGACTTGGGACACACTGAATTGGGGAGTTTAAAACCTCACAAAGAAATTCAGAAAAGCAGAAATATTAAGCATATACATTACTGACCATTAACCTTTATAAAGTCATCAAAGAAAGTATTAAAAATTAATTGAAAACTGTAACAACTTTAAGGAACTAAAAGATCAAAGAATAAATAATAGAAACAATAGACAACTTCAATAAAGCTAATGATAGATAAAACCAAAATCTGGGGGATATAGTCAATGCAATATTCCAGTGAAAAAGGACAGCTCTAAACACTTTCATCAATATATGAGCACAGATTAATAAATTAGGTATGAAATCAAAAAAGGTAAAAAACCAAAAAAGCTAAAACCCAATAAAACATAAAAATGGAGATCTTGAAAATAAAAATTAAATTAATAAAATTTTAAAAATAATTTAATTAATAAATAAAATTGTAAATTTTTTAATCAAAAAAAGGCAGATCATGAGCCAATTTGATACTTTTAAACAAAAGGGAACCAAAATTACCAGTATCAAAAGTTTAAAAAGGAGGAATCAAAGGAAATGAAAAAGAAAGAAAAGATTTCATCAGAAGTTATTGTACTCAAATCTATGCCAATAAAACAGACAATTTAAATTAAATGGATGAATATTTTTAAAATCTAAAATACTCCTACTAACATAAGAATAAGAAGTAGAGAATTTAAACAAACCAATATTAAAAAAGAAATTGAACACAGTACAAATGAACTTCAAAAGGAAAATATCTGATGACCAGATAGATTTACAAATCCCAGCAAATATTCAAAGAAGAATTAACTCCAATATCTGCAAAATTTTTTTTGCAAAAAATAGGAAAAGAAGGGATCCATAAAAATTCCTTCTTTGAAACTAATATGGTGTTGATATCTAAACCAGGGAGAGTAAAAAAGGAAAAGAAAACAAACCAATACAAAAATTTTATATAAAATATGAGCTAAAGATCCAAAACAACATATCACCAAGATGAAGACTAATGGTTAGGTTGGATTTATGCCAGCAAATAAAGGGCTAATTCAACATTAAGGAAGCTATAAACACTGTTGTCTATATTAGTAACAAGAATAAAAATGATATGGTTACATCAGTAGATGAAGGAAAAAAGCTTTCGATATAAATTATATCATATACCCATGTACATTAGCAAACTAAATAAATTACCAGAGAAATAATAATTGTTCATGGGTAGAACACGCAAATATGTTAAAAATAAAAATACCAGCTAAATAAATTTATTCAAGCCACAACAAGTAAGCTATCAAAGGATTTTTATAAAGCTTGAAAAAATAACAATAAAATTCATCTGGAGTAATAAATATTAAGAGAAATGATGAAAAAACAATGACAACAAATGGGATCTAACAGCACAGATCTCAAATTAACCCACAAAGCAGTAATTATCAAAATGGTTTGGCAGGGGTTAAAATATAAAGAGAATGATCAGTGGGACAGATTGGATACTCAAAATAAAAAAGCAAATAAATCTAGTAGCCTAATGCTTGATAAGCCTTTAGGCCTGTGCTACTAGAATAAGAACTCACTGTCAAGGAACATGAATAGTTTTCTAAGAAAGAAATCCAAATTATCAATAGCCATAACAACACTGCACAAACTATAATAATTTCTAGTAAGCTGGAAAGACCTTACATGTGGTCTCAATGAGACTGCCAGTTACTGGAGGACCAAACTAACAAGAAGAGATTGCTCTTCAATGGTTGCCCACTGCAGGAAGAATTCTGTGGCCATGGGAACCTATGAAAAAAAAATTTTTTTAAAGTGTTCTCTGTGTTTCTTGGTTTTGTTTCCTCCACATGGATGGCAAGAAAAATGGTGTACATTAAGAACTGCAATGTGATATCTCATCTTCATTTTACTATAACTGTCTGAAATATATAGAAAATATAAAATCCTGCAATGTTTATAGTTCAAGGATTACTGCAGGACAAAATGGGAGGGAGGTGTTCCTAAAGAGCAACACAGCCACAGAAAGATGATAGCTGTGGGAAGGGGATAACTATCAAAGAAGAAGAGCATAGCTAGGAGTCCCTTCTCAAATAACCCCAACACCACAGGCAGGCAAGAGGCTTGGAAATGCAAACAGTGGCATGTGCTAATCCAAAGCCCTCAGAAACTTAGGAATGAACCTTCTATAACAATATTTTAGATGGTGAGATGGTTGACATGACAGTAATAGAAAACTGCCCTATCACCTTTAAGAGCAAAGCAGAGGGCTCCCTGAAACCAAAGTATTTTTCTGAGGTTCTTAATAAGGAATAAAGAACAAAGACCCAGAAAACTTTACTCTGTGACACAGCAAGCTCATAGCAGTATTTACCCTTTCACAATTAAAATAATTTTTTAACTCAGTAGAGCAAAACACAACCTTAAAAGATCTTGTCTAAAAAGCTGACTCCCATATATGTCAAAATAAACTAAAACTCCCTAATATTTTAGTAAACAAAAGTTACTAATATAAAGGAAACAAAAACTAAGAGACACATGTTATCTGCTCTCATGGAAAATGTCCTCTGTGGGGTTCAAATGGAAGAAAATGGATTCTCTATAGATAGAGATGGTTCATTCCTACAGATACTAGTATCATAAACAAGCAAATTCCAACAAAAACCAAACTAGACATGCCCAAAAATATATAGTTCTCTCCGCGTTTTAAGTTCATCATTCCTCTAGAAAGAGGTATGTGCCTCATCCGAGGTACGTGCCTCATCACCAGTCTTCTGGACTCATAGCATGTCATAGACCTGGTCAGTTCCAAAGTCTTGCAAAGCTATTTTTCTTTCCCATATTGTCATCATTCTATTAATTGTTCTCAATGCTCTACTTGTTTTATTCTGCCTAAGTTCAGAGAGGTCTTTTCAGTTTCCTTTAAAACTGTCCATTTTGTCATTTCTTATGGCACAATAATATTCCCTCACATTCACAAGCCATAATTTGTTTAACCATTCCTTAAAAGGAAGATATCCCTTTATTTTTCAAATTTTGGCTACAAAGAAAAGTGCTACTATAAACAGTTGTGTATATGTTTTCTTCTTGCATTGCAATCTTATATGGGTTCTATAGAGAACTAATTCTTTACCAGTAAAATAAGAAAATGAAAATTTCTTGTTTAAAATTATGTGTCAACCATAGATTAAATTATTTGTATGAGTTATAAATAAAAATTATCAGAGAACATAGAAAGAGGTGAAAAAATGTGTGTTTCACATACAATTTAAGATAAGAATAACAGATGAATTGATTAATACATAAATATTTGTATTTATTATCATTGGAGTTTTCAAGGTTTCAGTTGACTCCACTATTTAATTTGGATTTCCAGTTCACTCAGAAGTACCATCAAACTGAACAATATGAACTTATTCTAATTACAGAAAATGACATCTTACGTCAGCTAGTCTACTTATGTTCCTGTAGAACTGAATATAGTTGGTATATCTCTTTTGCTGAGTTAAATTCCTACACGACTACATTCTAAGAACTCTCATATAATCATGACCTTTTGATGTGGATAATTCTGCATTGAAATCTGAAAGAGAATGAATACCACTGAGAAGACATGAAATCACACAAAGCTCAAGGAAGTGCCATAATCTACCCGTTAGTATACTGAACCCAAAGTTCAAGGGAGCTGGCAGAGGAAAAGAAGACAGTTTAAGCACCATGATCACTGAAAACAGAAAAGTCAAAATTGAAGCGGTAGGAAAGAAAGAAAGGAGCAAGCCATACAAGAGATAAAAAGTAACATCATGGTGATCCACAAAATCCAGAAGGAATGAGAATGAGTGGCCAAAGGTTCAAAATGAAAAAACAAAGCAGCAACAAAGTGGAGAAAAAAAAGTAAATACTAGATTATATAAAGAGTCAGCAGAAGAGAGTCAAGTATATAATTTGTTAACTACTGTAAAGGATAAAACATCTATGCCTTTCCAGAAACCTATAAAGAAGAGATAAACCCTTAAAAGAAATGGGTTACAATAAGAAAGTGTTAATATACGGGCATAATGCTTACTATGTTGGCTCATATACATTTTATGAAATCAAGGAACAGAAAAAAAAAGCAGCTTAAATTCTTGGTTACTTTGTAGTAGAACAGCTGGTGTACATAGCTGTTCTTTGGCATTTATCATTTGGTAAATGCATAAATTAACACCCCTAAACCAAATTTTCTATGATTTGTTTTCAGTGATACCATCCCATGATACTCCAGTTTCTGACCTAATGCTTATTAAAATGGCAAAACATTCTTATAAAAAAATTCAACTTATCTAGCCATGTGTATTTTCTGAAGCTTGTTTTTGGTATTGTAAAGTTATACATGATATTGGAAAGCTAGATTTAATTGATCTTAATTATGACTAAGGCACAGCAAGATTAACCATCACAAGTAGTAAAGGCAAAAAAAGCGAACTACTATGTTTTTGAAAAATTTTTACCTAGAAGAATTAAACATTGGCCATGAATTACATAGATCCTTACTCTAAGGATTTCAATTAATCAAGGTTATACTTTAATATTTTTCATAAGTCAAAATATGCTTGCATTTAGGTGCTGCAGAAAAACAAAATTAGGTTTAAATTTGTTAATATTTGTGTATCAAACTCATTAAAGATGGTTACTTTTTAATAAGATGTTATTTAGAATTTCAAGTAGAATTCTCAGAATGATTAAGTTCCCAATTTTAAAATTAAGATAGTTTAATGCTTTTTGAAAATGTTATATCTACTTTGTGTTTTGACAAAGAGGACCCTTTTACTTGACACATTTATTAAATTGTTTAGATCTACTGTTGAAAAAAAGTTATTTCTGGCTAATATGCTAAAAAATAAAATGAGTTTAGTATAAAAAAATTATGAAAAGTAGAATACAATAATAGGGTTAAAAGAATAAATATTATTCCCTAGAGATCAAAATAAATTTTGGAAAACCTCCTTTTCCTTAAGAATTATATTAATTTCTTCCTAGTTTTTTATACTGCAAGTTCTATCAGTAAAATTCCTAGGTGGTACCATGGACAGAACACTAGGCTTGAAATCAGAAAGACTCATCTTTCCTAGTTCAAAACTGGCCTCAGACATTTAGTAGCTGTGTGACCCTGGGCAAGTCACTGAACCTTGTTTGCCTCAGTTCCTCACCTGTAAAATGAACTAGAGAAGGAAATGACAAATCATTCCAGTGCTTTTGCCAAGAAAATCCTAAAATTGGATCACAAAGAGTCAGATAAGACTGAATGACTCCCATTTCTACTACTAAAAAAGTATGCCTTTTTGGAGTTTCTAAATTACAAAGACAGCGTTTTAAAAAAGAAACAGCTTCTGCCTTCAAAGAAATTATATTGTACTTAGGTTTCAATATATGTACAAATAAGTAAATACAAAGTAGTGGGGGAGACTTACAACCAGGAGATTGAGGCAGAGCTGAATTTGGGATACAGTACTCGACCTGAAGTCTGGAGGCAATAAAAAGTCAAAGAGTTAGGGAAGGAGGGGAGAGAAAAGGAGAACTATGGAATTCTAGGGAAATCCTAGGACTGTGAGATAATATAGATTTCTGTTTTGGAGAATCTTTCTAAGCTTCAGACGTTTAAGTTATTAATTTATCTTCAATAGAACACATGGAAAAAAGGTATGACATTTCCCACTTTAGAGATAATTTAAAAATTATTATTTTATATGTCTAAAAATAGACACGCCAATTCTTCCAAAGTAATTCAAGGAACGGGACAAATATGGAATTTTTTGAGAAGATAAAAAGCCACTAAGCTGAAGTTTCCTCAAATAGAAGGCTATTTCTTTAAACCTTCTTCCCAAGGCTAATCTGCTAATCTATACCCTTGATTCCATCGCTTCTCACTTTCTTGGCCTAGGATGAACAGTCATACCCTTCTTAAACCATCTCAACAGATAGGCTAAACCAGGTAGAGGGTATCCAATAGGTCCCAAATTTGTCAGTTAGTGGGATGCCTACCACAAACACATGAAGACTTCTGGCAGAACAGATGGATGAGAACAATTTGTTCCAACAGCCATGAAAGCGGATGAAGCAGGTGCTGTGGAACATCTTAGAACTTGGTCAGACACCCAAGATGCTAAGGTCATCATACTGCAGTGCCATTGCCAGTGATCTTGACTTTTGTCTTGCCACCAGACTTCAATGACTCTGGAAGAGTGAAGCTAACAACTTTCTACAACTCTGCTTGACTTAGATCTAATTTACTCACAAATCAAGACATTACCTGTGATGTCACTGGTCCTCTTTGAAAACAAAGGACAAAATCAGTGATAATCTTTTCCTATCAACTGACTTCTTCCCTTTTATCAATATGCTTAATCTTCCCTAATTTAAAAGAGAACATGACTATGCTATTTATATTTCACTCAGGATACATTTGTGAATTTTTACCGGCCAATCCCCACTCCATATAACATAACTTATTTAAGTCTACTGTTGAAAAAGAAGCTATTTCTGGCTAATAAGCTAAAAAAGTAAAATGAGTTTAGTATAAAAAAAAATGAAAAATAGATCTAATAACAGGGTTAAAAGAATAAGTATTATTCCCTAGAGAGATCAAAATAAATTTTGGAAAACCTCCTTTTCTTTAAGAACTATACTAATTTCTTCCTAATTTTTTATACTGCAAATTTATCAGTTACGGTGGTAAAATGGACAGAGCACTAGGCTGGAAATCAGAAAGGTTCATCTTTTCTAATTCAAAACTGGCCTCAGACATTTAGTAGCTGTGTGATCCTGGACAAGTCATTTTACTTTGTTTGCCTCCGTTCCTCATTTTGTAAAATGAACCAGAGAAGGAAACGACAAATCATTCCAGTGGTTTTACCAAGAAAAATTTATCTAATTTTCCACAGAAGTCCTGGTTGTCATTATACAAAATATTAGAGGTAAGTCAGGAGACTAATGGATAAGGACAGGGTCATTTCTGTTGTGAGGAAGGGATGATCCATAATCAGCAAGAAATGGGAGGACAATAGTATCAGCTAAGGAGCAGATCCAAGTCAGTAATGAAGCACTGTTTAAACATCTACGCTTAATAATGTGCCAAGAACTGTGTCAAGCACTGAGGATACAAAGAAATCTAGGCACAAACACTCCACAGTCCCTGCTCTCAAAGAACTTGCTATCCAGTAAGGGAGAAGATATGACTACAACAATGTACAAACAAGATATACATAGAATAAAATGGGGATGGTTCAGGAGGAAGATACCAAGATAAAGAAGGACTGAAAAAGGCTTCTCTCAGAAGGAAAGGATTGCAGGTGAGACAGGAAGGAAGACAGGAGGCAGTTATGAAGCTGGAAAGATTCTGATGTGAGAAACAGCTGGTGAAAACCTTCAGAGTTGATAGACAGAATTTGTTATGGGAGAAACAGTAAGGTTCACTGGATCACAGAGTACATGAAATAAAGTACAAGAAAATTAGAAATGTAGAAAAGAGAGGTTATGAAGGATTTTTAAAGCAAAATAAAAGATTCTGTAGTTTATTTTGGAGGCAAATGAGAAGCCAGTAGAGTTAACTAAATAGATCTGATATAATCAGATCTGCACTTTAGAAAGATCCATTTCTGGGCAACAGTCTGGGGAAGAAGAGATTTGAGGCAGGAAGATACCAGCTAGAAGTCTCTTGCAATAGCTCAGGAGTGAGGTGATAAGAGTCACTGACAGATAAAAGAAGGAATAAGACGACATCAAAAGATGACACGGATAGTTTTACAGTGTCAGAAGCAAGAGCTGCCATGTTCAGACATGTGTGTTCATCACATATGGATTACCCACAAAATCCATATAAAGGTCCTCTCTTCACACTGAGTATGCATGTATTTGTGGAAAAGTCAATGCAATGACTATGGGGATAATGGTATATTGCTATATTTTACACACTGATATTTAATTAAAATACTTTTGTTATGAACTGAGTGCTATCTGCCTGACTGGTATAAAGCAAAATACTGGTAGGGGGCTTGTTAAGTATTAATTTGGAGAGAAAACTAACCCCGCAAAATAACAAGAACCTTGTATAGCTAAGTGGAGCAGGGAGGGGGGCCTGAGGTAGGGTGTCAAACATATTCTATACAAATATGACTTCTGTTTTCTGGCCATGGTAATACTAAGAAATAAAATGGCTGAATTACTGAAGTAGTGTGTCAAACAGGTTGTTAGACAGAAATCACTGAGTAAAGTGATCAGAGAAGTTTCTTTGGGGTGGGGGGGGGGGGGTGGGCATTTTCTATAAGTATGGCTATACCGAAAGAATCCATTTTCTCCTGCCGAGAGGTTGTCTTTAAACAGAATATAGAAATAGAGTTGAGACTTGAACCCAGGTCTTCTTGATTCAGATGCCAACCATCCACTATGCCTTGCTTTCTGAGTTGTGTTTATGTTTATGAGAAGAAAACAATAAGTACCCATTGCTTCCTCTATGATCAAGAACCTAAGCATTTACCAGTGTCATGGATTCTGTAGTCAATGTCTGCTTAAGACACAAGAAATAAGCTTAAAATTATTTCATTACTTCTATGAAAGTCTCCTGTTCAATTATTTTGCCAGTGATTTACTTCAAAACATTCTATAGCTGATCAGAAGCTCAAGAATTCAATAAACGTAGTCACAGACCAATTTTTAAGCATCTGTCCCAATACCGATTTAAGAATTGTTTTTTAAAATTTTGCATTCTAACATTTTCAAAGTTATGTATTTCTAAATATTTGGATGAAATATTTTTGGGGGTACAAATTTCATAAATCAGTAATTTAAAGCATTCAAGAAATAGATAGTGCCCATTGTATGTAATAACACCTGGTAAGAGTGTTTATACAACTTTTTATACCACAGAGCATGCAAGAATTAATTTTTTAAACATTCATAGACTTTCAGAATCCAGGGATAAAAGATGAGTGACAGGTGCTTTTAATGTAATGACCTAAAACTTGAGCAAATATCCATAAACAAGGAACAGATATAAGGAAATTACTTTGGTCATACTGTTAACACTTTGGTTACTAATCTTAAACACAGTTTTTTCAGACTTTTTTTCCTATAAAAATATTTACTGATATAGGTCAAGTTAGGAAGTCTTAAAAGTCTAAAATTTACACAGAGTTGTCAAATTAAACTTAAGCTACCTAAATCTAAAATAACTATTTCTACTAAGAATATTAGTATATGATCCTAGCCCACCGACTTGGAAGTTTGTTGAGAACTGATCTCTATTTCCACAAGAAAATTGAAGAATGATCTTTAGCCCTGACACATACATATTATATAGGTATAAGGTATCATCTTAAAGAAATTTCCCAATCTGCAGGGCTGTTTTTGCTTACCTGTGCACATAATGTAGTTGATGCACTGAATCAATGGCTATGACCATCTCAGCCAAGTAAAATCGAGCCATATCCTCAGGCAGTCTATCTTCAAACTTGCTGAGCAGAGTAAGCAAATCCCCACCAACATAGTAATCCATAACCAGGTACTGTGAAGGGAAATATAACATTTATTCAGAAATAAAAATTGAATATATTTCCAAGGTCAAATGCCAAAGAAATTCTTATGAATCTATTTTTTAAAAAGGAACTCACACAAAGACCTATAAGTGTGTCATCGAACCTTTTTGAATATGAATATCTTTAATATTAAAAACTGTCATTATAAACCCTCCATGTGTAAATATTTCATCTATTCATTTCTACTGATTAAGAAATACTTAGGATGCCACTTGAATGGATTTGTAATCCTGGTGATACAGAATAATATGTACAAGCACAAGTTACAAAGCAACCTTGACTTCTCAACCTTCGTGGCTCCTAGTTATTGATTTTCCTGCAGCTACTCCAAAGACATGCTGAAAATGTTCTTCTGGACAAGTACCACTCTTAGGTTGCCCATCTATTATTCATACTTGCTACATAATCAAACCATATATTTTCTCAAACTTTTTTCTATGATGTCTTGTATACCATCTCTCATGAGGTGTCTACATATAAATATGGACACAATATATGTCAAGCAAGTACAAGTTAATGATAGAGGAAGGCAGGGGCATTTAGAAAGAGAGAACAGGATCACCAAGCAGTCAGACTTGAGCTGAATTCTGAAGAAAGCCAAGCTTCTAAGAGGCAGGTGATATAAGTAGGGAGCACAAAACAGGCATGGTAAATAGCCCTACCATGCCATAGTAGAGAGATGAAAAGTTCTGAAAAGAAAGGAAGAAAGCCAATTGAGCTGGACTGTATATTATATTGAGGGAACAAGGTTGTAAAAAGATTTAATTGCTCAAGAAAGGAAACTGTATTTGATCTTAGAGGCAGCAGGAGGAAGAATTTTAATTAACAGAGAAGTCACATAGGAAGATCAATACATTAGGAATGACAGTTTGGCAGCTATAGAAGAAATAAAATAGCTGAGCAAGAAAAAAACAATTGAATCAAACTCCTCCCTATTCCTTCTCCATTATAATCTAGAAAACAGACTAGTTCAAATTCTGATCTGGAAAGACAAGAAAAAGTCACAGTGAGGCATTTTTTCCAGACAAAGGAAGGTTAGGGATACAGAAAGAGAGGTTTGCAGACAGTGGGGAAGAAGCCTGACCAAGAACACATAAGAAGATGGTGGAGAACATTCTAGCACTCAGGGACAGAAAGAAGACTAACCCAGGGAACCAGAGCAAGAAGAGATCTTGGGGCATCCTTGAATAAACAGTAAGTACTAGAATGAAAGCCATTTATCTAGCAGTTCTATAGCCAGTTATTCAGTTTCAGGTCATAGATCCAGGACAGAGAGAGGCGATCTAAAGTGTAGGCCAAGTAGAAAATTTAGCATAAAGTATTCCAGAAGGAAAAGGATAAAGAATTACAACCAAGAATAACATACCCAGCAAAAGTAAATATAATGCTACGGGAGGGGAGGGAAATACATTTTTTAAAAATATAAGACTTCCAGGCAAGCATTAATAATGAAAAGATCAGAACTAGGAAGAATATATACAATATATTGTATTTTGATAAGAGCTTTTTTTCTGTATCTGCTGGTATAATCACACAATTTTATATACAATATATACAATTATATACAAATATACAATTTGATATACAAAGGTGTCAAAAGAAACACTGAAAAAATAAAGATCAGCAAGAAATCATAATGGACTAAAGAAGGTTAAGCTGTTACATTCATATATGGGGAAATGATACACGAAACACCTCAGAATTTTATCACCAGACATCTTAGAAGAAATCTAATTAGACAGAGAGGCTAGGTATGACCTTATTATACATTGATAATCTCAAAAGAAAAATGGAGAAGAAAATACACTGGGAGAAGAAGAAAGGGAAAGGAAGAATGGGGGAATCATTTCACATAAATAGGGTTTTGCAAAAGCAAAAACAAACTTAATTAAGATAAATAGGGAAACTATACTTTGATAAAATGTTTCATAGACAATGAATATCGATACTGAACAGACATGTCATAGCATCTACATTCTCCCAGGAAAAGCTAAATGAGTATAAAGAGGTCACAATAGCAAAAATGTAACAGCAGGGGACCTCAGTTTATCCCCTCTCAGAGCAATACAAATGTAACCATAAAATAAACAATGAAACAATAAAAAAAAGAATTTTAGAAGAGTTAGATATACTAGATATCTAGGGAATACTGAATGGGTTAAAAAAGGAGCATACCTGTTCTTAACTGTGGAAGACAACTTTATAAAAACTTCAAATATTCAGAAAAATTAAATATTTTACCAACAATAAAGTATTAAAAACTAGATTCAAAGCAGAGTCTTTTAAGCACACATTAAATATTCATTATAAACTAAATAAATTAATCTTAAAGGATAAGTGGATCAAAGAACAAATAATAGAAATAATAAATAATTTCTAAAATAAAAAATAAAATAAAAAAGAAAGAAATAATTTTATTAAAGATCATTATAACAATGAGACAACATACCAAAATGTGTGGGATGTAGCCAAAGTAGAACCTAGGAGAAAATTTCAATCTCTGAACACTAACATCATTAAGAGAGAAAGAATAGCTCAAGAGGTATTCTGAAAACAACAAAAACAACAAAAAAAACAAACCTAGACCACTAACAAATTAAAAAATTCTTAATACCGTATCATGACAGAAATACTGAACTGTTTAAATAACACACAGTAAGGCAGAAGAGCTTTTAACTCATTTGATTTTTAAAAGAAAGAAAAACCATATCAAAAATGGAAAAAGTGAATTTACAGTCAATGAAGAAAGAAGAACAATTATTAGGAGCTATTTAATCCAACTATGTGCCAATAAAACTGAAGGTATAAATGAATATTTACAAAAGCATAAATTGCCTAGATTACCTGAACAGAAAATAGAATAAGCTCTATCTTAGAAAAAGAAACTGAGCCATAAATAAACTATAAACTAACCATAAATGAATAAGGTATAAATGAACTCCCAAAGAAAAACATCCCAGGATGAGATGGATTTACAAGTTAATTCTGTCAAATACTTAAAGAAAAATTAATTACAATACTACATAAATTACTTTTAAAAAAAAAAAGTAAATTAGGTTCTTTCTCGATTTCTTCTATGACAAAGATATAATCTTCATACCAAAACCAGTAAGAGTCATAACAGAGAAAACAACAGGTCAATTCCCCTAGTAAATGTTGATACAAAATTTTTAAATAAAAGAACAAGATTATAGCAATTTATCACAAAGATTATACATTATAATCAGGCTGTATTTATATAAGTAATGAAGGAATGGTTCAATATGACAATATAATTGAGCTCATTATTAACAAAAACAACAAAAATTTTATGATTATATTAACAGATACAGAAAAAAGGCTCTCATCAAAATAAAAACCCATTCTTGTTTTAAAAAACGGTTCAAAACTATAGCAGTAAATGGAACTTTACTTAAAATGATAAGTAGTATTGATGATATGTGGAAGCAAAATAAACAAAGCCTGACAATATACCAGATATATGAGGTAAGGTAGAGTGAAGGGTCAAAGATAAATATGAGATGGCAAAACTGAATAGAAGGCGATGTCTGACAGAAGCAGAGAATTATGAGAGAGGGATAGTTTAGGTAGGACATGACAACTAACGAGTTTTCTTCAAAATTCTGAGTTCTATATGACTGTTGGAAATGTCCAATAAAAGATGGTGATATTATATAGATAATGAATCATCTGTGTATAAATTACAATTAAACCCGTAAGAGTTGATAAGAGAGAATAAAGAAATAAAAGGTCTAGAATAGAGCACTGCATACACTTAGTGGATAGGAAAAGAATGATAATACAGCAAAGGAAATAGAAAAAGAGCAAACAGAAGAAGAATCAAGTTTAGAAACTGTCAAAGCCAAAGATAGTAGCTCTTAGGAAACTAGGTGAAACTAGATATGCTAACTGACTGTTCAAGGAAAAAATGGTTATCACTATTTTATAAGAAAGAGAGGACAGATTCCTGAACCTATAGATTGGGAAGAAATGCCTAAAAAAATTTTGGAATTATTAGTTTGTGAAAAGAATGTGGCAACAAATAGGTTAAAAATAAGTTATACTTCGAGGGGGTAACTGAGAGCCAATTTCTTAACCTATCCCTAAAGAAACTCTGCAAACATGAAACTCAGGATTCTCCCTCATCATTCTCTTTGACTCTGAAAAACTTTTTTGAATGGAAGAGGGGTGAGGTAAGGGTAGAGCTCAGACCAGGAAACAGTCAAGTGGATGAAGAACATAGGGAAAGACATGTTTTGGTGTATAGTAAAATTACAGTCCTTCTTTGTCTAATCTTGGTGCCTTTTATGATTCCCTTCATTGTGGTCAGGTTTTCATTTTTCTCCTTAATTTTACATCAACATGGTGCTGTGGAACACATGTCCAGGGACCCAAAAGCTATGGAGATATAGAACAAAATTCTATGGCAGCATTTCCCAGGACTGGTTCTCTATTTTGAGCATAAATGGAGGGTAAGTTTAGGGGCTGACAGAAACCTCCTCTAAACCAATAACGAAAAAACAAACAGCCAAAAAAACCAATCTAGTCATCAGTCCCACTCTTGACACCAAATTCCAAGACCAGTTATCAAGTAGGGGGAGAGGGGAAGAATGCGGGGTGCAACAAAGACTCCAGGCTATTATTTACTGCTTCTTAAAGTTGAATGGGCAGTAGTGAAAAGATTTCTGCCATCTAATCCAAGCCCATCTGCCATTACCATTAGGGGTTTGGAGACACTGACCTACTGAAACATACATAAGCAATAATGAAAGATGACTACACAGAAAGCTATTCCTCAAGACTCTAAAGGAAGGTGGAAGGTATCTGCTTCTACTGCTCTGATTGTAGTTATAAAAAAAAGGGGAAAGGCTGAGAACATTCTTATATTGTCTCTAATAAGATTCCCTTTAAGTGTCCTGTGATAAGGGACCATGTTCTCTGGCCCACTGGTACACTCAATCTTTCATCAGAAACCCTATATCCTTGAGACCCTTGCATTTATAGCTATTAGTTTTTACTCAGCTGTACATATGTCATAGATCCTGGCCCCTCTATCCAGTAGGTTCACAGCAAAAGTAAATTCCCTTAGAAAACTGTTACTCATTCACCTCAGTCAGATTTCAACAATATCTTGAGCCAGCCAAAATTATCTACATTACAAAATTTAAACATGAAAATAGAAATTTTTAAATTTAATTTTAAATTTGTCTTCAGAAAAGACAGAGCTAAATTGGAAAGGGGAGAGAACTGAAGCAGAGATTAATTGGGATAATATAGCAAAAGTCCAGGTGAGAGATAACGGGGGCCTCTATTAAAATGATAGCTGTGTGAATAGAGGAAAAAAAACCACAAAATTGAAAGATAGGGAGAAAGAACCAATAAGATCAGATAACTAATTAGACATGTTAGGGAAAGTCCTGCTTAGACCTACATATGTGAAACCTTCAAACCTAAGATTCCAATTGATGCTATAAAGTGACAAAACCTTAGTAACAGAAATAATTCCAGTTATTTTCAAAACAAAAGACAAAATAAATTTGTTTAGATATAATTACCAAGTAATTATATCTAAAATATAAGGTAATATGATCAAGAAAAATATCTAAAGTTTTTAAAACAAATTTGTATTAATATCTTTCAATTTTTTATATTACCAGAATTTCCCCCCATCCTACATATTAAAAATATTTTTAAAAGAAAAAAGACAGAGAAAAATCATCAAAACTGATAACTATATTGAAAGAAATCTTCAAACAGGTACAACATACAATATTTATTAGGTATGTATCAATGTACCATATTCATTAGATTCTGTGTTTCTTGAGGGCAAGGATTGTCTTTTGCCTCTTGTTTGTATCCATAGTACTTAGCACAGTGCCTGGCACATAGGAGGCACTTAATACATGCTTATTGAGGGGGTGGAGCCAAGATGGCAGAGAATCAGGGACCTGCTCGAGCTCTACCCCCAAACCCCTTAAAATATCTGTAAAAAATGACTAAACAAATTCTGGAGCAGCACAAGTCACAAAATGACAGAGTGAAACACATTTCCAGACCAAGACAATCTGGAAAGCTGACAGGAAGGATCTACTGCACTGGGCTTGGTGCAGAGTTCAACGCTGCCTGGGCTGCTCCACACAGATGGGATCAGAACAGGCTTCAGGGCACTGGCAGTTGCTGAGGTTTCCAGATTTCTCAAACCAAAAATGCCAAAGACAGCTTCAAATGTCAGTGAGAAAGCTCTCTCTGGGAGAGAGGAGAGCACAGTCTGAGCCCAGTAGCAGCTTCTGAAACTCTCAGCCTACAGACAGTGGGGGAATCCAGCAGCTGATCTGGATCATAGCCCTGAGAGTGGTCCTGAGATGAGAAGTGCTGGTGTGGTGAACCTGGTGGCAGGTGTGGTGGAGCCTGGTGACTGCTGTGGAGAGGGAATCCTACTTACAATTCAAGAGCAGAAAGGATTGTTTGTGGTTGCTCACAGACCACAGCACAAGTCAGGAGAGGAGTACAGACCTCTCCCTTGATTATGCCACTGTGGAGGAACTGTGAACTTACAAGTCCCTAAAGATATCTCTGAAAACAGCTGCAAAAAATCTCTGAAACTTGGGGTAGTATACCTTCCACTTAACAAGGAGATCAAGAGTCAAGTAATTGGCTTGGAAAATGTCCAAAAAGGGAGAAAAATAAGACTACAGAAGGTTATTTTCTTGGTGAAAAGTTATTTTTTTCCATCTTTCTAGATGAGGAAGATCAAAGCAATTGGAGGAAGATAGCAAGGTCAAGGCTTCTACCTCCAAAAAAAAAAAATATGAAATGGTCTCAGGCCATGGAAGAGCAAAAAAGGAGTTTGAAAATCAAGTAAGAGAAGAAAAATTGGGAAGAAAAATGAGAGCAATGCAAGAAAATCATGAAAAATGAGTCAACAGGAGACCAAAAAAAATAGATTAACCCAAATAGCAAAAGGTAAACAGGAAAGAGAAGTCATAAGGAACTCATTAAAGTTGAACTGTTTACATTCCTACATGGAAAGATGATATTTGTAACTCTTGAGACCTTTCTCAACATTAGGGTAATTAGAGGGAATATGTGGGGGGGGATGTGTGTGTGTGCGTGTGTGTGCGTGTGTGTGTGTGTGTGTGTGTGTGTGTATAGAGAGAGAGAGGG
The DNA here is from genome assembly GCA_028658325.1 of Potorous gilbertii. Classification (NCBI taxonomy): domain Eukaryota; kingdom Metazoa; phylum Chordata; class Mammalia; order Diprotodontia; family Potoroidae; genus Potorous; species Potorous gilbertii. The sequence continues at coordinate 576,846,386 of CM053770.1, read as the reverse complement.
CACAGGGTGAGCTGAGTATGAAGGGAGGATACCTAAAAAATAAAATTTACTGTAGAGAGGAATGTACTGGGAGAAAGGGAGAGGTAGAAAAATCATTTCACATAAAAGAGGCAAGAAAAGTGCTTTTACAAAGAAGGGGAAGGGGGTGGGGGGTAGGTAAAAGGGAATAAGTGGGCCTTATCATCAGATTTGGCTTAAGGAGGGCACATTCAGTTGGATATGGAAATATTGTACCCTGCAGAAAGGCAAGGGGGAAGGGTATAAGAGAGGGAAGATAACAGAAGGGACAGCAGATTTGGGGAAGGAATAATCAAAAGCAAACGCTGTTGCGAGGGGACAGGTCAAGGGAGAGAATGGAATAAATGGAGGGCAGGACAGGACAGAGGGAAATGTGGTTAGTCTTTTACAACATGATTGTTATGGAAATGTCTAGCATGGCTACACATGTATGACCTATATCAAACTGCTTGCTTTCTCGATGAGGGCGGGAGGGGAGGAAGGGAGAGAATATGGAACTCACAGCTTTAAAAATGAATTTTAAAAATTGTTTTTGCATGAAACTGAGAAATAAGATGTACAGACAATGGGGTAGAGAAATCGAAGAATGGGAGAGAAGATAGAAAGGAGGGTAGATTAGGGGAAGGGGTGGATGGGGGTGCACTCTGACCTAGGGTGGGGGGAGAGGAGAGATGGGAGAAAATTTGGAATTCAAATTCTTGTGGAAGTGAATGTTAAAAACTGAAAAATAAATAAATTATATCTTTAAAAATACAAAAACACACCAATGCTTACTGAGTGATGAGACTCGGATTTCCCACCTCAAAAGAGGAGTAGGGAGGGAATGTCTTCTATCTCTTCTTTAGAGCCATGCTTGGAATTTTGTAACACTTTTGATTGCTTTGTGGTTATTCATAATGCTTACATTACTATAGTCAATTTATATGTTGTTTTTGTAGTTCTGTTTCACGTTGTATCAGATCAAGTAAATTTTTCTATGTTTTTTTGAATTTCTCATATTTGACAAATCTTATAGCACAGCAATATTTCTTTACATTCATGAACCATAAATTTTTATACACTCTCTCATTAATGGGCATATTTTTAATTCTTTGCTATCCCAAAAAGTGTTACCATAAATATTTTCATATATATATGAGGATTTTTTCCTACGAATTATCTCCTTGGGTATAAATTCAGTTGTGGAATCTGTGGGTCAAGAGAAATGGGTATTTTTGTAATTTCATCATCATAATTCAAAATTACTTTCCATACTAGTTATGCTGACTTGGGCACTAAACCAATAATACCCTAGAGTGTACTGATGTTCCCAGAGACCCTCCAACATTAACTATTCTCATCTTTTGTTATCTTCGTCAATTTACAGGGTACTAAGGGGAAAATATCAGAATTGTTTTGATTTATGTTTCTTTTATTATTAGTGATTTGCAGCATTCTTTCATAGGTTACTAACAACTTTCAACTATCCTTTTATCTACTTTGTATCTGTCTGTCTGTCTGTCTCTCCCCCCGTCCCACCTCACAATCCTCTTCCCTCTCCCTACCTACCTCCACAAAAGAAGCTGTTGATACAATGGATAACGCACAAAGTGTGAAGTCAGATCTGGCCATAGACATTCACCAGCTGTGCGACATTGGACAAGTCACTTAAAATGCTGTTTTCCTCAATTTCCTCAAGTGTGAAACTAGGATTCTATGAAACTACCTTGCAAGGTTGTTGTGAGGATCAAATAAGGTAACATTTGGAAAAAGCAATCAGCACCCTGCCTGGCACACAGTGAGGGCTATAGAAATGCTTCCTCTCTCAGTGTCCCAGACTTCATCATTCCCAGAAACTCATCATTTTGCAAGATGAGATCAACTAAGAAATTCAAACTTCCTCGGCATTCTCTAACCCTAGGGCCCCTACCTCCCTTTGGTTGGAGAGGATAGGGGACAGAAATCCAGACCCTCCCTCCCTGATCCTTTCCCATTTAAGGATGGCATCCATTGAATTCTCCTCATCATTTCCCACAAGTTACTTTCCTAGACTCCATCTTCAGAAGCTCATCATTTCTGCAAAATGAAATCAACAATTCCCACTCCAAATACATGACTTCATCATACTTTCATGGGAAGTAACCTTCCCCCTCTCCCAGCCATCCACCATCACAACTTTTCCTCCCTTTCAGTTTTTTCTTATGTGATGAGTCCTTCATTAGACTGTGAGCTCCTTGAGGGCAGGGATAATTATATATCTTCCTTTGTATTTTCAGAACTTAATTAGTACAGTGCGTAGCACAGAATACTTAATAAATGTTGTTTTGACTATTATTTGCCCACTGGTAGCAGCTGGAGAGCAGATATTGTCAGTGGCCCCTTTATCAAAAATGATTTCTCTCCTCAGTGATAGCTGTGGGAACTTGACTGGAAGAAGTAGCCTGGGGGTGGGGTGGGGAGCCGCTACTGTTATTCCTTTCTCTTATCTTATTGCTACACATACCTTTTCTAAAATTATATCCAATAATTACTGGGAGAGGAGACATCCTTGCTTTACTCTTGTGTTTATTTAGGAAAGCTTCTAATATATGGCCTTTGTTTTCTTTTGGTTTTATATACGTTTTCTACATTAAAAAGGGTTCCCAACCTGTAGGGCTTTTAGCATAAACAAGGATTTCTCTTTATCAAAGACTTTTTTCCACAACTACTTTGATAATAATATGGTTGTAGAGGATTTTTTTTTATTAATTATGTTGCTTGCTTTTCTAAAGCTCATCCATCCTTACATACTTGGTATGTAACTTGATTTCCTGGATAAATTGCCGTAATCTGTTGGACAAGATTTTATTTGAAATATGTGAATCTATTCATTAATGATATTGGTATATACTTCTTTATCCTTCCTTGGTTTAGGTATCGGGACAAGAGTCCCACAACAAGAATTTGATAGAGCACTTTCTCAATTTTGAGAAGTATTTGTGTAGTATTAGTACTAGTAACTCTTTAAAAGTCTGACAGAATTCTCCAGTGAACCAACCTATTTTTCCTTTGGTAGCTCCTTTATTTCTTTATCTTAGATTGGATTATTTAAGATCCTGTTAGTTTCAGTAATTTATATTTTTGAAGGGAATCCCTCTATTCTTTTTTGTGTTCTCAGTTTTGCTAGTTTAAAACTACAGAGCAAGTTCTTATAAATCTATTTGTTTCTTTTCCCTTTGTTGTGATTTCACCTGGTGAGTATTTTTTTTGTTGTTCATTTGATTTTCTGCTCCCTTATTCATGATCACATTGGCAAAGTCTGGTCTTTTCAAAGAAATCAGCTTTTAGTTATATTTATGATTTATAAAGGTTTGCTGTCTTCCAGTTTATCTATTCCTTTTCTAATTTTTAATATCATTAATATCCAATTTTGTGCTTATTTGGGTTTTATTTACTAGCTTTGAATTTTTTAAACGCATACTAACTTAATCCTCTGCCAACCTTTTAAATTAAATATCTTAAGTAGAAAAATTCAACTTCTTGCCCTCTCAATGATCCCCCTCCATCACTGAGAACAAAAGAAAAGCAAGACCCCCTATTACATACATACAAAATTATGTATGTACACAAGCATGCATGCATGCATGTATAGTCAAGGAAAACAAATTTCTGCATTGATCATCTCCAAAATGATATAAAGACACATACAAATATGCATGCGTATAAACACACATATATGCCCCATTCTACATAGTGAATCTTTCCACTATTTGGAGGTGGGCAGCATGTTTCATTAATACTCCTCAGGAATCATGGTAGATAATGACCTAATGAGATATGACAGGTAATGAGATATCATCACTACATGTACAAAACTGTTCAAAGTACATCTTTTATTTCATGTTCTACCTCTCTTTTTTAAAAAAAATTATTCATTAATTTTAGTTTTCAACATTCATTTCTACAAAATTTTGAGTTCCAAATTTTCTCCCCATCTCTCCCCTTGCCCCATCCCAAGACACCGTGCATTCTGATTTTTAAAGTACATCTTAACAAAATAGTTGTCACTATATAAATTTTTCTCCAAGTTCTGTTCACTTTCCTTTTTATCAATTTATACAATCTTCCCAGGTTTCTCTGAAGCCATTCCCTTCCTCATTTCTTGCTGCACAACAGTATCACATCACATTTATTTATGTTCATAACTTGTTTAGCTTTTCTCCAACTGATGGATCTTCTCTCAGATTTCCATCTTTTGCCACCTCTTAAAGGGTTTTAGCACATCCATAATGACAGTCTGTCCTACTCAAAATGACTCTCTCCCTAATATATCCTTCTTTTAATGTCTCTTTCTCTCTTCTTCCTTTCCCTAGCTTTTTTATGGAATTCTTTGTGTGCTTGTTCTTTCACTTTACTTCATGACTTCGGGAAGAGATAGATAGATAGACAGACAGGCAGACAGAAAGATAAAGAGAGAGACTGACTGACTGAGACAGACACTGACTTTTAGTTTTAGTTCCTTGAGTAATGTGCCCAGTTTTTCCTTCTGTTTATCTTTCTTTTAGATTTGTTTGAAGCTAAGGAAAAGACAATGAACTGTTCTTGCATAATTGTACTACTATATCTTCTTGAAATTCAATTAATATTCTTTTATGAATTTAGCTAGATAAGCTTAATATTGATAGTGGTCTATTTTCTATGGCTCTTTTTAGCATAATGCAGTTTCCTTGTTTATTTTTATGTTGTGAATTTTTGTTTCTGCTGTATTTGATAGCATGATTTTAACTCCTATGTTTTGGGCTCATCTGATAGACAGTCAATTATGTTCTAGTTCTTCATTTTTACTCTATTTTTTGTTAGTTGTGTTTCTTATAATCAAAAAATTATATAGGATTGTTTTTTTCTTATCAACTATCACTTTTTTCGCTTTATAGGATCATTTAGTTCATTCACATTAAAATTATAAAACTAAAACAATATCTTCCTCCATTCTCTTTCTAACAGTTTCTCCTTCATATTAAGTATTATTTTTGTTCATTTTCCTTTGCAGAGACAGTACACTTTGCCATTTCAGTTATTTGTGCACAATTTACTTTAATGAAGTCTTACTCTTACTTGTTTCATGTACTAGATTTTTTTTTCTCACTTTGTGCATCTTTTTCTAAATAAAGATTTCTTTTTCTCATTCTATGGGAGAATAAATGAGAAGTCAAAAAATATGATTAAAACAATGGGAAAGAAAGGAAGAAATTCTGTTTCAGTAGTGAGAGTGAGTCACACTAAAGAACGCTCCTGTAGGAGAGAAAGATATTCTATAAGGTAGATAGAGACATTACAATATGTATATTCTGCAGGAATTTGGTACCTAAAGAAACCAATAATCCAGTCTTAGAAGGATTATTAAGAGCTCTTTAATGCAACTGGAAACCAAAAATATCAGAGGTCATGGACCTAGAAAGGAGTTTTCAAGGGAAATGGGGAAGAAGGGGAAGTTGGGGAAGCAGAGAAGATGGGGATGGCAAAAAATTGCTAAAAGTTGTACAATCAAGGACAAAGGAAAATTCCTACCATGATGTGATATTTCTATCTTTTTTATCATTTGGAGACACAGGTATGAGGAACAACAGAAAAGAGGAACCAAGGGCATTATTTTCAAGAAAATAATAAAAAAATTATTTAGAAAAGGGAACTTAAAATGGGTACCTTATATGCCCTAATTCCATGAGGAATACAGAAACTAAAGGGAGAATGTATAAACACAAGAGCCACGAATCAAAGAATAGATAGAAGAGTCTATCTAAAATAAAGAGAAAAATATAGGATGGGAAATGAAAGAATGAAGTAAAAAAATTCTTCTTAGGAAAAAGGTACAGAAAATGAAAATTTTTAAAACATACAAAAGAAAGTGAAGGAAAGGAAAGAACATTTTTAAAAGGGAAAAAAAGGGAAAGAACTAGAAAAAATTGAATTAATAAGCAAAGCAAAACTCCAAAATCAGGGAACGAAGGGACAAAATAAGTATCAGGAATATGAGGGTGAAAGAAAGAGAGCCAATGGGACTAGAGTTGCCTTCAAGTGGATTAAACTAAAACAACTTAAGAGACAATAGTGCTGTTTTTACAAAAGAAGAGCACGAAAACAGTCCTAATTTAGGTATTTCAACCCAATACTGGACTTGGACCCAAAGCATTATCACAGAGAGATTAAGTGAATTACTCAAGATCACACAGGCAGCAAATGGTAGAAATGGCGTTTGAAGCAGTACCTTCCAGCCTCAAAGTTCAGTATCTCATCATTGCCCACACTAACTTAAGTACACAAGCCTAGTCTTTCTGAATGAACACCGCTGACGGCGCGCGTGAGCATGAGACTCACCAAGTGATTGTCGTCCTGGAAGGCGTAGTGCAGGGCCGTGATCCACTTATTATCCCCGTTCACCAGGACGTCCCTCTCTTCTCGGAAACACGCGGTCTGAAACAAGAATCATGTTCAGTAACTATCAAATACTGCGAAGTGAAGATTACTGACACGTTTCCTCTTTTAAAGAAGGGTTACGGTTATGTTCTATTAATTTTTCAAGTCCACTCCAATGTAACTACTTCACTTGGGACTACAAAATCAGAAGACTCTTTTTCCTGTTTGTAATAGCTTAGACAATAGTGGAACAAACAATACACTGTGAAAAGTGAACCTGTTCTGCACAATGTAGTATCTAAGTGCAGGATAAGTAATCATTACCGTACCATCACCAACCAAAATGTGATTCATACTTTCCTTTTATGCTTATGTCCTCCCATAAGTGTTTCTGAGAAAATCTATCCTGTATTTCAGAACCCTTCCGTTAGGACTTCTAAAATTCTATCCCAGATTGATGTTAGATTATCAGCTCCTTTCCTTAATACACATCTTCTTGCAGATATCTTACAGATTACTTGTTTCATATAAATCATCGTTGATAAAATGCAGCAGCTTACTTGCACCTACTGTGTGTCTCTTCATTGCTTTTTAGGTCAACCATATAGCAGAGATCCTGGCAATCAGAGAATTTCAGGGATAACTGAAAGAATACTAGTGTGAAAAAGATCAGATTTCCATTTCTAGAAACAGCCCAGATCAATAAAAACACTACACAACTTCACAAATCAAATCTAACCCACTTTCCTTCATCTACTTATTTGGGTGATTTTCATCTACGATATCAGTTTAAGACATGCTTACACATCTCCAACAGTCTAAGACAGGTATTGAGGGTTAAATACTCATCCAACTGCAAAGTCTGAGCAAAAGGTCATCGACTTGATCTTTTTTGTTTTGCCTTGTGAATTACAGTTTGATCACTTTTGAGTGCCCATGGGCCACTAAGAGCTCCAGTAAGGGAGCCCTTTAGTATTATAAGGTTTGATATAATCAGTATAATGTTATCTACTAACAGTTGCATCAAGAGGATCTTATCATCTAAAGGGAAACCTTCCATTTGAACTGCACTAAGGGTAGTCTTTGTTACAGTAGTGAAATCCAAAGTTAAATACTTAAATATTACCCAATATTAAACAGTTTAAAACCACTTAAAATGTGACTGCTCCAAAATTTATAATTAGATAATTGTTTTACACAGTTACCTTTATAGTCTAGATCTGACAAAAATATTTTTATTTAGTCTCTCTTACTTCAATTCCTTTCTTAACTATCCTTAACTTCTTTCAAATTCAAGTATCTGTTCTCCATTCGCACTGCTTTTCACCCTGTTCTATCTTCACACAGTTACTCACTTATTTTACCCAATTCTAACAAATGAAGCACATTTCCTTCCCTACAGCCCTGCTAATAATTCATAGTGAGAAAGAGAAAAACTGAACCTGAAACTGCTATGGATAACTTCCCAGATGAGTAAACTCCCTCTCTACAATGGTGCCTTCTCTGCAAATGATCACCTTAGAAAGTTGCCTAGGGCACTGAAATGTTAAATGATTTGTATGTGTTCATAGAGACAGGATCTGAACCCATGTCTTGCTCAGTATGAAGCAACATCTTTGTCCTCTATGTTATACTATTTCTCATAACTCATATCCTATCTAAAATCTTCCTGGCTTACTGTTCTAAGAACTTTAATTGTACCTTTTTTTCTCTTTATCATACTATAGTCTGCTTTAGTCTTAACAATTCACTGACAAAATCAGAAATATCTTTGTTCTTTATAAGCTTTAATATTAACCAAACATACATTTGTATAGCTGTACCACTGAAATTTACTATTGTGAACAAATGGTCCAGCAAAAACCAGTGTTGTAGGAAGATGTGACCTTCCCCTCACCTTCTCTAGCCCTCCTACTCAGATCCCAGAGAGTGGCTTGAATACACAGAATGAGCAAGCCCCAGGAAGCCCTTTCCTTACTCCCCAGGGCCAAAGTTCCATTAAGCATTCTATGTCCCCTGCCACAGCTACAAAATGGCACTCTTGTTATCCACAGTCCCTATAAATCAAAGATTCCACACACATCAGAAGCATGGCCATTAACAACACCTGAATGAGAGTAGGGACTCAGCATGTACAATCCTTCAAGTAAGATACTGAACTACCAGTCCTTATAATATACTCTGTAAGGTTCACCATGCCATGCCATCTGCCTTGCTGATCTACCCTCCAGACCTGTTGTACTCTAAGGCTCCTAGGACTTGTCATCCACCCTGCCACAGCACCCTAAGTATCCTAGCCCCGCAGACAAACTCTGCCATATGTATTGTCTCTCCTTAATTAGAACATAAATTTCTTGAGAGAAGAAACTTTTTTTCTATTTGTGTCTAATGTTTAGTGCATCGTTTGGCAGATAAGTAAGGACTTAAAGGGGTTATTTTTTTCCTTCACTGATACTTTTCAAATGGATTTCTAAAACTGAAGAGTGTTTAACATACATCATAAAATACTTTATTAATCTTTGCAATAAGCTTCTGAATTTCTTAAATTCTTTTCTCCTACTCTGTGCCAGAAGTTAAGCAGCATAATTCAGCAACAGCTATACATTAAGAAAAATTAAACTTTTTCCCTATTAAAATCCAACAGCCAAAGAATAAATTCCAGTTCCTATATGGTTATTACTCTTTGTAGGGAATTACTGATTTTAAGGATGAGGAGCACAACTTAAGAATATTACTAGACTTCTATGAACTGATGCAAAGTAAAGTAAAAAGAACAACAAAAACAAGGTACATAATCACTACAACAATATGAATAAGAAAGAGCATGAAACAATGGGACTGAAGAGTGTGCAATTGTAAAAGCAAAACTAGTCCCAAAGAAGACATGAAAATATGAATTTCTTGCTTTTTAAAGGAGAGATGTGGGACTACTGGTGTAGAACACTATATATGTTACCCTTAAGAGTTTGCTGAAATGTTGTTAGTTTTGCTGAACTTTTTAAAATTTTGGATATGAGGTGATGTAAATACAACAGCTGTCAAAAACTCCTACTGAAGTTTTAGAAAAGGAAATGGACCACAAAAATAAACAAAAAGGGGGGGTGACAGAGCATGAGAAGCACTGCTCTTGAAGATTAATGTAAAAATTATAGCTCAAGGATGATCCAAGCTGACAGAGTCACAATGGAACTCTATAAATGCCAGCTAAGAGAAAAGGAAAGGGCAGTTACAGTTCAAAGAATAATAATGTTGTGGTTGAAACTGTGTGACCTTGTACAAAAGAAGGCACCATAATCCTTTTGGTACTTCAGGTTCATGAACTTGGCTTTGTCCTTGACCACTCACTTTCTTTGCCCCTAAACATCAAATCAGTTGCTCAACTTTGCTTTTTCTGCCTTCCCAACATCTCACACAACTACCCCTTTTGTTCAGGCCCTCATCACCCTTTGCCTTAAGTCTCACTGCCAATGTAATGTTTCTTAACTTCAGATCTGATCATCTGACTCCCTGACTCACTCAACTCACCTGGCTCTTCTAGGCTAAAATACAAACTGTGTGTTTACCTGAAGCCTCACTCACTATACATTCCTTCCCCTCCCTTAGTCTGAGATTCAGTCAGATTGATCTTTTCTCTACCCTTCATTCAAAGTACTCCATCTCCCATCTCAGCACTTTTTCAAAGGCCGTCCTATGTGACTGCAATAAAATCCCTCTTTAGTGCTGTCTCACAGAGTTCCTTTCATCTTTTCAGACAAAGAGCAGCCACCATATTCTAAGTGAAGTCTTTCCTAATTCTCCCAAGTGCTTATGCCTTCCCTCCCAAATTATCCTTTATTTAACTATTTTATATGTATACGGATTCACTTTTTATTTGTGGAGTCCTTACTTTTATATATAGTGTGTGGTCCTTCTGATTAAAGTGTAAGCACATTGTGAATATGGATTGTTTCATTCTTTGTAATAGTACTTGCACAGTGCCTGACAAATACCAGATAATAAAACAGTGGTTGATTGTTTCTCTGGAGTTCTATTTCTTTATTCTTAAAATGAGAGGGGTAGGCTAGGATCTATGTTTGCCAGTCCTTCAATCCATTGATCCATAGGTTGACAAAAATTGCTTGCAGAATTTTACCAATTTGCACAATATTTACTACAAAAGTTTCTTACTTCTAAAAAATTATAAATTAAACATATTCTTCTGTCTCTTTCCTCCTGCACACTGTTTCTTCTACTCCATTCTCCCTGGATCCCAATTCTTGACAGTAACATATGGAGGTTTCAGAGGACAAAGAGAGCACCAGGAAGAATTCAGATAACTGACTGGTCTACAGTATAATGTCAGTTGGGATAAACTAATTTTTCGATTCCTAAGATTTCTTTCAGATTTAACACTGTAAAGTTTTTTGAGCAAAATGCTGTGAATCAATATAGGGAATATAAAGTCTGAAAACAGTGAAAATGAAATTAATTTTACAAGCAGTACTTTAATGTACCTTTAGCATTTCCTTACAATAAAAGCCAGAGCCGTGCTGTAAAGATTTAATAACTAGCTCAATTAACTTTTTCTCCATCACTTTGAGTACAGAGCAGATAAACATCAAAATAATAAATCAAGCCCTGATTTGATTTCTAAGGTGTAAATGTTCACAGACAATTATTTAACAATCAGCTTTCTAGCTGGCACTGATTCCAGGACACCTTTACTAAAAGTTCACTTCATAACATAATAAGTGTTTGGGGTAGAGTGAGAGGAAGCATATTTGCCTAGCTCACCCAATATATCATTTACTCCATAACACTACAAAAGACCAAACCAAATTCTGATCAGGAAAGTCAAGAAGAAATCACAGCGAGTCATTTTTTTCCAATACAGGGCAGTTTGAAGACACGGAAAAGTTTGCAGAGGCAGGAATTGGTGTCACCTGATGGCTCTATTACCCACTACCCAATTCTAAGTCACATATCCAGGGGTAAAGGAGCAATCAAGTGTAGCTCCATTCTAGCTATATATTGAGGAAGAAAAAAGTTAAACACAGCTGTATAGCTCCGCACCTAAGAACAGAGCAGCATGTACTCAATTCTAGCCTTTGGTTTAATATCTAATGCTGCAATGGAATAATTTAGTGCAGGAGTCCCAGAACAAGGGAGAATCAGCAGTTCAATCACTTCAAACCTGCAAAGCCTCCTAGTGAACTAAGAGTGACTAAATCTAGCAACAGTCTACTGAAATTTAACCACTGAAAAGTTAAGCGACCCACACTGGGTCAGGAATTTATAGATCTCAGACTAGAAAGGCAATGAACAGATCTCACACCAGATCATACTAATCTGGGAACACTGAAAACTTTGCAGGTGCCCAGACTGGGCTGTGAAAACAGTAGAAGAAGAAGAAAAAGGCCAGAAGCTCAGGAAAGATGTCCCTCTCCCCCCTCCCTAGAAGTGCTCAGAGTTCACCATAAAGGCCAGAATAAAGAAGAAGAAAGGAAGAATGGGGTAAAAAGAAAAGAGAAGCCCACCATAAAGAAGTTCCTTGGCCACAGTGATCGGAAAGTTCAAGACAAAAACACAGGAGAAGAGAATGACTTGGAAAAATCTACAAGCAAAGCCACAGAAAGAAAAAAGTAAATTGGACACAAACCAAAAAGAACTCCTAGAAGAGTTCTTAAAAGATTTTTAAAACCAAATGAAGGAGGCAGAGTCAGGATGGCAGAGTAACAAGCAATATTTCTGTACAAAGAGCTCAGCACACCTTGCTTCACAATAATTCAAAAAAAGAATACTAGACTGAATTCTGAGCAGGAAAGTTTTTTAAAAGTAAAAGCAGATTGTTTTTGTTTGTTTGTTTGCCCAGCCAAAGGAAGCTTAGGAAGACGGAGAGGTTTGCTGATACTTGGAACCAGGGCAAGCCAGAAGCACAGCACAGGGGCAAAATCAAGGAGCATTCTCATACCCAGCGACAGGAAAAGGACCAGGACAAGGTCTCGAGGCAGGAAACAATGGAAGAGAAAGAGATCCCTAGAGATCGCTGAACTAGTGGTGGGCAGAAGAATAAGCGGCATTTCATAACTTGATCATACATTGCCCAGATTCCAGTCATGGATCCTAGGGAAAAAGAGCATTTATGAAGGAACCAAGGCCCACTCTAGCAGCATACTGAGCAAGTCAAGATCTGAGGAACATATACTAGGTGACTAGGCCCAGGAGCACAGCAGGGGGGACTGTTCAGCCTTTAACCAAGTGTCTGAGCCTGCAGTGGAATGATCAAGGCAAGAAGTTTCAGATCAAAGGGAAAACAACAGTTTAGCCGCTCTGTGCAAAAATTTAGAGGACTAACAGTGACTACATCTAGCAGCAGTCAACTGAAACTCACCTGAGTCAGAAACTTGTAGAGCTTAGACTTGAAGGACATGAACAATCCAATTCCCAGATTACAACAATATTAAGAGCACTGAAAATTTGGCTGTCCCCAAACTGAGGTGTGAAAGTAGCAGAATGGACAAAAAGTCAAGCCAGACATCACCCCAGAGTGCGCAGAGCCCAGAACCAACAAAATGTCCAAAGCCAAGGAGGTATGATGGAAGAATGAGCAAAAACAAAACAAAACCACAGACCTATAGGCAAAGCTACAAAAAAAAAATGCAGGTTGGATACAAGTCCAACAAGAATACTTTGAAGCATTAGTGTTTAAAAAAAGGTTTTGATAATCAAATTAGAGATCTGGAAGAATGATACGAAAAGAGAATTAACACCTTGGTAAAAGAGTTCCAAAAACTTATGGGAGAAAAATAACTCCTTGAAATAGAAATTAGCTAAATGAAAACTAATGATTCTGTGAGACATAAGTAAAACAAAAGAAGAAAATGTAAAATAACTCAAAAGAAAAACAAGTGACATGGAAAATGGATTGAAAGGAGATTATCTAAGAATCATCAAACTACCTGAAAGCCATGAAAAGAGAGAGTAAGACAACATGGCATACCTATATCAGAAAAGGTGCTGTTCTCTTTGAGTAAAACAGAATTGAGATAGCACAAAGGACATGCAGGATGTTCAAATTTGGGTATCTACCCCAAATGTTCATGTGGATTTCCTGTGCTCCATCTGTGGTAGAGCATTGCTAGCTCCTATTGTTCTGATCAGCCACAGTCAGACACACTGAAATTTCACTTTTTCATGGTGATGTCACTTTGGTCCTCTTTGAAGAGGAAGGACAAAAACCAACAAACCAACCAACCAGCCTATGCTCTGCCAATAATGTGTTATTTATCTTGTATATATCATGCTTTGTATGTATTTGTTTGCATATTGTCTCCCTCATTAGACTGTAAGGTCTTAAAGGAAAGGGATTGTTTTTTGCCTCCTTTTGTATCACCAGTGCTTAGCAGATTGCCTAGAACATAGTAGGTGTTTAATAAAAGTTTATTGATTAACAATTTACATTGCAATTTAAAATGTTTTTCTAAGAAGCAAAAAACTAAAATGCTCTTACAGAAAGCAGCATGGTACAGTGGAAAAATGAATGACTTTGGAGTCAGAGGAACTGGATTCAAATACTAGTTCTACAATGAAATCCACAAGATCAACTGCATGACCTTGGACAAATCACTTACCACTGAGTGGCATTTCTGCATGTGCAAAGTGAGATGGTTAGAGCAAATGTCCTTTAAGGTCCCTTCTATATCTACACTTAGGATACTAAGTCAATGACAAAAAACTGCTCCACTTCCACAATCATATCCTTGGTAATTTCTTCTCTCCAACCATAATTTCTGTCCTTTGACCTGCACGACCCATTTCTGAAAGTTTTCTTCATTAAAATCATTACTTTCAGTTGTTTAAACCTTTTCTACTCCTCTAGTCCGTCATCCATGTTGTAGCTTCAGTTTCCCTCCCTTCAACATATGTAGATCTGCTGTATTACCAGATCACTCTGCTATACCATGGAATCCACCATCCACTAACTTCATTTTCACCTGCAGTTCTTCAGCAGTAGAAAACATAATCTGCCTAGGAACCACCTTGCAAGGACTGCTGGAGTAAATGATGAAACCTCAACGATGGGATTCATATTTGTAAAATTACGTTATATAATAGTAGCTGGTCCCTCATGGCTGCAATGAAATTCTTTCCTTCTTTTCTTACTGATTCTCTGCATTTCTCTCAAACTCCTCTCCTCCCAACTATTAAAATTGCTCTTGATGCAGGAAACTTCACTTATTTTACTGAGAAAACTATGTTCATTTAAAAAAATGTCCTCATTCCCCTTCCACCACAATCATCATCAATCATTGTCTATCATTTTTGCCCTTACCTTTACATTTAAAGGATGAAACCGCCCTCTTCCTTAGCAAACCGATTCATTCACCCACACCCTTAACCACAACCCTCCAGCTGCCTACTTCTAGGACACTGACTCATCAGTCTTCTTAAATCAACGCATTTGCACTTTCTTCTTCCTCTTTACCTACACACATACTCAATATTCCCTTAGAAAAAGGAAATATAGGAGGCAGAATCAAGGTGGCAGAAAAATAGGAAGAAGCACACCCTGGCTTCCCCTGCTCCACTGTCCAACTCCTCCCAACAAATCTTTTTTAAAAATGCACTGGAATGAATCCCAATAGTAAAATCCAAGAAGTCACAGTGGCTTTTCTTTCCAACCACGGTCAGAATAGGGAGAAATTCGGAGAGGCCTCTAGGCACTGGGAGCAAGGTCTGGGCAGGAGTGACTCAGTGGAGCACTCCCCTACTGGAAGAGTCCGTACACCAGGGAAAGATGAGGTCCCAAATCCATACCAGGGCATGAAATGGGAACAGGTGACAACTGGCAGCCTTATCACCCACTCCCCAAATCCGGATCAATGATCCTTTTAAGTTACATGGGAACAATACAGTGCCTGCCTTCCAGGCCTGTCATGAGAATCAAATACGATAACATGCGGAAAGTACTCTGCAAAGTTTAAATGCCGTATATATGTATATGTATATATATATATATATATATATATATATATATATATATATATATATATATATATATATATATATTAGGCATAATGATCAACACTAATTTTTAGAATAAATTTTTCAGTAATTTGTTTTATTCTGAACTTAAACACCAGAATAAATGAGCATTTCCTTACACATAACAGAACAGGAAATGATGTTTGCACATAAAACTGCAGGCCTTTACTGTACATAGCTTTCCTTCTATTTAGTTATATACTGTTCATATAATAAATTCAACCAATTATTTTCAAAGGTGCCCTACTAGTCTACTATTCTTTCTAGCTTTTTTCCCCTACTTGCATTTTTTAAAACATGCTTTTCTTTCTTATTTTTGGCTACTATAGCCCTATTTTCCATCCCTGATATCCCCCTCCATTGTGAGGGAAGGGAAGGTCAAAAATTTTATTCAATTTTATTCAATGATATTAAATTATCAAGTATCTTCTATATGTCAAACACTATACTAAACACGGGGGATACAAAAGGAGGCAAAACAAAATCTCTGCCCTCAAGGAGCTTACAATCTAATTAGAATTGCTGTAACAAATATGGATAGAAATAAGCAAAATAAAAATCCACATTGGTTCTGTCCAACGACTTGGCATGTCATTTTGCACCTGAGTCCATGACTTTTCCGTCAGGAGGTGCGCAGCACGCTTTAACATCCTTTCTCTACAAACATGGTTGATCAATCAGCATTTTTAAACATTTAAAGCTGCTTTGCCTCACCTTGCTGTTGAATAAACTGTTTCCTCGGTTCTCCTCACTTCCTCCTCTATTACTCCATACCATTCCTTTCGTTACTTCTAACATTCCCTTAGAGCCGTGAAACATAATTTCTTATCAGCAGTAACAGTCATGACTAACCTTGTGAAGCGTGTGAAGCACTTTACAGATATCACCTCGTTTTCTCCTCCAAAACCCTGAGAGGAGAGTGTTATCATTATCCACTGTTTACAACTGAGGAAACTAAGACAGGCGGGTTCAAGCAACTTGCCCAGGATCGCAATGTTATTAAGTATCTACAACCGGATTCGAACTCAGGCTTTTCTGACAAGCTCCAGCACCTGACTGCAGCCCAGACTAAACAATGCCTTGTTGTTGGCTATATCCTTCTCTTCCAGTTTGTCTTTAATCTCTTTGGGATGACAGGCCTGGTATCTCAGAAAGGATGCAGTATCCAGCAAGTGTGGGAGCACAATTCCAAACTGTTTTCTACAATAAGTGGACTAGTTCACAACTCCATCAACACCAGCTCATCAGTATGTTTGTCCTCTTACATTCTCTCCAACAACTGTCACTTTCCCGTTTTTGTCCCCTTTACTGGTCTGGTAGGTGTGGTGAGATGGAACTTCAAAGCTGCTCTGATTTGCATTTGTCTTCTTAGAGTGGTTTTGTGGTATAGCAGAAAGGAAACAGAGGGTCAGGCTTTAAGGCTTCAATCTCCCTCACAAAGTAGGAGACTTAATCATCAGGAGGAAGAGATGTAGGGTAAGCGCTGAGGACTATGAGAAATGAATGACTTGTAACAATCAATACTAAGATTATAATAGAGAACTGATAAGAAATTAAGGAAGGGAATGCCATCTCTCTCTGACAGGCCAGTTGGCAGTAGCTAATATAAAATTGTACAGGTCTGGTCAGCATGGTCTCATGATTTCCTCTAGCAACATCAGGCAGCTAAAACAAAGTGACTAAGTCTAATGGTGAAGTCAACCTATGGTGGTTCATCAGCACACAGGTACGGTAGTACAAAACAAAAAGGTCCAGAGGTAAAATACAGAGTATGTGACTGAAGTGGTAGTACAAATAAATATTGGTTTTTCCTATTTTATAATCTCCCATCTTTATTTAAGATATCATTATCTAAAAAAATTTCTAAAACAGTATATAAATATTCAAATATTTGGAATCTTACCTCTGCTCTTTTCAGCATTTCCCATTTATTCAGTATTTTCATGGCAAATACTTTATCGGCATTTTTTAGTTTTACAACAGCCACCTAGGAAAGAAGATAAAGGATGGACTTTAAAAATAAGAAAATATATAACTGTGAATGACTTGACTATTCTCAACAATATAATGATGCAAGAAATTCCAAAGGTCTTGTGATTTTAAATGCTATCGGACTCTACGGAAGGAACTGATCGTGGTTGAATACAGTCTGAAGCACACCATTTTTCATTTTCTTTTATTGATGTTTCTTCCACAAAAAGACTACATGTATAACCTATAGCAGACTGCTTACCATCTCAGGAAAGGGGGTAGGAAAGGGAAGGAGGCATAGAATTTGGAATTCAAAACATAAAGAAAACAATGCTAAAAATTGTTTTTACATGTAATTGGGGAAAAGAAAATATTATTTTTAAAAATGTGTGAAAATGTATACTTTGGGAAGTCATTGTTTTCCCTACATATATCTGAAATAAGTAGAATATCTCTAAACTTTTAGTCTTGCAGAGGATCTAGGCCCTTATATTTCCAACAGTCACAACAGTATAACACTAGACTATATCACCCACTGGTTAGTCAATAGTAATATTTTTGAGGGGAAAGGTACTGCATTTGGAAAGCGGGCTCTAATAAGTAAAGTAAAAATAATAAAAGTATCTCTTTCAAGTTTCCTGATATTTTGCATTTACATCAAATAACTTTTATTGCAATCTGGGCTTCAACCAAAACTTCCAATATTAAAAAATTAAGTATGAAAAATAAATTCTAACAAATTTAATTGGAAATGCCAGTAGTCAAAATAAGTAAATCTAATGAAAATGGCATTTTTCATTGATACAAAATAAACAAAAAAATTCCAATTTTTCACATTCTACAAAAAATGGACAATTTTCAGTTGGCTATCAAAGTACAGACATTCCTTTCAGAAGAATGTAATTTAACTAGATGTCTCAAATTTATTATACACTCCAAAAATAACACCTTTAAATGGCAAGATTTATACCTGCCTCCTGCAACAAAAATACTCATCAACCTACCCATCTGGAAACAAAATAAATGCAGAATCATTCATACATTTACATTCATATGAGAGAGTGAGAACATAGGGAAAAGAACACTAGAATCTGAAGACTCAAGTTGGAGTTCAAACTCTTGAAAGACATGAGCCAAATAGTAATAATTTAACCTGTAAGTAAAAAGGACAATAATCTGCCCTACCTGGTCCTTACAAAAATGTGATCTTGAAAGGGTTTTGTAAACCTTAAAGCCTTAGCATCACTGTAATGATCAAATATTAAGCCTACTTCAACCACAGACATGCAATGTGTCCTTGGGTAAACCATTTGTCTTCTCAGGACCTCAATAAAATGAGAAAGTTAAAACAATCACCTCTAAGATCCCTTCTAGCTCTTAAAATTATATCCCTGTACATAGCACATGTTTTCTAAGACTTGAGTACATATACTTTCTTCTCTACACATCCACACAATGTTCCAGAGGACCCGTCTAAGGTAAGCCTAACTACTTCACTAGCAGCCAGGTCACTTGATGATGGATTATTTGATAACAGCAACACATAAATAAAGAAAAATAACAAAATGGGTATCAGGGCTGTACGGCCACCTTATGCCTCTTCACCGATAGAAGAATGGGGGTAGAGTAGGGAAAGGAGTAATAAGGATGACACAGTTATTAAATTATTAGATCATATATAAACTTTAATTTGGATACAATCAATGTGAGATATTTGCTAAATGACTAAAGAGTGGAAATAACACTGGAGAAACTAAATAAAATCAATCCTGACTCTTGTTATAAACGAAATGAGAAAAACAAAAGAAGCTGAAACTATATACCATTATGGCTCACAGCAGCTGGTAGAGTGGGGTTTACTGTGCATTTATGAGCAATAGGAAATAACATTTCACTGAATATTTAGTCATCTTGTACTGCAGAGCTCCTAAGTATTTGCAAAAAGACTACAATGAAAATAAGCCTAATAGCCAATCAACAAAAAAATTTTAAACACCTCTTTAAAAGGCAGTGTATTAGGTGCTGGGAATACAAGTACAAAGAATTAATCCTTTTCTCCTATACAAACTAATAAGCCAGACAAATATATACCTAAGTATATGCAGAGTAAGTACAAATCACTACACAAAATAGTTTGGGAGAGGGGACACTAAAGTAATTTGAGGAGTGGTGGAGGATGAGGAAAGACTCCATGTAGAAAGTGACATTTAAGCCATGTCTTTTAAGGAAAAGGAGGATTCTGTGAAGCAGAGTTGAAAAGGGAGTGATATCCAGGCACAGAGGACTACTACTGAAAATGCATGTTGAGGGTAAACTGAGTGTCAGGGGTGAAGAACAGAAAGAAGGGCAATTTGGCTGTTACGAGTACAGGACGAGAAGTAATGAACAATGAGGCTAGAAAAATACGCTGGAACCAAGTTGTATGAAAAGTTTATGTACCAACACCTACTGTAGAGAATAAAGGAGAGAAATTCTATAAAAAAATCTATTAAGACCTTCCAAATTAAGTCAATATATAGTGTGACTTCAATGTCAAGGTGGGAATATATGGAGATAGCAAGAATTAAGTTGGAAAATACAGATCATAGAGGAGTTAGAGACTTGTAGAATACCTGGACTGCTTCTGCCTATACAACATAACTATTTTATTAAAAGAAAATGATTTGATAGGAGCTAGACATCACAAATATAAAATAAAATTATCACAAAAGCTGATTAAATTTTCAGAGAATGGAAACAACTCATTACTGATGGGAGAGCAATTCCTATTGTGTAAAATTGTACACACCAAAGTTTTATATATCAAAAACTGATACAAAGATGCAAATGAATTACTGATAACAAAAAATGGACTATGGACAGAATAAAGGCCACAGACAAAGACTATAATAATTTCATATATAATTTTAACCAATAAAAGTAAATTGTCATTAATCATATAATTATATCCTAAGTACAGAAAACACCTTTGACAAAGTATAACATTCATTCTAAAAACCGTAAAGCAAGGGCATATAAAAGCATTTTCTTTATACACACATGTATGTGCACACATATGCATACTGCATATATTTTATGGATACACACACATATTCCCCTACTCCTGTAAGAATCTAAAAAAGAATCAGGATGAATAATGATAAAAAAAATCAAATGAGAAAAAATACGTTAAGAGCCTTGAAATACCTTGAAAATTGCACAAAAAGTAAGCCAGAAACTCAAGGACTATATTGAAAAGGAAACCACCAGAAAAGTCAGTGCTGGTGAAGGCTAATATCACAGAAGCTTCCCAATGTGACTAGAGACACTTATATCCTACAAAGTTATCAGATGCAGTGAAAACAGAGGTCTACCAAGAAAGTCTCAAGGGTGTACAGAAATCCTAAGTGTGAACTTTCAAAGTCAATAAGAAAGCAGAGACACATTGGGGAGCAGAAGCACTCAGACTAGTATCCCTCAAGTCCAAAGAGTCTAGTGATCTTCCCTGAAATATCATGTGTTAAAGATACAACATTCTGAAAAATCAAAGAATTTTTTGGGGGGGTTGGGCATGGGAGAAAGAAGGGAATAAAACCTACTGCTGTTCTTAGTGTGAAGGAACCATGTGCTACAGAGTTTTCAGTAGAAATCTAGGTCAAGAACAAGTAGAGTCAATAATCCCAAAAAAGTTCAGGAAGGTGCACAGTCTGACCTTGGCATTAAACCCCAGTTAAGGATCTAAGGTAGGCTCTAAAAGCTTAATATAGATACAGAAATGGCCAAAAATCCAATCTTAACTGCAAGCAGAGATTCAAAGGGAAAAATGTATTTTCTACCACAAATACATGAATACCTAGAAGAAATGGACTTTTAAAATAGGACAAAAGATTTTTCTTGAGGAAAGATCTAGAAGAAAAATAATATAGAAAACACCAACACGTACTCTGATCCAGTGAAACTGGCCTCTTGAGTCTTGGGTCTGGTGATTTTCTCTGACTATCCCTCAAGCCTGGAGTACTTTCCCTCATCTGCTCTAATTACTGACCACTTTAGTTTCCTTCAGGTCTCAAAATAACACCTTCAACAGGAAGTCTACCCCAACCCCTCTTAATTCTAGTGCCTTGCCTCCATTAATTTTTTCCTATTTATCTTGTATATTGTTTGAGACATATAGATATATAAGTATGTTGTGTATATATATACATGTGTGTATGTATATATGTATGTGTGTACATATATATGTATGTATATGTATGTGTACCTATGTTTGCATGTTGTCACCCCCATGAGATAGAAGCTCCTTGAGGATATGGACTATCTTTTGCTATTTTTTATATCCCCAGCACTTAGCACAGTACCTGGCACATAGTATGCACTTAATAAATGCCTATCGATTCAATACTCAAGTAATGGATTCTGTGAAAATTAGAATAGACCAAAATGAAATCAATAACTGTATGGGATAAAAAGAAATATTAAAATTAAAACTAAGGGAAAATATATAATTGAAATTAAATTTTAAAATTAGAAAACAGGTCAAAGAGAAATTATTTTAGAATCATCAAATTCTCTGAAAACTAAGATCAACAGAAAAACCTAGAAATAATATTTCAAAAAATTATGAAAGATCTATTAGAATCAGAAAACCAATGACTCCACCAAACATTTCCTGAAAGAAACTCCAAAATGAAAAGTCCCTATGACAAAATGGCCAAAATCCAGAGCTTCAAAATCAAAGAAAAAATACCAACCGAAAATCATAATTTACCATTCCACATCGCTTATTCATTAAAGTATATAATTCAAAATATTACAACAAAAATAGTCCCTACTTTCAAGGCGCTTGTATTGTTTTAAGGATAACAGTATGTATATAAATAATTGTATACCAAATAAATGCAAAGGAATGGGGGAAGTGAGGATGCAGAGCATTCATAGCTCAAGGGAGCAGGAAAAGCTTCCTGTAGAAAGTGATGCTTTTACAGAGTTTTGAATGGATTCTCAGAGGGGATGATGAAGCAGTCATTCCCGAACTTATGGGCATCCCCACAATTTCCACTTCTTTGCTACCAACAAAAGAGCTGCTATAAATATTTTTCTACAAGTGGGTTCCTTCCCCTTTTTAAAGATCTCTGTGATACAGATCTAGTAATGGTATTGATGAATCAAAAGTATTCAGTTCTGTAACACTTTGGACATGGTTCCAAGTTACTCTCCAGATAGTTGGACCAGTTCACAACTCCACCAACAATGCATTAGCATTCCAATTTTGTCGTACCTTCTCCAACATTTATCATGTGTACTTTTTGTCAATTTTATCCAGTCTTATAGGTGTGAGGTGGGATGCCAGAGTTTTTAATCTGCACTTGCACTTTTCAAATCTATAATGATTTACAGCACTTTTTCTTATGGCTACAGAGAGCTTTAATTTCTTCATCTAAAAACTGCCTGTTCATATCAATTGGGTAATGACTTGCACTCTTACAAATTTGATTCAGTTCTCCATACATTTGAGAAATGAGATCTTTATCAGAAATACTGGCTATAAAATTTGTTTTTCAGTTTTCTGCTATCCTAATCTTGGTTAAATTAGCTTTGTTTAGGCAAAAAAAAATTTTAATTTAATGTAACAAAAATTATCTATTTGCATTTCATAGCTTTCTATCTCTGGTCATAAATTCTTCACTTCTCTATAGATCTAACAGGCAAACTATTACTTCCTCTCCTAATTTGCTTATGGTATTGACCTTTATGTTTAAATCATGCACTCATTTTCACCTTACCCTAATGTACAGGGTGAGATGTTGGTCTATATTTAGTTTCTGCAATACTATTTTCCAGGTTTCCCAGTAATTTTTCTCAAATAGTGAATTCCCAAAAGGTAGAGTCTTTGAGTTTATCAAACATTAAATTATTATAGTCATTGACTATTTTGTCTTGTGTACCTAACCTATTCCATTGATTCACCCTCTAGTTCTTAGCCAGTACCAAATAGTTTTGATGATTGCCTCTTTATAATATAGTTTTAGATCTAGTGTAACTAGACTACCTCCTCTTGCAATTTTTAAATTGATTCCCTTGATATTCTTGGTCTTTTGTTCTTCCAGATGAATTGTGTCACTTTTTTTTCTAGCTTTATCAAATATTTTTTTCTTGTTTTATTGGTATGACATTGAATAAACTGATTTGGATAGAACTGTCATTTTTATTACATTAGTTCAGTCTACCCAATGCAACTGATATTCTTTCAATTGTTTAAATCTGACTTTACTTCTGTCAAAAGTGTTTTGTAATTCTGTTCATATTGTTCCTGTATTTGTCTTGGCAGTTAGGCTCCCAAATATTTTATATTGTTCACAGTTATTTGAAATAGAATGCCTTTTTATATCTCTTGCTGCTGAGCTTTGATAGTATTATATAGAAATGCCAATAGGTTATATGGATTTATTTTATATCCTACAACTTTGTTAAAGTTGTTAATTATTTCAAGTAATTTTTTAGTTAATTCTCTAGGATTCTCTAAGTATATCATCAGATCATCTGCAAAGAGGGAAAGTTTTATCTCCTCATTACCTACTCTAATTCTTTCAATTGCTTTTTCTTCTCTTATTGGTAAAGCTAAAATTTCTAGTACAATATTGAATAATAGTAGTGATAACAGGCATCCTTGTTTCACTCCTTATCTTACTGGGAAAGCTTCTAGCTCACAGGTTCCCAGAATGGATGATACTGCCCCCTGTGGGGCACTGGAATGATGTGGGTGAGAGAGGCTGCAATAGTAGCCTTGGGTACAATTGAGAGGAATTAAATAAATATAAGGGGGTGGTGGAAACAAGGAAAGAAGAAAAGGAAAATTTGAAGAATCCTTCATACATGTTTCATCTGTTGCATAACAGAGTTAAAATCACAGTGATTGATTACATTATTTTACAATAAACTTACAAAATGCAAGTTATAATTGATCAGTGATCAAGTCTGCTGACTAGTCTTAACAAGCAAGTGCTGGCAGGCTACGGTATTGCACATTGTGGGGAAGTCCAGTATGCATCAGCAACAATATGTAAATGCAATGACTTGTTTACAAATCCAATACCATATAGTTATGTGATATAATATTGCATCACCAAAATTTCAATGCTCCCATAATTTTACAATAAATTATTAAATTTAAGACATATCATTTTAAAAAAAATTTTATATTTTTACAAAATGATGTAATTTTTTTTAAAAAAAAAAGTGTTAAAGGATTAAAAAAACAGACTTCCAGGGGGTGCTAAGTAATTTATTTTTTTGAAAAATGGACATTAGGTCAAATATATTTGAGAACTTCTGTTGCAGCTTATCCCCATTAGAGATAATGTCTGTTGGTTTTGGAAATATACTATTATTTAAGGAAAGCTCCATTTATTCTTATGCTCCCTAATATTTTTTTTAACAGGAATGGGTGCTGTATTTTGTCAAAAGCTTTTTCTGCATCTATCAAAAAAACATATAATTTCTGTTAGTTTTGTTACTGATATGATCAATTATGCTGATAGTTTTCCTAATATTGAACCAGGACTGTATGTCTGGTATAAATCTCACCTGGTCATAATATATTAACTTGGTGACAAATTGCTAAATCTCTTTGCTAATATTTTATTTAAATTTTTTGCAATGATATTCATTAGGGAAATTGGTCTATAATCTTCTTTCTCTGTTTTGGCTATTCTTGGTTTAGTATGAGCACCATATTTGTGTCATAAAAAGAATCAGGTAAAACTACTATATTTATTTTTCCAAACAGTTGACAAACTATTGAAATTAACTACTATTTAAATGTGGGATAAAATTCACTTGTGAATCTATCTGCCCTACCTAAAGATTTTTTTCTTAGGAAGTTCATTGATGTCTTGTTCAATTTCTTTTTCTAAAATGGGGTTGAGAATTTTACTTCCTCTTCTGTTTATCTAGGCAATATACATTTTTGCAAATATTCATCCATTTCAGTTAGATTATTAGATTTATTGGCATGCAGCTGGGAAAAATAGCTCCTAATTATTACTTTAATATCTTCACTGGTGGTGAATTCACCTTTTTTCATTTTTGATACTGTTAATCTGGTTTTCCTCTTTTTCTTAATCAAATTAACCAAAGATATATGTTTTTTTCATAAAAATCAGCTCTGAGTTTTATTAGTTCCACAGTTTTTGTACTTCCAATTTCATTACTCTTGCCTTTTGTTTTCAGAATTTCTAATTTGGTGCTTAACTGGGAATTTTCATTTGTTCTTTCTCTAATTTTTTAGTTGCACACCCAATTCACTTACCTCCTCTTCCTCCGTTTTACTCATGCAAGCCTCTGGAGATATAAAATCCCCTAAGAACCGTCGCTGCTGCATTCCCTAAGTTCTGGTATCTTACCCAATCATTGTCGTTCTCCTGGACAAAATTATTTTTCTGTGACTTCTCTTTAGGATTAGCTTATTGAATTTCCAATTAATTCCGAGTCTTTCTATGGCCCTTTATTACATGCAATTTTTACTGCATCATAAATCTGAAGAGGGTGCATTTAATATTTCTGCCTTTCTTCACTGGTTTTCATGCCCTAATACATGGTCACTTTTTTGTGGAGGTCTATGTTCCTCTCTATCTCCATTCAATTTTCTCCAGAAATCAATCATATATAAGTTTTCTAAAATTCTATTCACCTTGTTTTTTCTTGGTTTTTTTTTTTGGAGGGTTAGACTTATCCAGTTCTGATAGAGGGAGGTTGAGGTCCCACAGTAATACAATTTTATTGTCTATTTCTTCCTGTACCTCATTTAACTCCACCTCTAATAATCTGGACACTCTACTACTTGATGCATATATGTTTAGCACTGATACTGCTTCATTGTCTATGGTACCTTTTAGCAAGATGTAGTTTCCTTCCTTATCTCTTTTAATTAGATCTATTTTTGCTTTTTCTTTGTCTGAGATTGGAATTTCTACCCCTGCTTTTATTACTTTAGCTGAAGTATAATATATTCTGCTCTGGTTTTTTACTTCTTCTCTGTGTGTATCTCTCTGCTTCAAATGTGTTTCTTGTAAACAAAATACTGTAAGATTCTGGTTTTTAATCCACTCTGCTAACCACTTCTGTTTTATGGGAGAGTTCATCCCATTCACATGCATAGTTATGATTACTAACTGTGTATTTCCCTCCATCCCATTTTTCCCCATTTACACTTTTCTCTCTCCTTTTACCCTGTTCCTCCTCACTGATGTTTTGTTTCTAACTGCTACCTCCCTCAATCAGCCCTCCCTTCTATAAACCCCTTTTCCTTTGCTTTCCCCTTTCCCCTCCTACTCCCTTTTTCTTTCCCCTTTCTTCTCCTACTTTCCTATAGGAAGGCAAATTTCTGTACCCAACTATTTCCTCTTTGAGACAAATCTGACTAGAGAAACGTTTAAACAATACTCATCCCCCTCTTTTTTTCCTCTACTGTACAGGTCTTTTGTGCCTGTTCATGTGATATAATTTGCCCTATTCTGTCTCCTGCTTTCTTCTTTCAGTACAATCCTTTTTTCATCCCTTTTTTATATCATCACATCAAAGTCAACTTATACTCACACACCATTTGTGTATGAGTACCTCCTCTAATTGCCCTAATAAAAATAAAATTCTCAAGAGTTACAAGTATCATCTTCTCATGTGGGGACATAAACAGTTTAAAGTTAATGAAGTGGGTTTTTTTTTTCTTTACTCTTTACCTTTTTATGTTTCTCTTGAGTCTTGAACTTGAAGACTGAATTTTCTGTTCAGCTCTGGTCTTTTCATCAGGAATATTTGAAAGTCCCTTATTTCATTGAATGTCCAGTTTTTCCCCTGAAAGATTATTCTCAATTCTGCTGGGTAGTTGATTCTGGGTTGTAATCCAAGCTCCTCTGCCTTCTGGAAAACCATATTGCAAGTCCTCTGATCCTTTAATGTAGAAGATGCTAAGCCTCGTGTTATCCTGACTGTGACTTCATAGTATTTGAATTGTCATTTTTTTTTCTGGCTGTCTGCAGTATTCTCTCCTTCTCTTGATAATTCTGGGATTTGTCTACAATATCCTTTGCAGTTTTCATTTGGAGATCTCTTTCAGGAAGTGACTGGTAGATTCTTTCAATGACTATTTTATCATCTGATTTTAGGATACCAGGGTAGTTTTCTTTGATAATTTCTTGAAAGATTTATAGGCTCTTTTTTCATCATGACTTTAAGGTAGTCCAATAATTCTTAAATTATCTCTCCTGGATATATTTTTCCAGATCAGTTGTTTGTCTAAGGAGGTATTTTACATTTTTTTTCTATTTTTTTCATTCTTTTTACTTTTTTTGGCTGATTCTTGATGTCTCATAGAGTCATTATTCTAATTTAGAATCCAATTCTAATTTTTAAGAAATTATTTTCTTCAACTAGCTTTTGTACCTCCTCTTCCACTGGCCATTTCTCCTTTTAAAGGAGCTGCTTTCTTCTGTGGTTCCCTGCCCCACCCCCAATTTGGTCAAATGTATTTTTGGAAGAATCATTTTCTTTGATTTTTATCCTTTCTCTGCCAAGCTGTTGACTCTTGCATACCTCTTATTTTTTTTCTACCTCTCTTATTTGACTTTTAAAATCCTTCCTGAGCTCTTCCAAGAAGGTTTTTTGGTCTTGGGACCAACTCATATTCCCCTTTGAGGTTTCCCATGTAGACATTCTGACAATGCTGTCCTCTTCTGAGTAAATGTTTTGACTTTCCTTGTCACCACAGTAATGCTCTAAAGTCAAGGCTCTTTTTTGTTTCTTACTCATTTCTTACCTATTTTGTGGCTTTTAAAGTTAAGCTCTGTTCCTGGGGCACAGTTCCAAGATTTATATGCTGAGCGCCAGGGGCCTGGTCACTGGCTTTATGTGCTGGAGATCAGATCTTGGCAGTTTGCTTACTTGCTAGGATAGCCTGGTTTAGTCCAGACTATGGTTGCCTGGGTTCCAGGGTGGGCAATTTGCCTTCCATGATGAGGCTGAAGGCCTCATAGCTGGCCTGATATGCCACTGACCTGATGAGGTAGGATCAAGGGGTCTTGGTTTCTGATCTGTGCTGTGGCTAAGAGCTGGACCTGACTTGTCCAGACACCATCTGCACTGGGCTGTGCTCCCCTTTTACACAAGTGAGACAAAACTTTCCTGAAGTCTTTCCAAGTTATCTTAACCTGGAAAATTGTTTCATTCTCTCTTTTTGTAGGTTCTGTCATTCCAGAATCCACTTAGAGATTTGATTTAATGTTGTTTCTGAGATAAATTGGGAAGAACTCTGACAACTTCCTGGCTTCTCTCTATTCCTCAAGAAGTTAAGGAGATGACTAAAATTTTAGAAAAGTTACAGATGATAGACCTCTGAGGAAAATGAATAGGAATAGAAATGAATATATCTTTTTTTCTCAGCAATACATGGCACCTACACAAAAATGGACCATGTATTAGGCCATAAAAACCTCACAACCAAGTACAAAAAAGCAGAAGTATTAAATACATTCTTTTCATAACATGATACAATGAAAATTACATTCAATAAAGGGTTGTGGAAACAGATTTAAAATAGAAAATTAATAATTTTGAAGAATAAGCGATCAAATAACAAATTACAGAAACAATAATTTCATTAAAGACAATGACAACAATGAGACAATATACTGAAATTTATGGCATTCAGTCAAAGTAGTACATAGGAAAAAATTTACATCTCTAAATGCTTACATCAATAAAATAGAAAGAGAATAAATTAATGAATTGGGTGTACAACTAAATAAACTAAAGAACAAATTTAAAATCTTCAAATAAACACCAACTGAAAATTCTGAAAATCAAAGGAGAGATTAATAAAATTGAAAGTAAAAAAGCCAATGAACTAATAAATAAAACTAGAAAGAAGATGGTCTTATGCCAAAAACAATAAAGTAAACAAACCAGTCATTAATTTGATAGAGGGAAAAAAGGGAAACCAAATTAACTATCAAAAAATGAGAGAGGTGAATTCATCACCAAGGAAGACAAAATGAGAGCATTTATGAAGTGCTATTTTGCCCAATTATATGCCAATAAATCTAACCATCTAAATGAAAAGGATGAATATCTACAAAAACATAAACAGCCCAGAATAACAGAAGAGGAAATAGAATACTTAAATAAGCCTACCTTAGAAAAATAAATTGAACACTCCATCAATGAGCTCTCAAAGAAAAAAAATTCCTAGGACCAGAAGGATTCCCAAATGAATTCTACCAAAACTTTAAAGAAAAATTAATTTCAATAATATTTGGAAAATAGGCAAAGGAGTCCCACCAAATTTCTTTTGCAACGTAAATATGGCACTGATATGTAAATCAGGAATAACAAAAATACTGAAAGAAAACCACAGAACAATTTCCCTAACAAATACTGATGCAAAATTTTTAAGTAAACCACTAGCAAGGAGATTACAGCAATACACCACAAAGATCATACACTATGACCAGGTGGGATTTATACCAGGAATACATAGCAGGTTCAATATTAGAAAAGCTATCAGCATAATTGACCATATCAACAACAAAACCAGGTCAAATTATAAAATTATCGCAAAGGATGAACAAAAAAGCTTCTGACAAAATACAACACTCAATCTTATTAAAAACAAGAGGAAGCATAAGAATAAATAGAGCTTTCTTTAAATGATAATTAGTATCCATTTAAAGCTATCAGTAAGCATTATCTGTAATAGGAATAAGCTACAAGCCTTCCTAATAAGACTAGGGTGAAACAAGAATATCACCATTATTATTCAATATTGTACTAGAAAAGCTAGCTATAGTAATAAGAGAAGGAAAAGAAATTGAAAAAATTAGGATAGGCAATGAAGAAGCAAAATTATCATATTTTGTAGGTGATATGATGGTATACTTGGAGAATCTTTGAAAATCAACTAAAAAACTTGTTGAAAAAATTAAAAAATTTAGCAAAGTTTCAGGATATAAGATAAACACATCTAAGTCATCAGAATTTACCAACAAAATCCAGCAGCAAGAGAGAAGAAAATTCCATTTAAAATAAATATAGAAAATAGAAAATATTTGGGAGTCCACCTGCCAAGACAAACCCAGGAACTATATGAACACAACTGCAAAACTATTTTCACAGAGTCAGATCTGAACAAGTGAAAAAGTACTAATTGCCCATGAGGAGGCTGAGTCAATAAAAGTGACAATTCCACCTAAACTTATTTCCTTATTCAGTACCACACCAAACTCCAAAAAAATTATTTTATGGTGCTAGAAAAAATAACAGCAAAATTCATCTGGAAGAATAAAAGGTCAAGGATATCAAAGTAATCTATGACAACAAAAATGTGAAGGAAGTAGCTTAGATCTCAAACTGCATCACAGAACAATAATCATCAAAACAATCTGGTACTGCTTGGGAAATGGAGGGGACATCAACTGGGGAATGGCTGGACAGGCTGCAGTATATGAATGTAATGGAACACTATTGTGCTACGAGAAATGAGGAACAGGAAGACTTCAGAGGCCTAGAAGGACTTATATGATCTGATGCTGAGTGAAAGGAACAGAACCAGGATAACACCATACACAGGAACAGCCACAGTGCACAAGGACTGTTTCTGACAGACTTAGCCCTTCACAGCAATGCAAGGACCTTAAACATTCCCACAGGACTCTTGAAGCAAAATACCAGCCACGTCCAGAGAAAGAACTATGGAACTGGAACGCAGAATGAAGCAGACTATTTTCTCTTGTGTTATGTTTTGGTTTGGTTTGGTTTTTCTCACGGTTTCTTCCATTTACTTTAATTCTTTGCAAAATGATTAATGTGAAAATGTGCATTTAATAAGAATGTATATGTAGAACCTATATAAGATTGCATGCCATCTCAGGAAAGGAAGGGAGAGGGAGGGGGAGAAAATTTAAGACTTATGGAAGTGATTGTTGAAAACTAAAAACAAATTAAAATTTTAAAGAGAGAAAAAAAATCAAGTGGCAGATCAGTGGAATAGATTAGTTACATAAGACAGCAGTAAATGGCCACAGTAATCTAAAGTCTGATAAACACCAAAGACCCAAGTTTTTGCAAAAAGAACTCATAATTTAACAAAAATCATTGGGATAACTGGAAAACAGTTTTGCAGAAACTAGATTTAGACCAACATCTCACATCATATACTGACATACGGTCAAAATGGGTACATGATTTAGGCCTAAAGGGTAATGCCATAAGCAAATTAGGAGTATGCAATAATTTACCTATCAGATCAATAGAAAAGAGAGGAATTTATAACCAAATAAGAGATAGAGAATACTGTAAGATAGAAAATGGTTAATTTCGATAACATTAAATTAAAAGGGTTTTACATAAACAAAACTAATGCAGCCAAGATTAAAAGGAAGACAGAAAGAAAGCTGGGGAAAAATTTTACTGCAAGTTTCTCTGACAAAAGGCCTTATTTCTCAAATATGTAGAAAACTGTGGAAACACAGATTTAAAACAGAATTAAAAATACAAGTCATTCCCAAATTTATAAATGGTCAAAGGATATGAACAGAAAATTTTCAGAAAAATAAATCCAAATTATCTGTAATCATATGAAAAAATGCTTCAAATTACTATTGATTAGAAAAATATAAATTAAAACAGCTCTGAGGTATCAGCTCACACCTATCAGGATTGGCTAATATGACAGAAAAGAAAAATGACAAAAGTTGGAGAAGACAGGAATAAATTAAGGTATCAATGCATTGTCATAATTGTGATCTGACCTAACCATTCTGAAGAACAATTTGGATTTGTGCCCAAAGGGCTATAAAATTGTGTGTATCCTTTGATCCAGCAATACCACTACTGGGTCTGTATCCCAAAGAGATTTTTTTAAAAAAAGGAAAAGGACCTACATTTACAAAAATATTTATAGTAGTTTTTTTGTGGTGGCAAAGAATTAGAAATTGTGGGGATGCCCATCAATGAGGGAATGGTTGAACAAACAAATTGTGGTATATGATAGTGACAGAATATTACTGTATTATAAGAAATGATGAATAGTGTGCTTCCAGACAAACTTACAAAGACTTACATGAACTGCTACAAAGTGAAGTGAGCAGAACCAGGAAAACACTGTACACAATAAGCAATACTATATGATGATCAACTGCAAATGACTTAGCTATTCTAAACAATACAGTAAGCCAAGACAGTTTCAAAGGACTTAAAATGAAACATTCTATATACCTCAAGGGAAATAACCAACAAAGGATGAATAAAGATTGAATTATACTTTTTTTTTACTTTATTTTTCTTAGGTTTGAAGGGAAGGGGCATTTGTGTTTTCTTTCACAACATGACCAATAGAGAAATATGTTTTGCATGACTGTACTTGCATAAACTATATGAAATAGCTTGCCTTCTTAATGAAGGAGGAGGAGAGGAAGGAAACTTGGAACTTGACTTTTAAAAAAAAATGTCAAAATTATTTTTACATGTAATTGGAAAAAATAATATTTTTTTAAAGTTAAACTGAGGAGCTTATATCTGCATATGATATGTACAGATATAGATATAAAATGTCTATATACATAAAATGATATATACATAAAAATGATATGTATCAATTATATACAATGATATGTATCAATTATATAATAGAGTCATTTTAAGTTTATGGAGAAGGGGAGTGACACTGTCAGACCTGCACCTGACATCCTTGATGAGATTAGTAAGCAATAGGGAGGCGTTAATAAGTTGACATACCACAGAGGGTCATATCTCTACCCATTCACAATTATCTAAAAGAAAATACAAAGGGAGTACAAGATCCAGCTATGTTTATTTGTAAATTATTTCAAAAGCATCTGATTGAGAAGACAAAAATATAATCTTAAAAGTTCCCTTTCAACATGGTGGCTCCCGCCACCTAACAAAGAATCCAAATATTAGATTATTTGAAAGTTACATTGAAGGTAACTTTCTTCATTAACTTCTTAACATAAATATGAGCAAGACATAAAGCAAAAACATTTTGCCTAATGTATTCATCAGTCAAGGAAAGGAATCCAGAAAAAAATGAAAATGATGGACTTCTCTAAAGACAGTATCGTCTGTATGAATGTAATGGAATATGATTGTGCTATAAGAAATGAAGGAAAAGACTTTTTCAAAAAGAAATGGAAATGCTTGTATGAACTGATAAAAGCTGAAATTATTAGGACAAGAAGAATAATTCATACCTTAAACATAACAAATGATTCAGAAAGATTACCTAAATCTGATCAACTTAGTGATCACTAGGACTCCAGAGAGGAATGACAAAGCAGAATATTCTCAAACTCATGACAGGAGAATAAATTAATATACAAAATAAGAAATATATTTTTGGATGTAACCACTACAGGAATTTGTTTTACTTGATTTTGTGTTTGTGATTCAGGAGTTCAGTATTTCTTTTTATCTTTCATTTTGTGGATGGAGAAAGGTGGAAGGAATTAAAAACAATGCTTAACTTTTGGTTAGTTTTTGTTGTACTGTTTTTTTCTCTCCTTAAGAATGTGTTACAAAGAATACTTTGCTGGCTAGGGGACAGTATATTAAATATATATATTTAAAAAGATAATAGCGTAAAAAGCAAATGATTCATAAAACTACATTTAAAATGACTACAAACAATAAAACCCTAAAGTATAAAGAGTTAGAATTAAATTTCACACAGAATGAAATGTATAGATGTCCAACAAGTAAATAAAGAACTACAAAGAGCTAATGAATATCATTAACTAAATGTATGATTAAAATAAAAAGGGAGAATTATATGGTGTGAGTTGAGAATAACAAGTAGACAGTTCATGTACAGGATGTACCAAAAGTC
Source organism: Potorous gilbertii (assembly GCA_028658325.1). NCBI lineage: Eukaryota > Metazoa > Chordata > Mammalia > Diprotodontia > Potoroidae > Potorous > Potorous gilbertii. The sequence continues at coordinate 576,812,128 of CM053770.1, read as the reverse complement.
TTAGCACAGTTTTAAACTACAATAAGAATTTTGGAATTCCTATATTTCATGTAATAAGAAATAAGAAGTAATGAATCTGCTACTTTGGGTGGGCTCCCTGAAACAAACGTTAAGAAACACATGGATAACAGTTACACTGAATGAGGGGCATGGAAGGGTAATAACGTCCTGCCACTTAGAAGGAAATGCCTGTATCAATGAGATCACAGATCCGTTCAAGAGCGAAATGAATTTTAAGAAACAAATGGTAGGGCAACTTTTTTTTCCCCACAACTCCACTTCAAATATGATGGCAACACTTCAATTGTTGTATCAAAACTAAAGACAAGATGAGCTTATCATTTAAACTGCATTTAAATTCCTTTATGTCAAAAGCAGAAATGTTTCTAAGCCCCGTTTGGTGAAACAGTCCTGGGGCTTCATTCTCCTTACAGTAGTGCTCCTGACTTTCCAGATTTCAACCGCATGCCTCAGCAGCAGTCACACCCTGGAACATTCATCAAACTCTGTGTAATTTGACTGTGGAATATCTCTGCCATGCTGTACAGTACTAGGGTTGCTAATTATTGAAACAAGGCAAGAAAAGCACCTCAGAGAAAAACCACAGGTAAAAAGGAAAGAAAGTTATCATTTTCTGCAGAAGACATCACAGACCCTAGAATGAAACAATCAGAAGCAACTTAACTATTTTCCCTTTATCAAAGATAGAAGCATCTCTTTAGAATTACTCTATCCCCACCTGAAGTATTCTTTTCTTCTTTCTCTCTAAAACAGCCTATTGAAACCTTTAGTAATTTAGCAAATATATTTTAAAGTAGAAACTCTTAAGCAATTACAAAAAGAAAAAGAAAAAAATATCCATCTCATATTAAAGTCTGTGTTGAAAACTTAATGGTGTGTAAACTTATTAAAACATTTGAAAGTAAATTTGGGTGAATTATCCCCTCCTGGTAGCTTATTTCCGCCTGTAGATCACTCCATCAGGAAACAAGGTTTAAAAATGAATGGAAATTTGCAGTGGTAAGTAGAATTCATATAAAGCAGCCTGCCTCATTATGATTCTAGGCCCTTTGCTCTTCATTGTGCTATCATATTTTGGGATGACACTCTGGCAGCCAACACTGACCACACAGTGCTACTGGAGAGATTTCAAGGGGTTCACATATTTAGATGGGAAAAAATGTCTTTATTTTCACTGACCTCTAACTCAGTAGTTCTCAAACTTATTTGGCCTACCACCCCCTTTAAAAAAAAATTACTCAACATCCCCCTTTCTTTAATCTCTTAAGGTTTGTTTCTTAAGAAATTTGCATCATTTAAAAATCTTAAATTTAGTAATTTATTGTAAATTTGTGGGATTTTTACTGCATCAAAATTTTGATGACACAATATTGTCTCACATAACGATACAGTAGCATATTGTAAACAAGTCATTACTCATATACATTCCTGCCAATGCATGCTAGACTGTCCAACAAGAGACATACTAGCCTACCAATACTTGCTTGTTAAGACCTGTCAGCAGACTTGACTACTAATCAGCTATAACTTGCATTTTGTATGTTTATTTGGAAAACAATGTAATCACTATGACTTTACTTTAACTGTTATACAACTGATAAAATACGTATAAAGGGTTTTTCAAAATTCTCTTTTCTTTCCTTCTGTTTCCACTGCCCCCTTATTTTTATTCCATGAACCCCAACAGCACTCTAGGCTACTATTGCCCCCCGCATAGTTTCGGCACCCACCAGCAGGTAGAATCTCCCACTTTGGGAAACTCTACTTCATATTTAGCATATTCTTTCTACATGTCATGTACTTGTCATGACACAAGTTTTATGGTTCTCTTTCTATATTGTATAATCTCTTGCTCGATCTTGATCAAGGTCACATCCATTAACCATAGTACTGCACAAGGATTTATCTTGGATCCTCTTTTCGTCTCCCTCTACACTATGTTGGTCAGTAATGTTATGAGTTCCCATGGGTTCAATTAACATGTCTATGCAATTGATTTTCAGAAATATTTATAAAACTCTAACATCTCTCCTGATCCTATCTCCCATCACCAACTGTCCATTAGACATCTCAAACTGGATGTCCTGTGGGCATCTCAAATGTAGCATGTCCAAAACAGAATTATTTTCCCCCCCCAAATCCTCCTCTTTTCCCAATTTCTCTATTACTTTGGAGGACATCACCATCCTCTTCTTCACTCAATCTCTCAACTTTGCACTCATCTCAATTGTACTCAACTGAACAAATCCAATCTGCTTCCAAGTATTATTGTTTCTACTTTCACAACATTTCTTTTGTGTATTCCCTTCTTTCCCCAATACAATCCATACCCTGGCATAGGGCCTTATCTCCTTATAGAGGGTTCTGGTTTGTTTCCTTAGGTCAAGTCTCTCCCCACTTCAGTTCATCTTTCTCTACAGAACTGTAAAATTTGCCTGCCACTTTTGACCAGGTCTGACCAAGTCTGTGTGTGTGTGTGTCTCTCTCTCTCTCTCTCTCACACACACACACACACACACACACACACACACACACACACACACACGGCTCAATAAATTCATGACTTCCTATTAGCTCCAGGATCTAGTTTAAAATGTCTAAGTAGAGACATTACCATCTGCTTTGTCACTATACCCTAGGAATAAGGGGACTTTTCCACTTGATTAAAAGCTGAAGTATTCCATGTAGATTGTCTCCCTTATTAGAATGCAAATTCCTTGAAAATAAGGGTCATCTTAGTTTGTTATACTTAGTACAGTGCTTTACTATTAATTCATTCATCTGAAATTCTACATGGCTGTTAAACTCCTTCATAACCAGTCCCATTACTACTTTTCCAGTCTTCCTGACACTTTATTCCTATTCATACATTCTTAAGATCTAGCAAAAATAGAATTCCTCATGTTTTTCACAAGATACTCCATCTCTTGATTCCTTGCTTTTTTCGCTAGCAGTTCCCAATAGCTAGAATACTCTCCCTCTTCACCTCTTTACCTGCTATTCCATGTACACCTTCAAGACTCAACTCAAAATTCACCTTCTACAAGAAACCTTTATGGGGCACTTCCATCCTACTTCTTGTGCCTTCCCTGTAAGATAACTCCATTTACACTATAATACAGCTTGAACGTACACAGTTGTTTGCATGATGTCTTCTCCATTATACTACGAACTCCTTGAAGACATAAGCCACACATTTTCCTTTCCTTGTATCCCCAGCTCTTAGCTAAGCACCAGGCATAGAGTAGAAGCTTAATAAATACACGTTAATTAAATTACTTTAGGAGATCTATGACACAAAAAAAGGTTAAGAATTCTTGTTCTAAGGTTTTCAAATTTGGTTAGCAACTCTTACCATCCTTTTTAAAAATAATATTTTCACTTGGGAGGCTTTTATTGCTCTCCATAGATGAAGCAGATGTGATCTTATTTCACTTCAAATGTCTTTTTAATATATGCTTCTCAAACATCCATTTCTTGACTTCACAGATCATGTGTTTTGCCAGTTTTTGTACATATTCTAGCCTATTTAAAGCCAGCACCCTAAGTCTTTCAAAACTCCATTGTGATTCTAATTACAGTTCACCAGTAAAAGACTTGACTTCTGACAGCTTATGATATTTCTTCTGACAGTTTATGATATTTCTTCCTTTATCATTAACAATATTTTAAGTTTAACTATTACTTTAGACATAATAAAGACTGGATCATTCTTTGGGGAACTTTTAATGGATTCTGTAAGTTATTTTGCATTTATATTTTTTTATTGACCACTTTGGGGAAATTTTCTTTAATGATTTCCCTAAACCTAATACCTACATCTTTTTAAGTCATCTGCAATATACTGTCAACTATATTTTACATCTGTTACTTGGGTCTGTGTGCTGTGAAACAGTCAGAATAAGTCCATAACTATAAAAATTTTTTAACCTTCATTTCCAGATCCTATGTGTTATATGGAATTCTATCATGTACTATAGTAACTTTGCTGTTTGTTGTAGTAATAACTCGAAGTATAAAGAGAAGGAAGAGCGTTGTATTGAAAAGTCAGCACTGACTTGGGCTTGAATCCTTCTTTAGAAATTGACTAGCTGTCCAGGCCTGAACAAATCATTTAACTTTTCTAAAACTTAGTTTCCTAAATTATAAATAGAAATGTTAAAAGAGTACCTATTTCAAAATGTTGTTGAGGATCAAAGGAGATAATATATATAAAGTTCTCTGTAAACTTTAAAATGTCATAAAATGTGAATTATTAATATCAGCATTATTGTTACTGTTTTTATGCATTTAAGGAGTTTTCTATTATATTATCTACACTAGTTATTTTCTTGATTAACTCTTTTTCTTTAACATTGTAATTCCCTTTTAATTTTTTTACTAATTTTCACATAAAATTTCATACTTTCTTTAGGACCTACTATTTAGTCGTGTGATTGTTTCAACATTTCTAATTCCTATTTATTTTCATGGAATATATAATTTAACCACCTGAAGAAGTCTCTAGGGATCTCGTGTTTTTAATTTTCCCAATCCTGTTGTTTGTGATACCTGTCTAGCTGATATAGTTGCAGTATCATTGCATTTTTTATTCTATCAGCATTTTGCTTTGCTCATTTTTTAAATATAATCAACTTTTTGGGGTATAGTTTTTAGTCATTTCTTTTCTCTTTGGTGTTGTTGATTTTTGTCTGCCAGTTTTCCTAGGAGAGTAAAGTTCCTGCAATCCTCTAACAACTTAGAAAACAGCTTTTTATGGTGACAAATTAAAATATCCCTCATCAGAAATTTCATGACTGACTATTGTCACTGTAAGTTTATATTGAATGATTAATATAAAAAGGAAAGAAAAAAGGAAAAAAACCCTAAGAAAATCTATGTGCAATGAATACTAGGGAACTATAGAAACAATGGAGGTATATAGTTCTTCTCACTCTACCAAATGAAATTATGGTGAGATGTGAAAGGTCACATCATCTCTCTGTAAGATCTACAACTTTAAAATGCTGGTGACACTAAAAGAATAGTAGTAGCTACAAATCCATAATCAAATAGGCCAGGCTTTACAATTGACTAAGTAGTAAGTCCTGCCTCAAATTACAGAAAGAATGAGGTTTTTAAATGCTATTTAACAAACTAAAAATGGCAGTGCTTGTTCACAATTACATTCCTGGGAGAAACTAACCACTGTAACCAACCCCAATAACACCTCAGCAATGCAAATAAATATCCTATGTACTTCAAAGAAACGTTGTATGCAATGATCAGAAATTTTTCTACCACAGGATCAATCAAGACTTTGCTTGCAGACTCCCAAGAAAGAGGAATTCACTGTTTTACAACATGGCAGTACATCTTTTTGGCAGCTAGCTGGTTTTAATGTTTTTTTAATTTATTATCAGTAAACACCCTAAAATACACAGGGGAGGCCTGCTATCAGAGATTCTTTTATCTACTTCTCTAAAAGAAAAGGCAAATTTTGAGGGGCTAAGAATCACTTTAATCAAGAACAGGTGTCATTCAATTAGTGGGGGGGAAGTCAGCACCTTGAACTTCAGAGAAAATACAGAGAAATCAAAGATCAACAGACATGGTTTCCTCTGTCTGACCACAATCAATACATATATCACAAATCAACAGACAGGTCCAACTGTTTGACCACAGTTACCAAAGAGGGAAGCACCAACATCTAGGTTTTTCAAGCCAGGGGGCTGCTTAGCAGCTTCCCAGAGTCTCTCATCTGACACACAAACCTTCTTCCACAAATTAAGCCCCCAAAATAAAACCAAACCTCAGAATCTTTATACACTTTTCAGAGCTAGAGGTCATCACATCCCTAGAGAACCAAAAGCTCATTAACAAAAGGTGTGGACCTTTCCACGAATCTTCCCAGGCCCATTAATGGGTGGGAAAGGTGCTAGTAATCATACTATTCAGAGGTACTTTTGGTGAAACAAAAACAGCCCAAAATCCTACTTTGCTTGGCCTTACAGGTAACATACAGGGTTTGGAGTTAAGAAGACTCAACTTCAACTCTCTTCTCTGACACTTACTAGCTATAAAACCTTGGGCGTATAACTTTGACATGCCCACCACCTTCTCTTCCCTAATGTTCTCTTCTCTCAAAGTTTTCATGTCATTGTCTCTCCTAGTTCTGCTTCTACCTGTCTGATCACTCCTTAGTCTCTTTTGTTGGATGTCCATCCACACCATGCTCAAAATGTATGTAGGGCCCCTACAGAGTAGTCCTGGTCCCCTACTCCTTCTATAGTAGTCTACAATAGGCACTTAATAAAAGCTTGGTTCCCTCATTTTAAAAATGGATAACAAAAGCACCTACCTCAAAAGAGCTGTTGTCAAAATTAAATAATTTATATAAAAAGCTTTGGAAAGCTTAAAACACTACAAAAATGTTAGTTATTGTTAATAGCTATAATGGTTAGGAAAATTTTTCTTAACTCAAATTTAATCTAACTCTGAAAATTCATCCACTGTTTCCAATTTTGGTATTCAGGGACAATAAGGACATCTATATGACAGCCCTTCAAATAATGGAACACATGCCTACTATGTTTTATAATTTATTGGCTAAGCCTGGTCAGTTCCTATATCTGATTCTCATATGGCATGTTCATGAGGCTAGCATTTTTCCATACTGGTTATCCAATACTGGAAGAAACATAGTATAATCAAAAGTGTGCCACATTTGGAAGCCACAGAATATGAAATTCAGACCCTGGCTGTAACATATGGCCTTTGACAAGTTGATAAGTTTCATCATCTGTAAAATGAGAAGGTTGGACAAGGTTATCTCTTAAAGGTCGCTAGCTCTACATCTAGGACACTATATGAACTATGAGCACATGACTAGCCTTTTTATGTTCTCCATAAGATCCAAGATCGCATCCAGGACTCAAAATAATACTTCAGATGCAGTAGAACAGGACTACCACCCAGTCTCAGTCCTTGATACTACCTAAAACCGAATTAACTGTTTTGTCTGCCCTTCACACTTTTAGTCCCAAATGAGCAGACAAACCACTAAAAGTCCCAGATTATCTAACAGATAAACTCCTTCTAGCCATGCTTCTTTATAGTTGTGAAATAACTTTTTTAATCAAAATATTAGGGTTTACATTTATCCTTCAAAGTCAGTTTTCACAGATGGAACAATAAGTCTAGTCCACTGAAATATTTTTTAAATTTTGGCATCCAAAATGTTAGTTCTCTCCCCAACCTTTGTATTAGCTGACACTTTAATAAATATCTATGTTTTTATTCAATTCATTATTGTAAACTCAGTAGAAAAAAGAATATAAAGTTAGTTATATCTAATTCTAATCTCTCTATCTTTTCTTCAAGAACAGCAGAAGTTTTGTTAAGGGCTTTGCTAAAATCAATAAAAAATTACCTCTGAGTCTATAGATTATGTTTAAAAGCAAAAAAGAGGAACAGCTATAAGTCTTGGCTGCATTTATAAACCCATTCTATAGAAATGCACGACTCAAAATAAAAAAGCAGTATGTGACTATGGCTAATAAAGTAGCATAGGAATTCTGAACTTACTTTGTTTCACACTGTTCGATCCCACAAAGATCTTTCCCTTGAGTTTTATCTCATAATTTGTCCCCTGATTATATACTAGCTTTGTCTTTGTTGTTTAACCTGAATAAATTATCTGCCTTCTACCTCCCTTGAGCTGGGGGGATGCCAGGTTATTAAACTGTCTAATGTTTGCTAGTAAGTTTAAAAGTGCAACATCAGTCCTACAGAAGTTGATTATTTCTTCCTAGATACCATACCTGCCCTATACCTAGTTGCTTGTAGGTCAACATGTATATGAAAAAGAGTGTGTTTAAAAGCTGTTCAGCCTAAGCTGAAAAGTATTTCTCTTTTGCTTTAAAGGCATAGCTCCTTTAAAAAGCAAGTTGAAAACACTTCTGTGAGTCTTTGCTTCAGTAAGAGGTCCATTCTACACCGATAGGGAAAAAATAAGAAGGAGGCACATGAATGAATGATATAAGTAGCTGTCAGATTAAACCTCCCAAATTAAAAGGAAAGCAATATAGGGAAATCATACAGCAGAATTCCATGTAAATCTTTTTCCACAGATCACAGAAACAAAAGGATGCAAGGGATTACTTACAGAGAGAAGCCATGTGGAGAAAAAGTAGTTTCCACTGGCATGAAAGGAACTGGGACTTCAGGCCTAAGGGCTAGCAAGATGCAGAGAAAATTCTAGTTAGAAAAACTGGAGCAAGCAAGCTAATTAAAGGTTTTTGACACCTGAAGCAGGGGGAAGGGGTATAGGCCAAAGGCAAGCTTTCACACCGAGCTCTGAAGCCCAGAAGCCTCGAAGCAGCTGGAACAAGGCTGGAGCAGACAGAAGCGGTGAGCCACCGGGAAGCTGCAGACAGGCAACGCCCAGAGCGCAAGTTAAAGGTTTTCCTGAAAGCAAAAAGGAAAACCCAAAGTTAAGTTAAGCAGTGAATGGTAACAGTTGAGGTGTAGTGAGGGAAGGCACTTATAAGCTAGATGTTTTTATCTCTTTGAATCTTGCTCCTTCAGGTAATACTGTATGTATATTTTATAGTATATCAAAATGAAAATACAAATATTTCTCTTAGTTATGTATGACTGCTGGGGCTTATAAATGCTAAAACTATCTATCTATACATACGTATGTATTTATGTATCTATATACATATATAAGTTTTAACAGTATCACTTTTCACCTTGTGGAAGCTACAGAATTATAGGTATAGAAGAACTATTTGACCTCTCTAGGGTTGCCCTGCCATTTACAAACTTATTAAATATAGTAAATGCCATGGGATATGTGTATAAGCCCAACAGAGAGGTTTTTCTCAGGAATAGAAAACTAAAAATATATATTTAAAGAAAATCTAGACAGAACTGACTTTTTAATTACAATTCTGTATTAAAAGATTTGCATAGATCCTTAAAATCACTCACTGTTATCTTCATTTTGAAAATCTAAGTTATGATATAGAGCAAGATTTAAAGAAACAGACACATCTAGGTACATGCTGACACTATCACTATGTCTCAACTGTTCTCAAATGCTGCTTAATAACTCTGAGTTTAATTATCAGACATATGTAACACTCTCTTCTTAAGGTAAAAGAGCTTCTAAGCTACATGAACTTAAACAACAACTTAGGGTTGGCTCTTACAATGTCTACCATTAAAGAAAATTTGTTACTGAAGGCCACTTTTCCCCTGCTTTTGTTTGTCCAAATCACTTGGGTTTTGGAGTAACAGTCAAAAATCCTTAACTGTTTGTTTACTTTATCAGAGACATGGAAAGAAAAAACACTGGCTTTGGAGTCAAAGATGCTCAAATCGAAGATTTACTACTCAATACCTGTGGAGCCTTGAGCAAGTCACTTAATCTCTCTGGGCCTTAGTTTCCTCACCTGTAAAATGAGAAGGATAGACTAGGAAAGTTCCTTCCAGCTCTATATCTTTCTTTCAAAGTTCCTTAGTACTCATAATTAGCTGCAAAATGCTTATGTCCCTCTCCATCCCTTTATGTCTAAAAAGTAGATTTGTTTCTTTTCCCTTTCCATATATAATTAAAAGAGGGAGGGGAGAGCATGAAGAGGGAAAACAATATTTCCATCCTTTGCCCCAAGACCAAAAGAGCTTATAACTACTTCCTTCTATAAAGAAAAAGATCACGTGAGGTAACCATATTTATACAGATCACCACCTAGTTCAGGCCTTCATCACTTCTCCTAGAAAACTGCAATAAACTCCTTTTTTTTTGTCTTCCTTTTACAAGCTTCTTCCCACTCCAATCCATCCTCAGCAGAGTTGCCAAAATGATTTTTATGACAGGCAGATCTGAGCCTATCACACTTCTAGTCAGAAAACTTCTGTGGCCCCTTATTTTCTCTAAGTTAAAATACAAACTTTTCACAACTTGACGCTTTTCTACCTTGCTAGTCTTCTAATACGACTGCTTATCTCATACTCTGTACTTCAGTCATACAAACTACTTGCTGTTTTTTCCATCACCTCCCATTTATGTCTTCCTGCACTGACTGTCCATTCTCCATGCCTGGAATGCATTCCTTCCTCGTCTCCACCTCTTGGAATAACCTAGTCCTTCAAGATTAAATCCCACCTTCTTCATGAAGCCTTTCTGGGGACACTTGGGTGTTAGGGGACTTTCTCCAAAAACTACCTTGTTCAATGTTCACTGTATACATATTCTGTAAATATTGGTATACTGTTTCCCATGAGAATGTAAGCTTCTTGAATTTGTTTTTATGTACTTAACACTTAGTACAGTGCCTGAAATATAGCAAAGAGCTGATTATAACTTAATTGGAATTAATTATTTGGTTAACTATTGACTGCTTCCAAATGATTTGCTGGCATTCATGTCAAAGTTATTTTGAAAAGATAAACTAGAGATCTAAATTACAGATTTAGCTATACCTATACTAGAAGAGTTAGAAAACATTTAATAAAGTTACCTGGGCTCAACAGTCAAGAGTTTACAATATATCCAGAAGTTTCCTTATCTAATAATGGGATTAGATCCATAAAAGACTTATTTACACAACAGTTTTTGGCCAGGCTAAATCCAATTCAAAACCTCTTTCCTCTGAAAAGTAGCAACTGTCAAAGACTATAGCTGACTCCATAAGTATTGGCCAGAACATGGGAAAGGAGAGAGTGGTAGACAGCTACAAAAAAGTACTTCTTAATAGAGATCAATATTGCTACTGTAAAAAGCAAGGAAATAATGCAATATTACCTCAAGGAAATAGAAAATTTTAATATTTAACCCCTACACACAACCGTAGAGTTGAGTGACATAGTTCCACAAAAGTATGAGGCTCTACAGAATATAAAGTACCTTTGAACACAACTCCTATTTGTGCACAGATTAATATAAACAGAAGAGAATGCACTCCTATTCCACAGAAAAATTAGTTTCTAGGCTCCCTTTTAAGTTTCCTTTTCCCTTTCAGTGTTGTTTCTCTCTATTTGAGATAGTTATTTACACACTCCCTCAAAATCATTTATATCAGTATGTTAACAACTAGGTATTTGTTTACTAAGTCTTATTCCTGATTATAAAAAGAAAGCCTTTATCTCTTGCTAAAAAAGTTCAAGTAATAGTGATGTTGGCAAACCTCAAACTAAAGGCAGTGATAAAAGATAAACCAATGAAACCACAAGACTGGCGCTACAGTGCCTCCATTCTCATTCTGTTACATAAGCCATGGGGAACCTTTCTGGTCAGAGAGATCCTATGAAATCTGTCCCAGATCTGGGTCATGCCTTAAGTGGATGTCAGTTAAAATGTGTACTTCAAACAAGTGGTGAACAAAGTCAACAATAAAACATAGAATTTATGAGAAAAGACCATCCCTTACAACAAAAGACAGGATAGTTCATAAATCATTAGGTAAATTCACAAATGCTCTGGAGTAGTCCAATACTGGCTTTGAAAAAGTGATAGCAAAATAAGGGTGATAGAGTACAAAGAAATAAGAATTGAAATTTCAAAATATGATCATTATCTACCCCAAACCCTAGGGTTGTAGAGAGAGCCAAATGACGCTGGACCACTTAAAATTAAATTAAAAATGCCTCATTCTGAAAAAACTAATCCTTTCTCTTTACTGAGACGTGCCTATTTTTCAATGCCAACTATTCATCAAAATTTAAGGAGCTAACTAGAAAGTTCCTTCTGTAAAGTGAGAAAATGAGGAGAATTCTCTTTAAGAAATCTTTCAACTCTAAATCCTAGGTACCCTATACCAGTGGTGTCACACATGCAGCCTCTGATCACATACTGCCCACAACAGTTCCAACTGCAGCCCAAACCAGATTAAAATGCAGTTCTGTAATGTTAATGCTAGGTTAATGGGGGGTAGTGGGGAGAAGAGTTAAAGATTTTCCCCCTCCTATTAATAGGCCTCAGGTACCTTTTGTTCATTTCTATTGAGACATTGGGTCAGAGGGTCATGCCCTTTGGCTAAGAAAAGTGTATAAATACTCTGAGGTGAGGTTTTACTTCAGAACTTACTCATTAAAAATGTTTATTTGGCCACCAGAGGAGACTCTGGGTAGCAGGTTAAGGAGCCCTCAGGTTTTAAAAACCCAGATGTTAGTGCTTCCCTCTCTGATAACTATGTAAGTATTGCTTATGGTCAGACAGTTGGAAGCCCTGTCTGTTGGTCCTTATTTCTCTACTTGTATTTTCTCTGTTGGTGAAAGTAATTAAAGAAGATGGTTGATCCCTCAAAAGTTGCTTCCTTTTAGAATAGGAGAACTAAGAACCTGTTCAGCAGGTGAATGTCAGGGTCCTTGCTGTTACAAGTTCCCATCTGATTTAAATGTTTATGTACTTTTTAAAAATATACAATATATAAAAATATATATATGACAATATATCAATTTGTGGCTAAGTCAATATGCTGCCTGCAGAAATCACTTATAGTTTAGAGTCCCCTGTTTCTATTTGAGTTTAACATCATCAACCTATACCATAAAATCTAAATATTTGCTCCCCGTTCAGGGTAAAAACCACCTAAAAGAATTATTGATCAAATAATCTACTCATTAACAGAGAGAGAGAGAGCAAGACAGAGAGACAGAAAGAGAAACATATAAAGGGAGGATTGACTACCACAAGATCAACTGCCCTTTGGATCATAGCATTAGTAATATACTAACATACATATTGGACAAATACTACACACAACAATGAGCTAGACCTAGAACTTAGCAGAATAAGGAGGGCAGGTTTATTACATATAGGCAGCAATGGCTTTAATACTAGAGGTAGCATAATCAAATTTTTTTTAAAAAGATATTTATTTGTAGTATAATCAAATTATTTTTCAAAAAGTTTTTTCAAAAAACATTTTTTAAACATCATACTTTGTACCAGACACTGTGTTAAGCAATAAAAATGCAAAGTGAAATAATCACTGCTCTCAAAAATTTCACAAAAATATCAAAGAAGACAACAATATTTTCATCTATAGGCATATACAGATACATACAAGTGAGAAGCAAAGCAACTTTAAAGATGAAGAAACTAGCAGCCAGAGAAATAAGAAAAGGCTTTTTGTAGAAGGAGGCACTTGAGCTGAGTGTTGAAGGAAACCACATACTCCAAGAGACAGAAGGTGGATAAGGAAAGCATTCCAAAGAAGGGGACACCTATCCCAAGGCAAGGAGATGGGAGACTGAGAAGGACTAGCCAGCAAAGAATATGACTGGACCACAGAGATCATGGCAGGAAGCACTGTATAAAGAGACTGGAAAAGCACAAGAGGCCAACTCTGAAGAGTTTTAATAAACAGAGAAGTTTATATGTGCTCCTAGAGGTAAATAGGAAGCTACATGTTAACCTGCATTTTAGGAAAATCATTTTGGTAGCTATCAAGAGAATGAACTACCATGGGGAAACACTTAAGGAAAGGCAAGAGGAAGGGAATAAGCTCTACTGTGTGCCAGGCACTTTAGCTAAAAGCTTTACATCTATTATATACCCTACAAGAAACCACAAGAATAATCCAGGCAAGAGGGGCTGGCTACATGAATGGTAAGAAGGGGAACAGATTTTGAGAAATACTATGGCAATATAAACAATAAGATGACAATGCAGGAAGGGTAAGTTCAGAAGAGAGTAGGTGTGGGGGAAAAGACAAGTTTTGTTTTAGATATTTTAATTTTGAGACGTATCAGGAAAGTGAGATTGAAACAACCAACAGACAGTGCTACATATTAAGAAGAAACATCAATTTGATATGACCAAGTTTCTAAACTGGTATCCACAAAGAAAATACTTTAAAATATTAGAGGGAATATTAAAGGAAGCATATTCCATGGATGATTTCTGACATTATATCCAAAGACTTAGAGAAGAATTTTACAGTGTGGGAAGGAAATAATGATTCACCAATGAAAGGAATATTCATATCATTGAAATCACAGCCACCTTGTAGTTAAAAATATAAAGTAATTTACTGTATCTCATGTGGGAAAATGTTTTATTTATAAACTATAAATGTACACATATAAATGTATATATATATATTTGTTATATGTATTTATAATTTGTCATTTATAATAATATTTATATTATAAAACCCAAAACATGCTTTTCATTTCTGTAATGCACTTGTGTTGAACTTGGGAGGATGGTACATTAATAACTAATCCTAAGAATAATCCAAATACACAGAGATAAAGAAAAATATATTTATAGGATTCAATATTTTTTAAATTTACATAAGAAACTTCATTTAAAAATATATAAATTATACAAATAAAATGAGATCTAAATTCACTGTTCATGGGTAGGTAAAGCCAACATAATTTTTTAAAAAGACAATTTTACCCAATCTATTCAATGCCATCCCAATTAAATTATTAAAAAATAATTTTACTGAGTTAGAAAAAAATACTAACAAAATTCATTTAGAAAAACAAAAGGTCAAAAATTTCAAAGAAACTAAGGAGGAAAACTGTACAGGAAGGAAATTCAGCAGTACCAGATCTTAAACTATATTAAGGTGAGAGCATTTCTGTAGTGCAAAATGGATTGTTTCAGTTATTTTAAATTAAAAATTTTTTGTATAAATAAAATCAGTGTAGCCAAGATTAGAAGGAAAGCAGGAACCTGGTAGGGAGGGGTGGGAGAAACTTTCATAAACAATCTCTCAGATAGCATATGATTGTGATGGAATACTACTACTAAGAAATGATGAGCTGGTTGATTTAGAAAAACATAGAAAGAATTGTACCTATGAAGGAAGATGTTCACCACCCTCCAAAGAAAGAACTGAGAAACAGAAATATGCATATTATGGTTCTACAATATGAATATGTGTGTATGTTTATAGATGTGTGTATATGTATGTATGTATGTGTGTGTATGTGTATATACATATATATATATATATATATATATATATATATATATATATATATATATATATATATATTCACATTTAATTGTAGGCTTTACTAGGGTGGGGGAAGGATGGGGGAAAGAGAAAAATAAAACTCAAAGTACACAGCAGAAAAATCTAGAAAGAAGCACAGAAAAGCTGGGTTGCTTTCAAAACAATGTGTAAGATTTATGACACAGGTTTTTGTGAAACAGAAATTTTTTTTATATTGAATCCTCTCATGTTCTGCTGTGTACATGGAAATTTTTCTCCTTTTCCTGTTTTGTATTTATGTCTAAAATTAATAAAAAAAAAATTTTTAAAACACATGTAAATGTACAGCCCAGTATAAATGTAGTTGTTTTACTTTATTAAATAAGGATAAAAAGTTGTCCTACTTTCACTTTTTTTCAGACTACACAAAGTTGTATATAAAAAAAAAGTAAGCTTATATATGATATGTAGCCAAAAAAAAAATCCAAGCATTTCAAAAAAAAACTACCTTTTTTCTAAATATTTCTTCTTCAAAAGGAAATTTCAGATGAACATTTTTCCCAGTTAGCAAAGGTCACTGATGAGCAGGATAATATACGTGAATCATTTGAAGAATGGTGAGCTATTATAAATCTATTAATTGGAGAATACAATAAAAGGTTCACTGACTTTGAGAATCATGACATCATACTCAAATTACCATTTCAGCCTCACCTAGCTGATATCCTCAAGGCTTCTGAAGAACTGCAGATGAAATTGATTGAGCTCTCAAGCAGATGACATTTAAAAGTCATCTTCTCATGCTAAGAAAGAAATATGGAAAAATGCAGTAGAATACCCATAACTTCAGCAACATGCCTAAGAAAATGCTTTCTTGCTTTTCAACCATTTACTGCTGCGAATCCACATTCTCCTACTTAACCCAAATCAAGATACCCTTAAGGTTACAAATGACTGATCCCTGTCTAGAGGATCAACTGAAACTGTGAACCTCCATGCTGCAGCCAACTATTCAAATACTTTCCAATAAAAAGCAGACACAACAAAGTTATTAAAAAGTTAATTAACTTTGAAATTAACACAGTTTCCATTTTTTGAAATTAAGTATATCATAGTTATTTTAAAAAAAACATTATTTTACAAAAATAACAATCTATAGTTATTTTAAGTATAACTTACTGAAGTTTTTTGAATGCAGCCTTATTTGATTATGGCTAAATATTAATGCAGCCTTTTAACATGAAAAGGTTCCCCACCCCTGTGCTAGTCCTCCCTGAACATCTCATCTCCCAGGATCATGTAGCCAATTAGTGTGAGAGAAAGAACAGGACTAGCAGGCCAGTTCTCTTTTTACTACTTCCAACTACCCTGTTGTTATTATAATCTACCTTAAATCATAACTGAACAAAATATTCAGCAAGTGATCATCAATTCTTTGCTTTCTTAAAGTCCTCCAATGAGGGAATCTTCCATGTAAGTCAGTATTTATACTTTTCAACTGATCTAATTTAGTGGAAACTTTTCCTAAATTAATCATAAATTTCTTTCTTTCCCACTTCTATCGATTATTCCTAGTTCTGCCTTCTAGGGCCAAGTAGAACAAATTTAATCCATCTTTCACAGGACAGCCTTTGAAGTCCACATAGAAAGCAATCATGTCGTTTTCTTCTTTAAGCTAAACATCACCTTCGATTGATCTTCAAATCAAGTTTTCAAGACCTGGTCACCCTAATCTAGCTGATTTCTCTGCTTCTGGTTTAGAAGGTTTTCATGCTTTTAGTTTTTCAATATTCTTTCTAAAATGTGGTGCACAAAGTGGAACACAATACTCCACAGGTGATCTGACTGGGGCATAGTATAGGAAAAAGATCATTTCACTAGTCTAGGACACTGCCCCTAAAACTACAATCACTTTCTTGACTACCACTGTTAACTTATATCAAGATTTTGCAGTCATATAAAGCTCCCAGATCTTTTTCAGATGAATGGTTGTCTAGGGTACATTCTCCCATCTTATGCTTAGGAAATTAAATTTAAGACTACACACACACCTACACACACACAATTTCATCTTACTATATTTACCCCACTAACTTGTCAAGATCTTTATGAATTCCATTTTTAAAATTCCAGTGTCAATTTGTGTGTTAACCATACTTTCCAGCTTTCTATCTTCTGCAATGCCATCTATATGTGCTTTCTTATCTAACAGACAAATAAACTAGCAAAGCACCAAACACAAGGCTCTAGGATTTATTTACAATGTATAATTTGCAAGAAGGGCACAATGTAATTGATCATTCAACTAGTTACAAAACTCACCTAAATTTTATGTGTAGTTTCAGATTCCTTCCAGAGAAATGGGACTAGTCCCCCTCTTGAGCTCCATTCCCACATTATCTACTGCCTATCGAACATTTACAAACAAATGTCCCATGAGAAACTCAAATGTAACTTCTCCAAAATAAAATTCATCTTACCCTAGAAATCCATACTTAACCTCCCTTAAACCATCATCTATGATGGCAAAACAATCATACTTCTGGTCACCCAATGCAACCTCATAGTCATCCCTTACACTACCCTCTCCCCCCACCCTATATATACACAAGGGTCAAGTCAGGTCAACTCTATCTCCGCATCCCTCTCTGACCCATTATCTCCATTACTACCATCACCACCCTAGCTCAGTCCTAAACTGCCATTCACCTGGACTACTGAAATGGCTTCTTAATTCACCACTGATTCAAATCTCTTTCCTTGCTAATTCATCTTCAGTTTTTGTTGTTGCTGTTATGTTTTTTTCAGTCATGTTCAACTCTTCTGACTCAATTTCAGATTTTCTTGTCAAAGATGCTAGTGATTTGCCATTTCCTTCCCTAGCTCATTTAACAGATGAGGAAACTGTGACAAACAGGGTTAAGTGACTAGCCAGTAAGTGTTTGAGACCAAGTTTAAACTCAGGAAGATGAGTCATAGTAGCCATAATGATATTCCTAAAGACAGATATGATAGTGTCACTTGCCTACTCAAAATACTCCAGAGAGTATTCAAAATTTCTAGGGTAAAAGACAAACTCTTTATTTGGCATTTAATCAATCAAGAGCAAGCATTTATTATTTTTAAGTCCTTCATAGTCTGGCTCCTGTTTTTCCAAGCTAATTAATACATTAGCCCCTTTCATGGACTCTACATTCCAGACAGATTATCCTTCTTGTTTTCCTCAGACTTGATATGTCATCTCTCTTCTCTGTGCCACACCTGGAATAGACTCTCCCTACAACACTACCTCCTAAAATGTGTAGCTTTCTTCAAAACTTAGTTCAAGGACCACCATCTGAGGTCTATTCTCTTCTCAACAGTTGGGAGTATCTTCATCCCTCCAAAAAAACTTATTTACCATTAACATATTTTTATTTACTTCTAGGTATACATACTGGTTTTCTCAATTAAACGCAAATTCCCTTAGAGCAGGGAAAGCTTCATTTGTGTTTTTACATTTTCAGTGCCTAGCACAGTGTATCTGACAAAGAATAAGTATGTAATAAATAACTTTCTGTTATCAACTAATCCACATTTCTCCATCTTCTCCACAAAAATAGCATGAGATGACATCAAAGTTAAAATCTATATAAACTATTTATCTAAGGCATTCTACTGATGTAAAAGACCCATCAAAAAAGGCAATGAACCTAGCATGTATGTAGCATGATCTTGAGAAAGCCAGCATAGAATGGTCAGCCTCCCCATCCATCATTTCCTCCACAACAATCATGCTCTTTACGGTTAAAAATCAAATTCAGAACAGAATTTTCCCTTGCTTCCTCTACCTTGTGAAGAATGAAATTATAATTAAGTAAAGTCAAGAAATTTTTCTTTGTTTTAATTACAACAGAGAGAACTCTACTAAATTTCTGAATGACTCAAATCCTCTGGCCATTTTATTGTAGCATTTTATCACATTTTTGTACAAGACTTATAATGTTTCAAAATTTCATATCTATTGTCTTCTAAGTGGTTTGAAGCATAAAACAAAAACAGTGTCACTTCTATTCTAACTGTGTTCATCTTCACCTCAACTTTCTATACTATGGTTCCCTCATGACCCCCCTCCCTCTGATTCTTAGCTTTTCTCACATGAGTAAATCTTCTTAATATATAATGCTACCCTGACCTTCCACCTCTAATCCATTCTACTTCTTTTTAAAAAAAAAATACTGTTTCAGAGTCATATTTAATCTGGAGTGTGTCAACAGTATCTAAATTTGCCCTTTTTAGAGATGAATCTTTGACGGACCATATATGTCACCTACTGGAGACATTTGTGAATACAGCTCGAAACCATAAAATATATTGTTGGTTCCTTCCTTGGATTTCTTGTTGTGAAATTCCCAGCATCTCGATTCTTATTCTTCCAACACTATAGTTATTCTATATTTAGTGTCCAGTTTGGTGACAATGTTTTCCTCCTTTCTTTTCAATTCAAAACTCTTCTGGAGGGGGCGGAGCCAAGACGGCGGAGTAGAAAGACTCACATATGCTAGCTCTGAACCCACAGCCCATAATTATCTATAAAAAGAACTCCCAACAAATTCTGGAAGAGTGGAGCCGTGCAGCAATGGGGTGAAGGAGATTTCCGTTCTAGAGAGCCCTGAAAAACCGATCCCAAAGGTCCGTTGCACACGGGACGAGAGCAGAGCCCAGCCCTGCCCTGCCCTGGCCGTCCGGCATGGAGAAGAGTGAGCAGATCCTAGCAGGCTTCAGGGACAGAATCTCCAGCGGCCGAAAAGGTCCCTCCACCCACAGACACACAGGTCAGTGAGAGAGACGTCTGGACGGACCCTCGGGAGGCAGTGGCAGAGGCAGCGGGCGACCAGAGGCTCCTAGAGCAGGCAAGAGCTTGGCAGGAGCTCCATTACTGAAGGTCTCTGCATAAATCCCCTGAGGGAACTGAGCCTGGGAGGCAGCCCTGCCCCCACCTGAGAACCTGATTTAATCTTACCCTGAATAGCAGCCTGTGGCCTCCGAAAGCCCTAAGGCTGGGGAGCAGCATTTGAATCTCAGACCCTAAGCACTAGCTGGGTGGACCTAGGCAGGGGTGGAGAGGACTCTCAGAAGTCAAGTAACTGGCTGGGAAAATGTCCAGAAAAGGTAAAAAAAAAATAAGACCATAGAAGGTTACTTTCTTGGGGAACAAATGATTCCAAACTTCCTCTCTGATGAGGAATAAAACTGTTTACCATCAGGTAAAGACATAAGAGTCAAGGCCTCTGTATCCCAAACATCTGAAATAGATATCCAATGGGCTCAGG
>CM053770.1:576672570-576791350 GCA_028658325.1 Potorous gilbertii | reverse complement strand
CAAATGGGGAGAAAATTTTGGAACCCAAAATGCTGTGAAAATGAATGTAAATAGTTAAACAAATAAATTTATATTTAAAAAAAAAAAACTCTTCTGCTTACATTCACAAGACTCTAGGCAACTACAGTCTAACCAGAATTGCTTGGTGCAATTCACCCCAGACCTGGCAGGAGCCTGTCATTCCAATATTTTAAGCTGCGACAGAAATCTAAATCCCATTCTCATACACCATCTTTTATCCAATTGCTCACTTCCAAATCTGGCTCTTTTGAAGTCCTTACTTTTGACTGGAAGCAGTGATGAATGCTACTTCTCTTACTAAATATGTGACATTGAGGAAGTCACAATCTCTCTGGTACTTAATTCCCTCCTGTAAAAGTAAGTACCCCAGCACACAAGGTTGGGGGAAAGGGGGGTGGGGAGGATGGACTGCTATCACAGGTTCTTAGATCTGCATTTATAAAAGGAGAGACAACTTTTGAGGGCTCAACAATCACTTAAATCAATCACATGTATCATTCACTTAGTTTAGGAGAAAATACAGAGAAATGAAAATCAACAGACATGCCTCCAAATGTCTGACAGATCAACAAACAGATCCAACAGTCTGACCATAGTTACCAGAGAGGGAAGCACCAACATCTGTGTTTTCAAAGCTGGAGGGCTCCTTTGAAGCTTCCCAGAGTCTCCTCTGGCCAAACAAACACTTCCAGGCAGTAAACCTCAAAATAAAGCCTCTCACCCTCTGAGTATTTATACATTTTTTAGACCCAGAGGGATATCACAATCCTTGAGAACCATTGCCTCATTAACAAAAGGTGTGAGCCTTCCTACAAATCTTCCCAGGTCCATTAACGGGTTGGGAAGACCTCTAATCACATTAAAATAATTAACAATACAAATACATCTACTGTTTCTAGTTAAAGAAACTCTTGTTTCTATGCTTTACACCCAGTAAAGTCTCTTGGTTGATAACAGCAAGATTCAATCAGAGACACTTGATTATACCAAAACAAAAAAAGCAAAAGATCCTACTTTGTTTGCCATTATACCTCCTCATTATTGTTACTATCATCATCTTACCATTTGTTATAATAATAATACTAGAAGAAAATATTTATAAAGCACTTTAAGGTTTACAAGCACTTTACATATCATTTTATTTAATCCTTACAAAAACTCTGGGAAGATGAATTGGTGGTTTGTTGCTGTTGCTGTTTTGAACATGGTTAATATGGAAATATATTTTACCTGACTTCACATATATAATTGATATCGTACTGCTTTGCCTTTTCAGTGGGTGGGGGTAGTGGAAGGAGGGATGAAGAGAATTTGGAACCAAAATTATTTTACATGTTAAAAATAAAAAGAACTTTAAAAACCAACCCTGGGAAGTGGTGCTATTCTTATCCACATTTTACAGATGAGGAAACTGAGACAGGCATTAAGTGACTTTCCTAGTCACTCATCTAACAATTGTCTGAGGCAAGATTTGAACTTAGATCTCCAGATCCAGGGCTCTATTGTATCACCTATCTTAAATAGATGCTAATTTTTAAAAAAAGGAGTGGCGGGGAAAGATAGGACTAGGAAAGATAGGACTAAAGAACCATTAAGGTCCCTATGAGGTATAAATCTAAAATATAAACTAAGGCCTAGGGAGATTAAATAATTTGCCCAAAATCACAAAAGTTATAAATTGCAAACTCTGGATTTGAACCCCAGAAAACTCCAAAAGACTAACAAAGACCTGATCATTACACAAGAAATCCAGTAGGTTTTGATATCATTTCTAGGATTTTCAAGGCATCTTCCTAACTGCTGATTTGATATTTTTCAATTATGTGCTATTCCAGTGGATGCTCCACAAACATTCCAAATGTAGCACGTCCAAAACAGGACTCACAGCCATTCTCCCCAATCCCATACATTCCCTTAACTTTCCTTTATTTTCAGAGCATCACCATTTTTCAAGTCACCCAGATTTGTTATCCGTAAGTTGGTTTTTCACTCTCATTTACCATAATTATCCCTGTCCAATAAGATGCCAAGTCTTGTTGATTTCAACTCAGCATCTTTCATATCTGCTCCCCATTTTATTTACACCACATTCTCATCACTTCTTCCCTTATGTACCAAGCTTCTAATTGATCCTCCCTGTAACTAGTTTCTTTCTTCTACAATCTAACCTCTAAACACCTACCAAATTGGTATTTCTAAACTACTAGTCTGACAATGTCACTCCTTCATGAATCTTTCTATTACTCTTAGGATAAAACACAAACTACTCTGTTCAACCTCATATTCTAACTCCAGGCTATCATTCTATGCTGGTTATACATTACAACCCCCTCACACATTCTAAGCTCCAGTCAAATTTACTTATCAGTTATTCTTTTTACATAACCTCTCTCCTCCTGCTCTCTCCTCCAAGTCTTTGCATAGACTGCCCCCCCATTCCTAGAATTTTCTTGTTCCTTACCTTTACCCATCTCCCTTCAAGTAGGATATTTAAGCTAAGCTTAAGTCCCACCTCCTTTAAGACCTCTTTCTAGATTTCCTCAATTGTTAGTTTCCACCTCCCAAATAATTTTATTTCTTTTGTAGATATTTATATGTGTACACATTATATATCCCAAGCTCCTTGAAGAAAGGAAACGTTTCACTTTTATATTTATATCCCCAACAACTGGCACAGTGACCACCATATAGAAAGCTCTTAATAAATGTTTGAATGATCTGTGATTTCAGTGATATAAGTACTCCCTCCAAAGATGCAAATCATAACAATCAACGTTCGACTCTTCAGTGCCACTCTTGTCCACATCTTTTCATAACTCTGGCATAAGGGTCTACTCAGTGTGCTGGGAGAGTAGGAGGGAGGCTTCTTGTCCTTTTCTTGACAATACATGGACACCAATGGAGCAGCAATGGGTTGTTCATTGCTTATCACTGGTTCTTGCCGAATCATCTCTTATTATATTGTTTTCTTTTGCTACTGAAAGGTTCAAACTAAAATATAGCAATTAGATTCCAACTATCTCATAACAATATATGTTCACTGAAAGCTAAAGAGATGACATTGAAAACAGAAGATACTATTACAACAAGAATAGCCTATAGATAACTGTATTTAGAACAACAAAAGTTGCTAGATTTATTTCCTACAGAAAGGAATCTGGGAGGTAGGGGGAGTCTTAAGTAGCAATAAGATTAAAACCCTAAATATAATGTAAAAACCAAATGATCTGAAGAATCAGGGCCAAGTGAGGATTTTTAAAATCCTTCACAATTTGTCCTTAGAACAATGAGCTACATTGTTAAATAGAAGAGCAGATTTTCAATCTATTAAAGTTACCTGTCAAATGCCCACAACATTTAATATAGTTCAACTGCTACAGGTATCATTGCTAAACAATAATGACAATAGAAAAGCAATGACAATAAAGAAATAATGATAAAGTTTAACTCCTATATGATCTTCCTCCCACAGTCTATACTAAATGATGAATTCACAGATGGGTACATTAAAAGCAATAGTCAAAGAAAATTGTAGGTACAGATTATAGATACAGATGTTGTCACAGTTACAGAAAGTCCAGAAAAATAAGTTCTTGAAAGTCCTGAACACAAGCAAATGGTTCAACATTAGAAACTGATGTAATTTTTTCAGCGGAAATGACATTAAAAGCAAGCACTTTCATCCATTTTGATGCTATACCCTATGAATCCGAATGCCTTTTAATCTGACCTGAAGGTAAAATTTCAAATACAACCATGCATCTGGAAGGATGTAAATGATAAACCTGAAAAGAAAACTGAATTAATTCAACAAAAAGGAAGAGAAACATGTCAGAGCTGTGTTGTAAAGACCTGGGAAGAAAAAGCACATCTACAGAAAAGGTCAAACAGTGCCAAAAGTTCAAGAAAGATGAAGACTGAAGGGAAAAAAAAGACTTGGTTTAGCAAAGAAAGATGACTAGTCACCTAGAAGACAACAGTTTTAGTAGAAAGTTGTAGATAGAGGTCAAGTTATAAAAGTTGAGATGTGAGTGAGAGAAAAGAATCAGACAAACACAAACTTTTCTGAGAGTTTGGCTGTGAAAGAGAGGAAAAGTATAGGATGATACCTTGAGAGGAAGGTAGAGCAAAACAAGCACTTCCTCTATTAAAGGGACTGTGCTATGCAGTAGACATCCAAAGAAAGAATGAATGAAAAAGCATTTATTAAGCAATTATGATTTTCCATGCAATGTGTTAAGTGCTAGGGATAAAAATACAAGCAAGATAATCCCAGTCTTCAAGGTATTTACATCCTAATGGAAGACAACACATAAAGGAGAACTAGAAAGCAAAAGAAGATATATACATAACCCAAAGCAGTACTTGTGACAGAAGATGACAGGGAGGCCCAGTTCTAAGCAAGATAAGGTAAAAAGTTCACCCAGCAGAGCCCAGGGGGATATGAAAGGAAGAAGTCTAGAAAGGCTTGGAAATGGCCAGGGAACAACATGGAGATCTGATTCCTGAAACAATAAGGCCAAAGCAGAGTCAGGGTCTTAGGAACAAGTCTAACTTCTGATGAGATGACTTTGAGGAAGATAGCCTGAGTATAGGGGGCAGACTCAAAACACTAGATTTCTCCCCAGCAGATGATACATAATAAGTTACAGTCCTTGTCCTCAGGAAACTTACATTCTACAGAGAATACAGCACATAAATAGATAACTATATACATAATAATGAAGAGAAAAAGTAATAGCTAAGGAGACTGAAAAGGCTTCTACTAGAAAATAGCAAGTAAGATGATCTTTCAAGTA
This sequence comes from Potorous gilbertii, assembly GCA_028658325.1. Taxonomy (NCBI): domain Eukaryota; kingdom Metazoa; phylum Chordata; class Mammalia; order Diprotodontia; family Potoroidae; genus Potorous; species Potorous gilbertii. Next base: position 576,786,530 of record CM053770.1, on the reverse strand, counting down.
AACTAAGCATTTCACAAGGCATAAGTAAGAAGAGAATGAATTCCAAGTTTGGGGGACAGTCTGTTCAAAAGAATGGAAACAAGAGATGAAATGACTTCAAGGAACAGAAAGGTCAGTTTGCCTTGGAAAAGTAGACTGATGAAAAGATACCCAAAAGTTTGTATTATATTCTAATGGTAATAAAAGGCCTACAAAATTTCCAGAGTAGATTTCCCCCTCCCACCTCAAGAAAAAAAAAAAGATCATACTTGATCTTTAGGAAGATTATTTTGACACTTACATGGAAAATGGAAAAGGGAAAGCCTAGAAACTACAATTTCAACTAAGAGGCTGTTGTAAGACTCCAGACAAAAGGTCAAGAGGATGTCCTGAACTAAGATACTGACTATAGAAAATATAGTTGGGGATGTTGCTTCTGCATATCACTCATCAGGATGTGGACATTCTGTATCAGCACACTTGGAAATGATAATCATTTTAAGAACAAACATGACCTTCTTGTTCTCTGAGTAAACCCAAGAATGCCTCTTCCGGTGTCAACAACTACAAGACCAGATGAAGCTCCATAAGGGATGAGGCATCTTAACCCAAGACACTATCTTGAATAATAAGACTTTCCTTAAGTTAATGGTAAAGGAATAGGGTTGTATTTTCAAATCCTAAAAGGCACATCATTCTTTCACCAAACAAGGTATAAAAGGTATAAGTGGGAGGGAGGGCTGCAATGTGGGGAATAGAAGATGTAAACAAGGGTAGAGACTCATGTGGGTGGTTTAGGCATTCTAGATAAACTGTAAACCCTGCGATACCCAGTCAATGGGGAAGAGGGGAGGTTAATTTGAATTGGGAATAGGGATAAAAAGTTGTGTATTTGTGATAAATAGATGAGCCTGGTGGTGGGTCACCTATTCTTGCAATAAAAGTCCTTCCTGAATTCACTAATGGCCATGTGGAGTTCTTGGTGAGATACCTGTTTGTTACAGATGGGGACTTATCCAGGATCCTGACATCCTTAGTGAGGGGCAGTCACCACCAAGAGACAAGGAGACATGTCCCATTCACTTTAAACAGTCCTGTGTCCTGTCGACTGGCATCCCTGCTCATGGATTCCAGGACCACATTAATGAAAGAGGTCACTGTGGACAGGAACTAAGGGGAGAAGTAAAAAAGTAGGCACCATGGCAACCAAGCAACTTTGTGCACAGATCAAGGTAAGAAAAGATGTTAAGTACTGCCTTGGTGGCTGGGACATCCCACGGGGTTTTGAGACTGAAGATGTGATGCAAGAGGTCTTGAACAAAAGATGTAGGAAGGGAAATAAGGATACAAAGTTTAAGGAAAATAAAAGGATAATGAGATTCTCCCCACGGACATTCCTTCAAACAGTCCCTTAGGGAGGATGTGGAAATACCGAAAAAAAGATGATCTGAGCATGTTGACCAATCAGTGGATTGGCACCCGTTGGGAACACCTACTCTTTGAAGCATCTCAGAAGGATATCCTGTGTAATTGGCTATAAGTCAGTCAGAGTAAATTGGCATGTGCTAACTCTGAATTTTGACCAGTTTAATTCTAATTCTAAATTGGTTTATCTCCTTAAAAGCCACAAGAAAATTAGATTCATGAATACTTTGTCTTGTCAAGGTTCTGTTTGTAAAATGTTTCATGTTTGTGGTAAAAGATTTAAATTATAGCCAGAACAACTTGTAAGGAAATTCTAAGGTCTGTAATTAGAAAGAGAACAGTGGGAAAGAACTCCCATCTTAGGCTTTCAGTGGAATATTAAGATTTTTGGTTTTTTTCGGGGGGGGCGGGTCCCAACACTGGTCAAAATGGGATACAAGAATAAAGTTAAATATCAAGTAATGGAATTCAAAAGCAGGAGAAACTCTGCCAGATGTTAGTAGAAGGTATGTGTTCATCCTTCGTTGTCGAAGAAGACCATGCCATCAGAGAAATAATGACATGACTTTCATTTGACTTTGTATTGAGTGAGGGAGGGCTGTGCAGGTCACCAGCCCCAGCTCTCCTCCAGAGCCACCTGAATCCAGTGACCAGATATTCATCAGAATGACTGGAGATGACCCAGGATGAGGCAACTGGGGTTAAGTGACTTGCCCAAGGTCACACAGCTAGTGAGTGTCAAGTGTAGTGGAATGTAGAAATCAGTTAGCAAGCAGCTTTTAGACTGATAAGAATCTAAACCAGGCAGCCCAGGGAAAGCAAGAGCTGAGAGAGAGAGAAAGCTGCGAGTTGGAACTCAGGTTTAATTAGATCCTAAGAGCTAGAGTTTCTACTTTATGTTTAATTTAAATCTAGAAAACAGTCTTTGCACTTCTTCCACCAATGTATCTGATATAGGCCAATGTGTTTAAAACTGCATAAGTAAGTTTTTCTGTCTTTTAAGCATTGTAAGACATTAACATTTATATAAGACAAATCATTAAGCTGTTTGCAAGAGTGTGGGACAAATATAGCTCTCTTGATCTGTAAACTGTTAGGCATTAACTTCCTCCAGATTCCAACAGGTGAAGAGAAGCAGGACAAAACTGGGATGAATGTAATTTTTTTTAAAAATTTGGAATATAAAAGAAAGTGGAGTTAGTTCGAGTAATGGGTTTGAAAGATTAGGAAGAAAACAAAAAGGTTTGAGAAATGTTGGGAAGATTGAGTTTGATTTTGAGTAGGATTGAAAATGAAAATTTTGTAGCTTGATTTGAAAACCAATAAAATTACAGAGGGTAAGAAGGAATTATGTTCACCCACCTTTCAGGATAAATCTGTACAAAGGTCTTATTCAACCTAACACTACATAAATATTGGGTAGGGTAAAGATATTGGTTTGTGATTTGCAATTGTTATATAAACATCTTAAAATGTTTCTTTTTACTGTTTAATTAATTATTAAGTTAACTCTGGAAGCTCTGGAGGAGAAACTGACCACTCTTTTTTGCCTGGGCCAAACCCTTTAGCTAGCCTGATCATAACAGGTAATTTCAAACTGTTTGTAAAACATTCCCAGGAATGGGAATGGGGAACTGGAATAATTAGGGCAGCTCTTTATCTTATGTCTCAAAGGAAATAGGACTTCAGATTTTTTAAGGAAGTAGAGGAAAAAGTTTTTGCAGCTAGGAATTGTCACCATGTGTTATTTTAAGGGAATATCTGAATTTGTGGATATTTCCTTTTAAAGGGCTACAAGTATTGGACTTTAAAAAAATGTGTGTGTAAACATAATTAAAATGTTTACCATTAGCAATTATAAACCCAGTTTTGATTTAAGTCAAAATTTATCCTGGAGGAATAAGAACAGCATCTGAAAGTGCTCTTCCTATGAGGATTAGGCACAGAAAAATATTATTCGGCACTGAGAAATTCATTAATTGTATGGCCCCAAGAAAGTACTATTTACCTCAATTTACTGGGGATAATAGTGACACCTACTTCCCAGGGATGTTGTAAGGATCACATGATTGTAAAATATTTGGCATAATGCTTGGCATAGAACAAATGCTATCTGAATGTTAACTGTTTAAGTTAAATATAATTGCTTCATACTGGTAACTTTATAAGGGTTTTCTTAGATTTGATCAATATGCTAATGGTGACGAGATGAATGATTTTCTTTGTAAAGCAATTTGGATGCACATCTGACTAAATTAAGATCACCAGACTGGTAATTAATTGGTTTCGGTTAAATTCTGAGTAAATTATTTCACATGAAGAGGAGCGAATAATCTATCACAGTACAGGGACAGATGGAAGGGTGGGCAATGGATGTCATTTGAACCTTACTCTCATCAGTACTGGCTTAAAGAGGGAATAATATATAGAATCAGTTGGAGACAGAAATCTGTCTTACTGACAGGGAAGTAGGAGGGGAGAAGATTAAGTAAAGAAATAAAAGGGGTTGGAGGGGAAGACTCACAGGAGGGAGGATAGATCAGGAGAGGTGGTAGACAGAAACAAAACACTGGTGAGGAGGGAAAGGATGAAAGGAGAGGGAGAACAAACCAGGGGAAGATTAGAATGTAGGGAAATACACAGTCATCATAACTATCTATAAACATGAATTTAATGAACTCTCCCATAAAACTGAAGCAGATAGCAGAGTGGATCAAAAACCATAATCCTACTATATGTTGTTTACAAGAAACATACTCGAAGAGGAGAGCCACATGCAGAATAAAGGTAAGGGGCTGGAGGAGAGTCTATTATGTTTCAGTTGAAGCAAAAAAAAAAAAAAGCAGGGGTAGCAATCCTGATCTCAGGCAAAGCAAAAGCAAAACCAGATCTAATTAAAAGAGATAAGGAAGGAAACCACATCTTGCTAAAAGGTACCATAGACAATGAAGCAATGTCAAGACTAAACACATCTGCACCAAATGGTATTGTATCCAAATTCTTAGAGAAGTTAAATGAGCTACAGGAAAAAAATAGATGGCAAAACTATACTAGTGGGGGACCTCCATTGTCCCACTTCAGAACTCGAGAAATACAACCAAAAAATAAGCAATAAAGGAACTAAGAAGGTAAATAGAATATTAGAAAAGTTAGATATGACAGACCTTTGGAGAAAACTGAATAGGAACAGAAAGAAATGTATCTTTTTCTCAGCAGCACATGGTACCTACACAAAAAGTGAATCTGTAATAGGACATAAAAACTTCAAAATCAAATGTAGAAAGGCAAAAATATTAAATGTATTCTTTTCAAATCATAATGCAATACATTCAACAAAGGACAGTAGAAAGATAGATTAAAAATTAATTGGAAACTAAATAATTTAATCCTAAAAAATAACTGGATCAAAGAACAAATCATAGAAACAACTGATCATTTCATTAAAGAAAATGACAACAGAGACAACAACATACCAAAATTTATGAGATGTAGCCAAAACAATATTTAGAAGAAAATTTATTTCTCTAAAAATTCTTACATCAACAAAACAGAAAAAGAACAGATCATAGAATTGGGCAAAGAACTTAAAAAACTAAAAAAAGAACAAATTAAAAATCTCCAACTGAGCACCAAATCGGAAATCCTGGAAATCAAAGGTAGGATTAATAGGACTGAAATTTAAAAAAAAAAAACTACTAAGCTAACAAACAAATTTAGGAGCTGGTTTTATGAAAAAAAACTAGATAGACAGATAGGTCAGTGGTTAATTTGATTTAGAAAAAAAAGAAAGAAAACCAAATATCCAGTATCAAAAATGAATAGGGTGAAATCACCACCAAAGAAGAAGAAATTAAAGCAATCATTAGGAAATATTTTGCTCAATTATACACTAATAAATCTGAAAATCTCAGTAAAATCTCTGACTATCTACAAAACCACAAATTACCTAGATTAACAGATCAGGAAATAGAATGCAAAAATAACCCCATCTTAGAAAAAGGAACTGACCAAGTAATTAATAAACTCCCCAGGAAAGAATTTCCAGGGTCAGATGGGTTCACAAATGAATTCTACCAAACACTTAAAGAACAACTAATTCCAATACAATATAAAATATTTGGAAAAATGGATGAAGGACTCCTATCAAACTCCTTTCGTGGCACAATTAGGGTGCTGATACCTAACCCAGGAAGAGCCAAAACAAAGAAAGGAAATTATAGACCAATTTCCCTAATCAATACTGATGCAAAATTTTAAACAAAATACTAGCAAGGTGATGCCAGCAATGTCACAAGGATTATACACTATGACCAGGTAGAATTTCTACCCGGAATGTAGGGTTGGTTCAATATTAGAAAAACTATCAACATAATTGACCACGTCAATAACAAAACTAACAGAAATCATATTATCTCAACAGATGCAAGTTTTTGACAAATTCAGCATTCATTCCTATTAAAAACACTAAAGAGTGTAGAAATAAAAGGAGCATTCCTTAAAATGATAAGTAATATCTATTTAAAAAAAAAAACTTTCAACAAGCATTATCTGTAATGGGAATGAGCTAGAAGCTTTCCCAATAATACCAGGGATGAAGCAAGGATGCCCATTATCACCACTATTACTCAATATAGCACTAGAAATGTTAGTTATAGCAATAAGAAAAGAAATTGAAGGCATTAGAATAGGCAATGAGGGAAAAACCTATCATTCTTTGAAGATAACATGATGCTACACTTAAAGAACCCTAAAGAATCAACTAAAAAACTACTTGAAATAACAACCTTAGCAAAATTGCAGGATATAAGATAAACCCACAGAAATCATCACCATTTCTTTATATGGACAACAAAGCCTAGCAACAAGAGATAGAAAAATTCTGTTTAAAATAACTGTAAACAATATAAAATACTTTGGAGTCTACCCACTAAGTCAAATCCAGGAACTATATGAACACAATTACAAAACACTATTCACACAAATAAAGTCAGATCTAAATAATTAGGAAAATATCAATTGGTAGGCTGAACCAATATAGTAAAAACAATAATTCTGTCTAAATTAATTTACTTATTCAGTGTTATATCAATTAAACTATCAAAAACTTATTTGATAGAGCTAGAAAAAAATAAAATTCATCTGGAAGAACAAAAGGTCAAGAATATCATGGGAAGTAATGAAAAAATACAAAGGAAGGTAGACTAGCAATATCAGACCTCAAACTATATTATAAAGTAGTAATCATCAAAACTATCTGGTACTGGCTAAGAAATAGAATGGTGGATTGGTAGAATAAATTAGGTACAGAAGACACAACAGTCAATGATCATAGCAACCCAGAGTTTGATAAATCTAAAGAGCTCAGCTTTGGAGATAAGAACTATTTGGCAAAAGTTGCTGGGAGAACTGGAAAACAAGGATGCAAACTAGGTATAGATCAACATCTCACACCATATACAAAAATAAGGTCAAAAACGGTGCATGATTTAGATACAAAGGGAGAAACTATAAGCAAATTAGAAGAACAAGGAATAATCTACCTGTCAGATCTATAGGGAGGGGAAGAATTCATAATCAAACAAGAAATAGAGATCACTATGAAATGTAAAATAGATCATTTTGATTATATTAAATGAAAAGGCTTTTATACAAATAAAACTAATGCAACCAAGTTTAGAGGGAAAGCAGAAAGCTGGGAAACAATTTTTACAGCAAACTTCTCTGATAAAGGTCTCATTTCTCAAATATATACAGAACTGGGTCAAATTTATAAGAATACAAGCCATTCCCCAATTAATAAATGGTCAAAGGAAATGAACAGGCAGTTTTCAGATGAAGAAATTAAAGTTATCTACATGCATACAAAGAAGTGCTCTAAATCACTTTTGATTAGAGAAATACAAATCAAAACAACTCTGAGGTACCACTTCACATCTATCAGATTAGTTACCAAGACAAAAAATGGAAAATGATAAATGCTGGTGAGTATGTTGGAAAATTGGATCACTACCGAATTCCTAGTGGAGTTAGGAATTGATCAAACCATTCTCGAGAGCAATTTGAAACTATGCCCAAAGGGCAACCAAACTGTGTACACCATTTGATCCAGCAAAACCACTATTAGGTCTATTTTTCAAAGAGCTCATAAAAGAAGAAAAGGGACCTACATGCGCAAAAATATTTACAACTGCCCTTTTCATAGCAAAATGTTGGAAACTGAGGGGATGCTATTATTTGGGGAATAGCTGAACAAGCTTTGGTACGTGAATGTAATGGAATACTATTGCACAATAAGAAATGAAGAATAGGTAGATTTCAGAAAACCATGGAAAGACCCCTATGAAGTTGATGCAAAGTGAAATAAGCAGAACTAGGATACATAGTATCAGCACTACTGTGTGACAACCAACTATAAATGACTAATGTCTTCTCAGCAACAAAATGATCCAAGACAAGTACAAAGGATTAATAAAAGAAAATGAGATCCACATTCAGATAAAGAACTGATGGACGCTGGGTGCAGATCTAAGCATATTTTTCTCACTTTATTCCTTCTCATGCTTTGTTTTTCCTTTTGATCTGTTTCTTCTTTCACATCTGTGACTAATATGGACATGTTTTACATGATAGTACATGTATAACCTATATCAAATTGCCTACCATTTTCAGAAGAGGGAAGGTAGGAATGCAGAGAGAAAAAACTTGAAACTCAAAATCTTGTAAAACTGAATGATAAAAATTGTCTTCACGTGTAACTGGGAAAAACCACATTAAATATTATCAAAAAAAGAAAAAGTGACCAATCAGATAAGAAAGCAAAACCCCACAATATGCTCCTTACAAGAAACACATTTTAAAAACAAAAACATAAGTAAAATAAAACAGAGAGAATGGGGGAAAATGTGCTCTGTATCAAGTATATCTAAAAAAATAGGAGTTGTGATCATGTTGTCTGTAAAAAAGAAAAATAAACATTCAAAAAATAGGAATAATCAAGAAAATTACATTATGCTGAAAGTAAGTACAAACAAAGCATTATGTTAGTAATACACTCATATGCTCCAAATGCCTTAATATTCAAATTCATAAAGGAAACATTAATTGAGCTATAAGAGAAAATAGTGACTAACAAGAAAGTGATAGGGGAATTCAATATTTGTTTTAAGTTTTGGATAAATCTGACAGATGAACAAAAGGGAATATATGAAAATAAGTAAATATCGGTAAAAAACTAGAGAGAAAGCCTTATGGCATGCAATTTGGAATTATGCAAATGAAATGACTAAAATGTCCATATTGTTTAAACCAAAGATTACATTATTGGGATTAAACCCTAGAGAAGTCATTGATAAGAAAGCCCCCATATGCACCAAAATATTTATAGCAGCATTTTTTTCTGAAAACAAAGAACTAAAAACAAAGTAGATATGCATTGATTGGATTTTTTAATTGTGGAACATGAATGTAATAGAATATTATATGCTATAAGAAATGATATATGTGACAAAAATAGAAAAGCACATAAAGATCTATATGAACTGGAGAAGAGTTAAGTAAGAAAAGCCAAGAAAAAAATATCTGCAATAACTATGATAACATAAATAGGAAAAAAGCACACTAAAAAATCAAGTGAATGGAATAAAATTGTAAAAATCAAGCACAATTCTGAGTCATATGAGCAAACAGATGAAGAACTAGACATTTTATCTGATCCCTACATTTGATCTCAAACTTCTCCAAATCTGAAGTTATATGCTAAAATAAAGCAACTTCAGCTTTCTCCATGATCTAGGATACCCTCCCAAAAAAATCACAAACATGAAACCTGTGAATTAATGCTCACTCAAAACCAGCACAGAAGGACCTTTTCTAAAAATCATTAAAAATCATCTATCTAAAACCACAAGCGAATACCTTGTTTAACAGGTATACCAGAAGCTTTCCTAACAAATACAGGAATAAAGCAAGGATGCCCACTCTCCCCACTATTATTTGATATAATTCTCTAAATGCTAGCAACAACAATAAAATGAAAGAAATTAAAGTATAAATATGAATACAGAGGGGCTAAAATGATCCCTATTTGCTGATAAGATCATTTACATGGAAAGTTGTAAAGAATCAGCAGACACTAAGTGAAACAATTAATAGCTTTAGTAAAATGGCAAGGTACAAAATAAATCCTTAAAAAAAAGATCAAGCATAACCTGAATGAAGAGACTTGATATAGCACCCACAACACATTCCTTCCTAAAGTTGCGATATACACAGATGCTATACATTGCACATTTTCTAAATTTTTAAATGTATCAGCTGTTATGCTGATTGTTTTTTCCTCTTTAAAAAAGTACTCTGTTACATAGGACAGCTCTCTGGGAGAGACAAGAGAGATACTTGGGATAACTAGGATAAATGTAAAAAATTGAAATACCTATTATATATATATGTATAGGTGTTTCAGTTCTGTGTGTGTGTATACATATATGTTTAATCTGTGACTGAGGAGGAAAAAAGTAAATAGCCTTGCTATTTACTAACTCTGTGACCTTGCACAAGATAACTTATTCTCACTGGGCCCCAATTTCCCCATTATATTAGAGGATTTTTAATCTTTTTCATGACTTAGGCACAAAAAGTCACCTTTTGGAAATATGGTGAAGCCTAGGGACCCTTCCTCTAAATATAGTTTTTAAATGAATAATTAAAATTGAATTGTATTGAAACAGTTATCTGAAAAATTGTTTTAAGTACTTGACCTCAAATCAAGAATCCTTAAAATAACAGGATCCTATCTAAAGTCTTTTCTAGCATTAAAATCATAGGCAAGTGATAAATTATGTGATACTAACAAAGTTTCAAAAAATTCAGAGGAGAGGGAACAATAAGAGCTAGAGTGGTCAGGGACATCTCAAAGTAAATGATGGAGATTAAGTCGAAAACTGGTGAATGAGTAAGATTTGTATTTGTGCAGAAGGTAAAGAATATTCAAACATAACCACAGGGTCAAAGATGGTGTGTTTATATAACAATAAGATACTGGTCTAATTACCGTTTGGCACAAATTAGGGAATAGTGAGACTTGTAAAGATTAGGCAGTGACACAGAAACAAAAGATGAAAGTCAATGAGTAGTATTATAAAAGTTGCTTTAAAGAAGAATGATCAAACAGTTGTTCCAAACAGAATAGAAAGGATAGAGCTCAGAACCTGGTAAACCAGCTAGGAAAGTATTAGAGTAAAACAGGAATGAAGCATGAAACGCTGGACATAATTCACAAGGTGACAACTGGGGATTTGCCCCAAGTTCCATATTAGAATATAACAGCACTTGCAGTTTCTTCAACAGCACAGAAACAAAAGAATTAGAAAAAAATAGCAAGCCACTAGGTGGCGTGATAATAGGAGCTCCCCACCCTCATGGTTTCTTCTCCATTAGAATCCTCGATTTCCTAACCATGGAATTAGGTGCTGCCTTCTCTCCATCCTCAAAGTGTGTGCTTGTCTGTCTGAGATCCCAAATGTCCTTGCTACAACTTTGAGTCCAGAAAACAAGATGGGATGGGATATTTCATAAGAAATAACAAGTGGCTTGACAATCAACTCAACAGTGAGATAAAAGAAGATAATCATGTAGGCATTAGGCAGGGTTAAGTAGAAGAAAGTTGAGTGCAGTAATAGGGACCAGGAAGTGAAATGAAGTTTTAGAGAGAAGGCAAATTCAATTTTGAACATGTAAAGTTTGTGGCAGACAGTAAGGCAGCCAAGGGAGCACATTTCTGTACCAACACAGTAGATTCTGTAAGTATATGAGCTTCCCATGCTTTGTCAAGGAATTCCCTGAGAAATTTCCTTTGTGAAAACAAGCAATTTCAAATCCTATACTTTGAGATGCATGATAAAATGGCAAACAATATTTTAATTTATCCACACAGTAAAAAGGTGATTTTAAAAAAAAAAAGTAATCTACATAACTTACCTCCCCAAAAGCTCCTCTACCAATCACCTTTAATATTTCAAAGTCTTCTTTATGTAATCTCATCTGCTTCACTTTAGAAGTGAATGGTTTAGCTGTAAGAAAAGAACATCAATTATTTTTCAAAAGAAGATATAGTATAAATTTTTGTACTTTATTATATGCTAAAAGTTCAAATAATCATTAGTAGACCCTAACAAGTTCTCTTTAAAATTTAAAGAGGAATTAATTTTAACAACCAAATTCAAAGTTTATTTTTTTTATTTCTTCTACAGTTATGTCATTTGGGGAAAATATAAAGACATGCATCTTAATATGCCTTCAAATATCTCAGCAGCTCAATGTACCTATGTAATAAAATTGTCAATTTTTTATATGCTTATAGTACACATTTCAACTTTAATATATCTTGTATTAGAAAGAGAAACAAGATTTGTAAAACTGGTTCATTAGAATTTTAAACGATAAAATATATTGTGTCACTATTAGTAACATGACAAAAAAGTTTTTACTTATTTTGTTAGCACAGAAAACACATATTAGTAATTACAGACAAACCACAAAAGAAAAAGGAATGAACCACAATATACAAAGTATGAGGCTAACATTTGGAATATGACACCAGGCCCTCGCTCCTTGCTTTCCCTTCTCGCCTTCACAAAATGAGCCCAACCTCTTTTTCCAAACATTATACCCTAGTCACTTTCACACACACTACATTCCAGCCACACTTGCCTTCCTGCTATTTCTCACAAAAAACCATTCCTTCTTATGCCTCCTCATCTTTGAACTGGCTATTCCCTTATGTGTCATCTATGCAGTATTTATCTCTGCAACCTGGAACGCCTTGTTTCCTTCAAAACTTTGCTCAAATACCACCTTCTACATGAAGTTATTACTGAAGACCACATGCAACAGCTTATGTACTCCTTGCCTAAAATGTTTATTTATTTTGTATTTGTGTCAAATATGTTTATTTTTGTTACATACTGTCTCCCTGATGGAATGTAAACCCCCTAAAATCAGAGTTTTATTTTTCCTTTGTTGTCCTAGAGGTACTAGGTGTTAAATAAATGCTGTTTAATAAATGCTGTTGACTGCCTGAAGAGAGACAAAATGAAGTTCACAGAACTAAGGATAAAAATTGAAGGCACTGTCTAAGCTACCTGAACAGATAGTGAGGGCTTCTGCTGTACCTGAAAGCACTCTGAAGCTCTTAAGCACTAGAATCTGAGATAAGCTCAAGCTAAGCCTAAACTCTTAACATCTAATTCTAAGAGAAACTGCTGAGAATGAAATAAGGGCTGTTGTTCTTCTTAGGCCTTGAGAATGACTACTGCTAACCAAGTTTGGGTAGTCAAGAGTAAAAGTTTATTGTGAGAAGTAACTAGCTATACTCAGGTTTTTATTTCGTTAATTACTGTTACAAACTATGTGCAAAATCTTAATGTAAAATTTGAGATTGCCTTTTATTTCAATGAGAAGTTCTTATTCTACATTATCCTTGGAGAAAGCCTAACCAAAGAATACACACACACACACACACACTGCTGCTGAGCTTATGTAGAAAATTTCAGACATGGTACCTAAGAGGAAACAGACCTATGCAGGGCTGCCTTTGCAAATGCAGACATAAAAGAACACAGGATTGTGAGAAACTAGAGATAACGTACCTAACATACTTTTCATACAACTGAGACAACTGAGGTACCTGAAACTTAAATACATGGCATAGATGGCAAGGAGCTGAGCTGGAATTTGAATCCAGTGGTCTTTCTACTGTACAGCAATGTAGATTGTGAACATCACAATGTCCACGTGAGTTTTGTTGTCCTCTCAACAGAATTTTGGTTTTAAGTTAGACCTAGAAATATTCTTAAAGACCACTTAATTTAATTTCATCTTAATAATGAGAAAAATACCTATATTAGTAAAATGACTTCTCCAAGACAGTGTAACTAGAGCTAGCTAGGACTGTAATCTAATACAAAGCACTCTGAAACATTTTTTCCCAAAAAAATTTGTAAACAAAGGGCACATTTTAAAATTTACATATTAATATGACCTAAAGAATAATATATTAATTAGAGATTATGGTATGAATTAAATATGACCTAAAGAATAATATATTAATTAGAGATTATGGTATCAATTAAATAGATAATTTTCTTCCAGGCCTAGGAAAGTCTTCTCTTAATAGTGGTTTAGTAATATTTCATTAGAATTGGTACTGCCTCATTTCCTACTTTCAGGCAAAAAGAAGTTAAGTTTGCAGGGAAGCTAATATGATTAATTCATAGGTTTTAGTTGTTCAGATACCTAGCTAACAATAAATCACATAACTATTGCTTTAATACAAATTAACTTTGAAAGGTAGTTACCAAATTATTTTCTTCATCATATTAAAAATCAAGACCTTAATTTTTTGACACAAATGCTTAGATGTCAACTTCTATCATTATGATAAATATTTGTAACTGACTTCAAATGTCACACGAAGTATAATGATTATTGGATTGTGAGATTCTTAAGGGCAGGAACTGCTTTTTGCCTCTTTTTGTGTTCCCAGCCCTTAGCACGATTCCTGGCACACAGTAAGCACTTCATAAACGTTTACTGACTGACTACTAGATAATTACATTTCCCTAATTGAGCCAGAATTAGGATTCTTAGGAATTAAATTGAGAGAAGATTGGAAAAGGGAACTACTCAAAGACAATTTTTGATTAATCACTGCATAAAAATTAATGTGCATGCAATTTTCCACTTTAAAGGAAATACTGTAAGCACAATCAAAAGATGGTAGAAAAAAATTTTTGCTTTCAAATATTATTTGTGTCTGCTTCTTCCTCTCAGTGAATTCAGGTCAGTTAAATAGCAGAGGGAAAGCAGAATAAATAACTTCTTTCAATGTGTTTGTAACATCTACATGGCAGTTACTAGCAGCATATGTTGGCACTCCTCCATACTTCTATAATAGGAATGCTTCTTGAACTAGTGCAGCAATTTTGATCCCATGTATAGTAAAGATCTAACTCTTCCAAAATCTCTCCCTCCTACTTCTTATAATTTCGATCCAGTCTTTTGCACACTCTAGTTAGAAGAGGATATCTAAAAGGGAAGGAAACAAAAACATTTCTTTTACAGGAATGATGCTCCATATTCTTCCATTTTTCAGATCTACAAAAGTTATTAAGGATGAGACTTTCATTCTTTTTTGTTATATCATGCATTTGTGCATATGAGAAACTTTGCTCTTAAAAAGGATTACCTGAAGAGAGGGGTTAAAGAAGAAATAGATATTTTGTGGTCTAAGGTACTTTGATTGTTCTTCTTGAAGACAGGTCATTTATAAGCCAATAAGTATAGTTCTTTTTGCTTCAGTTTAATTATGCTTACCTGAAATGCCCTCCCTCCTAACTTCTGCCTATTGGAATCTCTCTTCCTTCAAGATGCAGTTGAAACACACTTTCTACATAAAACCCTTTCTGATCTCCACTCCACCAACTACTGTTCCAATAGCTTCCTACCTTTCCTTTTTTTATATTAATTCCCAACGTACTTCTATTTATACATGTTGTCTCCCTCAACAGAACATAAGCAACTTGAGTGTAGTGATGTTTCATTGTTCTTGTATCTTTACAGTGCCTAGAACACACCTAATAAGCAAAAACAGTTGCTTATTAAATGCTTGTTGACTTAGAGATTTATTGCATCGAAAATACGATTAATAAACGTTTGGCTAAATAAACTGAGTATTTATTATATTCAAGATATTAAGATGGACCTAAGAAAGATAACAAGATTAACAAGATACTGAACCTACTATCAAATATAAATCTAGTACTTGAGAAAAAATACATACACAAGAACAAAACAGAAAGGGTCAAGTACAAAAAAGAGAGGTACAAACAAAACTAGAAAAACTTGTTGAAGTAAAATAAATGCTTGTGGACAAAAGATGATTGTGAAAGCAATTCCATTTAAGCTGGGTTTTAAGTGATAAAAAAATTTAGAAAAGGCAGAGATGTAAGAAGTGTAGCCACAAATAAACAAGAAGTTGTGAGAAAGGAAAAAATAGAGTATTTTTGTTAGAAAGTTTGATTTAGCAACTCAGTGCTATTTACCTCAGTTATTTATTTGCCCAGACTAATTCTGCCAATAAAAGAACAATCAACAATGAGAGAATTAATTTTGCTCTATATAAAACTTTTCTCCATTTCTTGTTTCAAAACTGCTTCTTGGATATTATGTGCTAATGAGCAAACAAAAAAAATCTTAAATCTTCAACAACAGCAAATCAGAAAAAAAAAAACAGAAAATTATGGAGATTTTTTTAAAAATGCAATCTGAACAATGAAGAAAAGAACTTTAACTATAAATACGTAAATTCAAAGCACGCTGCTTCAGCTGAAGTGAATATAACCAATCTATAGAGCTTAGAGAAGGTATGAATGGAATTTCCTCCACATTAGTCCATTTCATTTTACAATGCTGACTGCAGTCTAAAATAGACTGAACCAGAATTACTCTGAACTTCCAGAACTAATTCTGCTGAACACAGCTGAATAAAAGGGCTGCCTTTGCTTTTTAGCTTAACGTTATTTAATATTTCAATCATCTTAAACACTGAGACACTGATAGAAGAACTGTTTCCACTGGACAAAACAAAGGGAGGAGTATGGGAAACTCACAGTGGGAAACAAAAGAAGGAATTCTGTTTCCATAGGGTTAAAACTCTTCCCAGATTTAAGTAATAGCAGTTATTCAGAGTTGTGACCTAGCATGGTCAGGTAAAAGGTCAGAAACTTGTGCACAGATCTGATGAACTATTTAAGGGAAAGCCTATCAGAGGGGAGAGCATGACGTGAGGTGTTCAAGAGGGCTGCTTCTAGCCATTAGATGGTGAGGTGGGAGATTTGAATTTTGGAACAGAATATAAAAGGGTTTGCATTGATCTGAACAAATTGTAATCTCCCTGTGGCCTTACCTGGGAGCGACCTATTCATTCAGGGGGAATGAACCTAAAGATTAATGAAAGCTTTCCAGATTTCACAAGTACTGTTCTTTGTTTAACGCAAGCACTTCTCTCACAGTAGGGAAGGGGGCCCTCTTCTTGTAAGAACTGTAATTAAAGACTGCTCTTTCACTCCAGATTTTAGTTTTGTTATCGGGCAGAGTGTGAGCTTTATTCTACATGTAGAGGGGGGTGGGGGGGAGGGCTCCTATTTATAATACATACAAAATCAAAACTGAGCACCCAAATATAAGGCTAACATTAGGGATTAACATAAAGGTCCTTTACCTATAAGAAGTCAATCCCAAAATTCAAAAACTAGTCCAACTCTAATTTATTTCCAATATTAAATAAATCTACCATCAGCCGCCTTACCTCTAAATAATCTTAAAGAAGGGGAGAGGTGACAATTTATAGCTATACCATTCAATTGAAGACATTATCACTCTCCTATACACTATACACACATACACACACACACACACACACACACACACACACACACACACACACACATATGTCTCCACATACGGCTCAAATGGAATGCCAGGAAGATAGTAAATGTAGTAGCTTTGGTATTAGAAAGGATTAAAACGCCAAAGATTTTGGTCTAGATCTATGATTTCATCTGTGTAGGGAACTTACAATGTGAAAGTTTCCTCTAATGCTGATAAGTAGCTGTTCTACATCACACAGTCTTTATTAGAATTACCTAGGATACTAGTGACTTGTGACTAAGTGACTTGTCCACGGTCACAAAACTAGTATTTGTCAGAACCAGAATTTGAATTCAGGTCTTTCTCACTCCAAGAAAGGGCATCTATCCAATCCACAATGCCAGGTCAAAATGCCTCTTTCCACAAAAATTAAAAGATGGATGATGTCCAAGATAAGCTTGTATTTTAATACTTAAGGGGATATGGGTACTCTCTACATGGATGTAGATCATTGTCTATACCTACCAACTTATTTTGCATAATTGTTCTTTGTATTTTCCCATAGATCATCCAAAGATGGTCTACTCAAGCTATTGGAAGCCTTCCTCAAGGGCTTTTTATATGCTATGGATGCAAATGTAGCTCTTGGGCTATCCTTCTGCTCCCAATATATGAATGGTCCAACTCCCTTTCCTACTCATATACTTCTTGAGTGAAGAACCTAACCCAAACTGTCTTATACAAATTATGATATAAGCTATAAATCTAAAATATCTCCTCCAGAATTTGTATAAACAACACCTGTCAACACACAGTCACAATCAAATAATTCTAGAAAAATGATGGAGTATCACAAGTCAAGGAAACAAGCTCAGACTGCCCCAACAAACACTGTAAGAAATTCTGCCAGTGATGCAGGGGAGGGAAAGAGAAAGGAAGGGAAACTGAAAAATGACATGATAGGCCCTGACAAGCAGTGCTTCCTACAAGCCTCAAAAGGAGAGACCCAGAAGAGTCAAGTGGTTGTGCCTAGCAGAGCCTAAATGCTGAAGTATAAAAGGGGTAGCAAAGGCCAGCTATGTGAAGTCAAAGAGAAAGTATCTGGGACACTCATCTTAATGTCACAGTGTGCCTTTCACCAGCATAACAGCCTAAGACCATGGGGACTAGAGAAAGTGCAAGATCTGTCTTACCCAACCCAAACAACAATAAACCTAGAGGTCTGTCTTCCTTTCACTTATCTCTCTAGCCTCCATCAAAAAGAAATAATAATGAAACAGGACTTTTTAAGAAAGCTGCCTCCATATGCTACTCCAACACTGGGACAGAGAAGAACCAAGAGAAGAGAGAAGAGAATATTTATATAGTACCCACTATATGTCAGGCATTGTGCTAAGTGCTTTACAAATATCTCACAAATGTGAGAGGAGTAATGCTATTATCCCCAATGTCCCATAACAATGCAGTAATAGGGAAAAAACAATTAGCTGGCCTTAGGCAATGGTTGTCACATGTAATTTAACCCTTTTTTCCTCACTGACAGAATAGAGACCAAAAGGTTCCCCAACCTTAGCTACTGAACATGGAAAAGGATTTCTCACTTTAAATTCAAGGTTCAAATCTAGATATTTGATACCTTTAAAGATGAACAAATCAAAGAAAAGTTTCAATTAAATAAAGAATTTTTGCAATGTAAAAGAATCAAGTGATAATATTAATAAAGACCTGAAAAATAATCTAAACCATAAGACATAAAAGAAATGCCAAACGTAAAATAAAATGGAGAGCAAACAAGTTAATGTAATTAAACAATGGTTTCATTATCTACCAAAAAAAGGAAAAGTTAAAAGAACTTTTAAAAATGGAAAGGATAGAATAGAAAAACACAAAAATTATTTATAAATCAATCAACAGAGGAAAATGTTAGTTAACAAAGATCACTTGTCTCACACTGAATGGTGGCCCTGCCCATCCAGTTTATCTGAAAATCAGGCGCAGGGCTGACTTGGTGGAACCAGAGGCCAGGTGGCTGTGGAGAGGAAACTCTGCTAAGATTCTGGGCACAAAAATTCCTCTCTGCATCCAGACCAGAACACGCTTGATTGTGCCACCTTGGAGGAACTGAGATCTTACAGATTCCCAGAGTATACCCTACTCTTGACAAAGGACCCAAAAGTCAAGTAACTGGTTGGGAAAAATGACCAAAAAAGGGGAAAAAAAAATAAGACTATAGAAGGTTACTTTCTTGGTGAACAGATATCTTCTCCCATCCTTTCTGATGAGGAAAAACAATGCTTACCATCAGGGAAAGACATAAAAGTCAAGGCTTCTGTATCCCAAACATCCAAAATACATATTCAATGGGCTTAGGCCATGGAAGATCTCAAAAAGGATTTTAAAAATCAAGTAAGAGAGGTAGATGAAAAACTGGGAAAAGAAATGAGAGAGATGCAAGAAAAGCATGAAAAGCAGGTCAATACCTTGCTAAAGGAAACTCAAAAAAATGCTGAAGAAAAAATAACACCTTGAAAAATAGGCTAACTCAATTGGCAAAAGAGGTTCAAAAAGCCAATGAGGAGAAGAATGCTTTCAAAAGCAGAATTAGCCAAATGGAAAAGGAGGTTCAAAAACTCACTGAAGAAAATAGCTCTTTAAAAATTAGAATGGAACAGATGGAGGCTAATGACCTTATGAGAAACCAAGAAATCACAAAACAAAACTAAAGGAATGAATAAATGGAAGATAATGTGAAATATCTCATTGGTAAAGCAACTAGTCTGGAAAATAGATCCAGGAGAGACAATTTAAAAATTATGGGGCTAAGTGAAAGCCATGATCAAAAAAAGAGCCTAGACATCATCTTTCATGAAATTATCAAGGAAAACTGCCCCGATATTCTAGAACCAGGGGGCAAAATAAATATTGAAAGAATCCACTGATCACCTCCTGAAAGAGATCCTAAAAGAGAAATTCTTAGGAACATTGTGGCCAAATTCCAGAGTTCCCTGGTCAAGGAGAAAATATTGCAAGCAGCTAGAAAGAAACAATTCAAGTATTGTGGAAATACAATCAGGATAACACAAGATCCAGCAGCTTCTACATTAAGGGATCGAAGGGCTTGGAATATGATACTCCAGAAGTCAAAGGAACTAGGACTAAAACCAAGAATCATCCCGAGTATCATACTTCAGGGGAAAAAATGGTCTTTCATTGAAATAGAGGACTTTCAATCATTCTTGATGAAAAGACCAGAACTGAAAAGAAAATTTGACTTTCAAACACAAGAATGAAGAAGAGAAGCATGAAAAGGTAAACAGAAAGAGAAGTAATAAAGGACTTACTAAAGTTGAACTATTTACATTCCTACAGGGAAAGACAATATTTGTAACTCTTGGAACTTATTTCAGTATCTGGGCAGTTGGTGGGATTACACACACACACACACACACACACACACACACAGACACAGAGCACAGGGTGAATTGAATAGGATGGGATCATATCTTTAAATAATTAAATTAAGCACTGAGAGAGAAGTATACTGGGAGAAGAAAGGGAGAAATGGAATAGGGCAAATTATCTCTCATAAAAGAGGCAAGTAAAAGACTTTTCAGTGGAGGAAAAAAGTGGGGAGGTGAGAGAAAAAACATGAAGCTTACTCTCATCACATTCAACTAAAGGAAGGAATAAAATGCATACTCATTTTGGTATGAAAACCTATCTTACAATACAGGATAATGGGGGATAAAAGGATAAGCAGGGTGGGGGGGATAATGGAAGGGAGGGCAGTGGGAGGAGGGAGTACTCTTGGGGAGGGACAGGATGAAAAGATAGAATAGAAGAAACGGGGGGCAGGATAGGATGAACGGAAATATAGTTAGTCTTACACAACACGACTATTATGGAAGTCATTTGCAAAACTACACAGATATGGCCTATATTGAATTGCTTGCTTTCCCAAAGAGAATGGGTGGGGAGGGAGGGGGTGAAGAGAAGTTGGAACTCAAAAGGTTTAGGAACAACTGCTGAGGATTGCTCTTGCAACTAGGAAATAAGAAATATAGGTAATGGGGTATATAAATTTATCTTGCCCTACAGGACAAAAGAAAAGATGGGGATAAGGGAACGGAGAGATGATAGAAGGGAGGACAGATTGGTGATAGGTGTAATTAGAATGCTCAGTGTTTAGGGGTGAGAGGAGGGAAGAAATGGGGAGAAAATTTGGAACCTAAAATTTTGTGGAAATGAACACTGAAAACTTAAGTAAATAAATTTAAATTTAAATAAATGAAAAGGATAGAAAAACATAAAAATTATTTAGAAATCAATCAACAGGGGAAAATGTTAGTTAACAAAGATCAATCAACAATGATAATCAAAGAACAAGCTCCAAATTACAAAGATACAGAATTCAATATATCAGTGACAATCAGAGATGAAGGCCTGGAAGATCAAGGTACTTTAAAATTAGACTAACTACAATACAGAAAAGACAGAAAGAGGAAAAATATGGCTCCAGAGTAAAAGAAATAACTGAAGGAAATTCTCAAACTAGAAAAAAAAAAGGCATTTTACAGATGTAAATAAGTCATCAGACTCCAGCAGCATAGAGATATCCAAAATTCAAGTGTCTAACACAAATAACTATCAAGTTTCAAAAAACAAAGAAAGAAGAATTCTTAAAGTCAAATGAAATGTGTTACAAAGCAATAATTGAAATTTTCCCAGATTTTTCAGCATTCTCACAGGAATGAGGACAAAGTGAATCAAAAATAAATACTTCTTAAAAAACAAAGATATGGATACAAAAAATACACATCCTAAAATTACTAACACAGTGTGTGGGTCAGAGACCACAGATTCAAATGAAAATCAGAGACTTTTCAAGGTAGAAGCAAAGCAGCAAGATTTTATTACAATCTGGCAAGAAAAGGCACCTCCTCTCTAATAAGTAATCATCAGAGTGAGGCGCCTGCAGAAGGTAAGAACAAAGATTATATCGTCCTAATGCAGAAATCCACCCCACCCCACCCCACCCCCGCTGGCCGTTACTCCCATTGACTGGGAGGTAGGCTCACAATCTAAACCCAGCAATTTACCTTAGAAATAAGGAGAAAGGAAGTAGTAAAACAACCAACGTAAAGCTAACACGATGCTCATAACATTATTTGGCATACAGTATGCTGAGGGGCAATCCAAGGAGGAGTTAGTTAAGTTTCAGACGGTCACATAATTTCTGGAAGATAAAAACTAGTTTTATAAAAATAGATTAAAACATAATGGAAAACTAATTCAAAAATCCATGGTCAGAATATGATGAATCTAGTAAAGACTGAATATGAAGAAATCACAAATATAAACTGTTTAATATGCTAGAAGAGAGGCAAAGTCAAGATAGGAGAAGGAAGCTCCCTTCCTCTTTCAACAGATCTAAAACACCTAAGACCAAATCCTCATGGGAAAATCCAAAAAACAGTCATAGTGAGTCACTAGTCCAGCCCAGGTCCATAAAGCGAGACAGAGATCTACTGACTCTGGGGACTGAGTTCAAATCAAAGCACTTCAGCCTAAGAGAGAGGCTGTACACACGAAAAGGTCCATAACCCAGACACACCAAGACCTAATGCAAGGTGCAGGAACAAGGGCCATTTGGAAACTCTGTTACTCACTAGCCAGTTCTGGATCACAAAACTAATCACAGGCAGATTAAGAAGAAAGTCTGTGGTTTTCCATTCCAAGGTACAGAAAGCTCTCTGGTCCCGGGATGCATAAGGAAGAAATTTCAGAAACAAGCAGAAGCAGCATAGTGACTTGGACTGCAAGAGTATAGTGGGGTTCAGTTCCAGCTTCTAACATAATCTAAAGTCTGCAAAGGAATAATAAACCTATGCAAGAATCCCAGAGCAAAGGTGAATAAAAGATTCTGTCACTCCAAATTAGCAGTTTTCCCAGCTGTCTGATAAGGACTGAGTTTAGTAGCTCTCTTTTGCTCAGAAAGAACAATTCCAGGTTAAGAACATGCAGAATCAAGGGATATGCCAGTGACGAGACTTTATACTGGATCAGAACACTTTGGAAGCACCCAACCTGAGCTGTCCCTGAGATTCTGAAATAACATATTTAATACCTTTTAAAAAGCAGCAACAGGAACCAATTTATACTTTGCTTCTAGATATATGAAGAGCTTGACCCTAACAAAATCCAAAGTCAAAAGGAGGTGAGAAAAATGAACAAAAAAGAATACTGCTACTATTAAAAAACTATTCTGATATGAGGAAAGATCAAGAAACAAACCAAGAAGAAAAGAATGACTACAAAACAACTGTGAGCAAAAAAAACAACAATAACAACAACATAGCTGGGTACAAATTCAACTAGAATTCTTGGAAGAGATGAAGAGTTTTTAAAAAGATTTTAAACTATAATATTAAGTGAGAGCACAAAAGGAAGGGTGGAACACAAATGAGTTTTGGAAGAAAGAATTGGAAAAGAAATTAAAAGCTTGGCTGAAAGAGACATAAACCTTGCCCAAGGAACAAACTTCCTGAAAACCAGAATAGGTCAAATAGAAACCAATGTCTCCGTGAGACAACAAAGATATTAAAACAACATTGGAAGGCTGGGGGAACAAAAGAACAAGAAACTCTAAGGTATCTCAATGAAAAATAACTTTTAAAAATTGGATTGGAAGGGACAGAGTAAAAGGAGAGCGAGAACAGAATAAACAAGGCCGAGGGGAACAGGAAGAAGGGAAATTCAGTTAGCAATAGTAACTGTGAAAAAAATTGTGAAGTAAGTGTCTCTAAAAAAGGCCTCATTTCTCAAACATATGGAAAACTGAGTCAGATTAATAAAAATAAAAACCATGCCCCAATTAATAAATGTTCAAAGGTTATTATCAAGTTTTCAGATTAAGTAATCAAAGCTATAGCCATTTGGAAAAATACTCTAACTCACTTCCGGTCGGAGAAATGCAAATTAAAGCAGTTCTGAAGTACTATCTCATATCTATCAAATTGTCTAATAGGACATAACAGATAAATCACTAACGTTGGAGGGGATGGAGGAAAAATGAGATATTAATGCACTGTTGGTAGAGTTGTAAACTGATTTAACTATTCTGTGGAGCAATATGGAACTAAGCCTAAAGGCTATAAAATCATGCATACTCTTTGATGTAGCAATATCTCTAGTAGGTCTGTATCCCAAAAGAGATTTAAAAAAAAAAAAAGGAAAAGGACATAAATACATATATACAAAAATATTTATAGCAGCTCTTTTCTGGGGGTAAAGAATTAGAAACTGAGGGGACGTCCATCAATTGGGGAATGGCTGAACAAGTTGTAGTATGTGATTATGATGGAATACTATTGTACTGTAAGAAATGATGAGAAGGATGCTCTCAGAAAAACCTGGAAGGTCTTTCATGGGCTGATGCAAAGTGAAATGTACTGTGTACAAAATAACAGCAACATTGTATTTTCTTCATTTTTCTTGAGGGTTTCATTTTTGGTTTACGTTTTCTTTCACAACATGAATATTATGGATATGTTTTGCATGACTACAGATGTATAAAAACCAAAAAGGAAAACATTCAATTGCTTTAAAGCTATGATCCCCCTCAAAAAAAAAGCCTAGACATATTTTGAGAAATCTTACAATTAAATTGTCCATATATATCTCTTATAACCAGAGTATAAAATAGAAAAAGAAAGAATCCCCTTGTCACCTCCTTGAAAGAACCCTAAAATGAAAACCCTCAGAACATTACAGACAAAATACAGCACTTCCATCCAGAAAACAAGAATTCAAGTACTGAGGAGGTTCTGTCAGGTTCACAGATGATTTAGGAAGCACCACTTTAAAACACTAGAGAGCTTAGAACATCTTCCAAAAGGCAAAGGTTACAGGCTTAGAACCAAAAATGATTTAAACAGCAAAATTGACTTTATATAATACTACAGGGTAAAAATGAAATAAAGGGCTTCCAAGTATTTCTGATGAAAAGACTAGAGCCATGATGACACTTTGAAGTTCAAATACATAAGTTATGAGAAACACAAAATAGTAAACACAAATGAACAATGACAAAAGGCTAATATGGGGAATGATACTTATGCTCCCTCTCTACCCTATCATAATCATCAAGGGTCACAGAAAGTGACCTTTGTCTGATTAGGCAAAAAGCCTGGAAGAGGTTCTGGTTTACCTTAATAATCTTATAAAAATAAAAGAAGGAAAACGGAAAATGAAAACACTTGGGGGAGGAAGGGAGAAAAGGAAAGCAAGGTTAGGGAAATTCGATCATATAATTGGAGTATACAAGCAGAAGTCTATATGAACAAGGAAGAAGAGGCAAACAGCTGAAAATTACACCTCACTCTCATATGTACTGAACAAAGAAGAGAAAAAAACACACACACAGTTGGATAAAGAAATATATTTTACTCAGCAGGCAAATATGGAAAGGAGATATTAGAAGAGACTATCCTAAGCAAAATAAATTCTTACTAGGGACATGCAAAAATATTTATAACTCTTTAGGTTGACACAGAATTGAAATCTGAAGCAGTGCCTATCAATTGAGCTTGAGAAAACATAATTTTAAAAAATAAACCCCATTTGCACAACAAAATGGTGACCTTTACAAAGATCACTATAAAATTTTATTCACAGAAATAAAGATAGATTGGATTAAAACTAGAGAAAATTCGATGTTTTTGTATAGGATGGCTCAATCTCTTAGCAAATTTACAGATTTAATGCAATGTCAATCAAATAACAAAATGTCTTTTTAAAAGAACTATAATAAGTATAAAAAAGAAAGGCTGCAGATTTTATAGTCATGAAGAACTGGACACAAGTCTTATTTCTGATACAAATCTATTAGTTGTGCAACTAAATCACGCAAGTCCCATGGAACTCTCTTAGATGATAGATTACAAAATGGTTATGACTTGTGCGCTTAGCACAGTTTTTGGCATATAACTTGTCTTCGATTGAGAGAAAGAATTTTCTGTGTGTTCTGTTCAATAAGGACATCACTGGTCCAGGCCAAAAAAAAGAAAATTACAAAGAAACATATATGAAAAAAATATATTGATAATTAAATCTGTCAGGAAAGTAAAGAAAGATGGAATTGTTCTCCAAAGCTTTTAAATATACTAACATACTGTGATGAATAAAGTGAGAAGGAGCCTGATGTCGCCAAGAAACCCTGTGTTCAAGTCCCCAGAATCAAATATAAATCCTTGGTTCAGCATTCAAAGCCCTTAAATTCTCTCCCCTTACCTTTTCAGTCTTCTTACATTATACCCTACTCCATATCCCTACTTACTTTGAGATACAGTGACACTGGTACCTTGAAGCTCCTTGCTGCTTACATGTTGTCCTTCCCATTATACTGTGATAAATTGGAGATAATCAATAGAAGGAAGACACTAGCATTAAGGAGGATCAATACAGGCTTCTCATAGAAGGTGGGACTTCAGCTAGAACTTGAAGCAAGGCAAGAAAATGACGAAGTAGAGTGAGGAAAGAGATTACCCCAGACATGGTGGATAGCCAGCAAAAATTCAAGTGCTGGACTTTGGAGGCAGTATGTTCAAATCAAATCAGACACTTAATAGTTGTGTGACCATGAGAGGTTGTTCAGTTATTCTCAGTCTGAGTTTCCTCATCTATAAAATGTGGCATCACAACAGCATCTGCCTCACGGGGTGGTTTTAAGAATCAAATAAGAATATATGCAAATGCTTTGAAAACTTTAATATGCTATATAAAGTTAGTTATTATTAACTGAGAAAGATCAAAAGATCACCGTACTATTTACCAAAGTTATTATAGATATTTAAGAGGTTCAATTGCTCAATAAATGAAACAACATGAGCTTTCTCTAAAAGCTACTGTATTTCTTCACATTTCACAAAGCAGAGGGAAAAAAGAATTCCTCTGTATAAGACTTAGCTCTCCCAAGGAGAACAGGGAAGGGATATATTCAGAAATAAAGGCTAAATTTTAAAAAACCATAAATACATAAAAATGGTTTAAAAATACTCAATGAAGAAAAAAAAATCAAAATAGAGTTTCTATGAATGCACATGGACCAGAGTTTTACAGGATAAAAATACATGGAAGGAATATTCACATCAATGGCATCACAGATATAGTAAAACTGTAATTATTTAAACAAACAGCACTCCTTGTAAGGATAATTACTCCTTCACTTAGTGAATGACTTAATTTCAACTGAAAAAAATCATATTAAATTCAATTAAACTGAAAAAATTCCTATTAAATTAAAAATGGTTTACCTTCATCACCAGGTTGGTTGCAAGATGATTAACTTTTTGGCCATAATTATCAAAGACTATCTTCCTAAGTTGTAGAGATGTTTCCATCTGCATTGATGAAAAGGGTGCCCAAACTAAGAGAATGACAGACTCCTAAAGTGCTTAAGTGTTGTACACTAAAAGCAATGGTTACTCAAAATTCATTATTTCTTTTTGCCAAACATTTATTTTACCTTTAAATTAAGAGCTCACAAATTCCCCATGTTTGGAAAACCAATTCTTTCCTTAATTCCATGTCTACTACAGTTTCGCTATGTTCATATCCTTCATCCTTTCTACATAACTTCCTTTAGCTCACTGTAGCACTTCAATGCACTCTCAGCAGTTAAATTTAATACCTTCCTGAGTCTACTCTGGGAAAAACTGACTTTACATACCTCCTCATTCTGTGAATTTGTCCAATTGCAAACTATCTCCAGGACTGTGGGTCTAGACTCAGGTAGATCTAAAGGTAGTTCCTCATAGTAGGTTCCAGGAAATTTATAGAGAATCTTTAAGGCTGAATGATTTTGGGACTGAATCAATGTTTGGATCCACTGTAAAACAAAAAAGTCCCCAGGCAAATCTCAGAATTGTCCTAGTAATTTAAAATATACATGTAGCTAAAACAGATTTTCTGTTGTTTTAAGTCAGAGTACAGTATAATTGCGAAGTCTCAAGAATTAAGTAGAGAAAAAAAAACCTAGCTTCAAAGGGAAGGTAACTCAACAAAATACCTTTCCTGTGTAAGCTGAACTATTATACTGAAGTAAATATATTTTCCAGGCAGCAGGGCTAAAAACTAAGTATAGGTAAAATGGAAGCAGATTTTTAAAATCAATTGATGTTTCCCTTCATCCTTACTGAACATAAATCCTGTTGTCAACCAAGGTACTGGGATAAAGTGAAAATGGAGAACCAGTGTTGGAAGTCAGAGGATGTGATGTATTGGAAAGATAACAATTTGGAGTCAGAAGATCCCATTCAAGTTCTGTGTCTTCCACTTATCAGCTATATGACCTAGGGGAAGTTACTTGCCCTTTCATGAGTGTCAGTTTTCTTACCTACAAAATTAGGAGGTTGAACTAAATAACCTCTAAATCCTATTTTCTTTTGAGGTCACAAGGAAGGTAAAGAAGTAGGGAGAGAAAGGCTAAACGGTGAGAGCTGAGCTATTCACCTATATCAGAATTATATAAGGCAGAGAATGATTTATAACTTTCCAACATATTTTATATCAAATGTGATTCTATTTAGTACAAGGCTAAAAAGCTTATTATGAATCATAGATCTAGAACCAAAAGGAATCTTAGAGGTCATTTAGTCTAACCTTCCTAGTTCTTATTTTTACTTTCTGGACTTCAAAATCATGCCCCTCCTGCTGGCTAATCCTGAAACTTCCTTCAGTAACTGGAGTCTTCTCATCCTGGAATGTCCAACCACCTACCTCGCTCTTCACCCTGGAATATACTACTATCAGGCCCATCTGTTTCTCTCATTGACGAGTTACTCACAGAGCCTCCACTTTGTGGAGGGGCCCCAGGCCAGGAAGCCTTCATTCCCCCTCTTGGCTCCGCTCTTCCTAATTCTAAGCCCAATGCTCTGTCTACTATGCCACCTAGCTACTATTTTTTATAAACCAATTTGCAAAGGATATTAGAAAATATAGCATCTTTTAAATAAAATAGTACAAATTCAATTTTTTCTCTATCATATGAGGAATCTGATTTTTATCTAGTAACCAGTCTTTCAAGCCACAGGATTTCCTGAGGTTGTGTTATTTTGCCACAGCCCTACAATCAATGACATCTAACTTCCTATGACACACTAAGAGGAAATAACAAAGAACTTATTTACTAATTCAACATCAGTGTGGTATATTCAATTCAAAAACCACTTGCTTAGCACTTCCTATGTAAAAAGCACTTTAATAGGTGCAGAGGACACAAAGATAAAGACCAAAACCAGTCACCATTCTCAAAGAATTTATGTTCCGCAGAGAAATACAACCTGTCCATTAATAAAAATTATCATAATTCAAGGAAGAAAAGAACACTAACAAACCTATGTAAAAATATAATATGCTTGAAACTCAGACGAACTAAAATGAAATCCCACCTCTAACATAATGTGACCTTAAGCAAGTCTTTATAAACTTGGGCTTCGGTCTCCTCAAAGAAAAAAATAAGTTGAACTAGATGACCTCTATGGTTCCTTACAACTCTAGATTTACGATCCAATGTACTAGAGGGATCAGAAAAGACTTCCTGTAAAAAGTGGCACATGAAATGAACTATGAAGGGAGCTAAGGGTCATAGGCATTTGTAAAAGTAAAGGAATGAGTGACATTACTTGTAGGGATGGGGTACAGACTCAGGGAACCTCCTTGAACTCTCCTTAATTTTCCCCGCTTAATCTGGCTTTTCATACCCAAATCTGCTGCCCTTTACCTAGCCTGACCCTCCTATGTCTTCTTACCTCCAGACTGCCCCACCTGCTTCTCACCCCAGCCCTCCACAGTTTGGTTATTTACTGATCTTGCCCACAAGTTTCCCACCTTGGATCACTTCAGAATCCAACTCTCTTGATTTTAACGTGTAGTCACCAGAGTCCCGTTAAGATCCTCCTTGGACTCCTCCTCAAGACCCTCCCTAAATACCTCCTCCCATCACCCCAAACTAATAGACCACACCCCCACATCCCTCCTACAGTCTTTCTGTATAAAATGGTGAGGCTTGTTAAGAGTCAACTCAATATGGAGAATCTGTCATAACCTTTGTTTTACTCTGACTGAAAGAAGGCTTGGGTTGAATTCATTTGGATCTGGGGTGTTGGTACTTTGGGGTCCCAAGAATCACAAACCTCAACATATGGTTTCCTAACCTCAAAAATAGTAAGTATATAAAGGAGGTATAGAATGAAAGTACAATAATGTGAAATAAGGTAAGCCATAGATTGTGGAAGGTTTTGAATATTAAGCTAAGGAGCTTACATTTTATCCTGGTGTCAACATGGTAGAGCCAATGAAAATTCTTAAACAAGCAAGAGAAAAATGGACAGACCAGTTTTTTTTTAAGTAATAAGACTATTTTAGCAGCTATGTGGAGGATGAAATCAAGAACGTCAATTAGGAGGCCACTTAATAGTCCGGACAAGAGATAATGGATGATTGAATTGTTTCCAAAGAAATTATATAAAATAATAATTCACATTGATGGCTAATGTCAAAGACAAAAACTGCTTAAAGAGAGAAGTTGGCTGCCTGAGAATCAGTATACCTGAAAGGCCTCTACCAGCAAACCAAAAACAACTACCAGGCCAGCTCTCATCCACAGAGAATAAAATGAGAGCCAAAAAACCCACCTTTTTATTGATATCCCGGGTTGGAATCTTCAAACTCAAGTTTCTGTCAGTTCTCTTTGCAATTGAAAACTCCTTTTCAAATTCAAAGCTCCTTATCTGATGTAGACAAAAGGGGAAGGGACTAAGAGTATTCCTTTAAAGAATAAAGTAAATGAAGATGTAATCAAGGGGTGGGGTTTAATGAACTCTGGAATGCTAACCAATGGGATTCAAGGTGCAAAATTCAAAACTGGATGAATTACAAAGACTTTAACCAGCATTACTGGTATTTGTGTTGGCTTGCAGGCCAAGTTACCAGTCCATGAAATAAAACTCTTTTTCTAAATTCACTCATGGCCAGATAGAACTCTTGGTTATTTCTAACATAGGGTAAGTGAAAAGGCAATGGGTATAATATGGTGTTGAAATGCTTGAATACCACCAGGAATGGAAAGCTCCCTACTTCTTAAAATAGGATATTCTTGGTAGAACATTTCAAGGTTTTACTCACGTCTTCTAAGTCTTTCCTTTCCAACTCTAACTCTCTTTTATAAGAATGTAATCTCCTCAAGGAAAAGGACTTAAGTTGCTTGCTTGTTTTTGTATATATTTTCAGCACTCAATATAGTGCCAAACATACTAAACACGTAATAAATGTTCAATCATTTAGTCTTGTCAATGAAATTACTAGGGATACAAGGGATCCAAAATTTTAAGGCTTAGAGGGAATTATGCTGATTTACTTGAGGGAAGATATGAGAAAAACACAGGTTCATCTTACAAGGTAAAACAGAAATAATTAATTTTTCCTATTATTTAAATGAACAAAAAGAAACTTTCAGAAAGTACTCACACACTAACAATATAGCAACAAATTAATTTTTATCATTATGAAAGTGATTCATACTGGACTTAGAGTCAGGAAAACCTACATTCAAATTGTATCTCAGATACTTGCTAACTATGTTTATACACTACTCAGCAAAGTCATTTAAACCTCTCTGTGTCTCAGTTTTCTTATCTGTAAAAAGAGAAAGTTGAACTTGATGGCCTCCTAGGACTTCAGCTCTAAATCTATGATCCTATAATACTAAATACTAATAATACTAAAACAGAAGTCTAAATAACATAAAACCCAAGTACAACTGATTTTGACATGCAACAGAAATTCACATTCATGCAAATACACAACCATGCATATAACTACACAGGATGTTTATCATTCAGTACTTCACCAAATCCCTTCCTGGTTTCATCCTATCATCAACTGGAAACTCAGATAAATGTTGAAAGTAAAGGAGTTCAAAATAATTCATAAATATGGTAATGCACAATAATCTATAAATATAATACAAAATTTGCATATAGTTGATTAAATAACTCATCTGGTTTATCCCTTCAATTTACAGATAAGGTATCTAAGGCTCAGAAGATTAAATAACTTGCCAAACGTCATAGGGAGTAAAAATAGAATTCAAACCAAGGTCTTCTGACCTTAAAATCAAAGTTACCTCTGCCCCTCCAAAAAAAAAATTTTAAATATAGATATCTCTTAATGCCTTAATAGTAACTGAATTGTAAAGGCCTCTAGGATCTCTTTCATTTTTATCAAAGGGAATGCTAACCTCTCTTTTCAACAAGGTCCTTTAGCAAAAATTAAAAAGGCGATTTATTTTTTAACAAAATGTACCCTAAGAGCTTCTTCCACTGAAGTGCTACTCTAAGGTCTGACTGTAGGATGGAAGTGATCTTTTAAAAAAATATACACAGATGTGAAATATACATTTTAATATTATTGAAGACCATAAGAGCAGACCACAAGCTCTAACAGTCCCAACACCAAGATAATAACAAGTCACAATTTCTTTTGCAAAAAATAACATAAATATTAATTTTCTTTTAGCCCAAGCTGTATTCCTTTCTCTGTCATCACAGGATTTGATGAGGCCTTGCCTTCCAACTATAAGAATCAGACTGATCCAGTAATTCCCCTGCCCTGATTCTCTCTTGACTAGCACTTGACCCTTTTGACCTTCCTTTATTCAAGGACCTTTGAGACTCCAAAACTGAGACCAAAAATGAGAAGTAGGATGGGAGGTTTTTGGGTTTTTGTTATTTTATTTTTGGGGGGAGGAGCAGAGGGGAACTAGACGAAAAACATCTGATAACCACTATAGAGCACTCGGAGATAAAGTATAATACAGAAATCCTTCCCAAATCAGCTATTTGTGTAGACAATTCATTTGCTGGGGTAATATCAAAAGTGATACAGAACCATAAGATATAGAATTAAAATAGCTCTAGGGTGAACTATTAAAATGAGTTACTGATACCAAAAGATGGAATACAGATAGTTAAGTAGATATCAATAATTATCATTGCAATTTCATAGGAAAGTTTAACCAATGGCAATCAGTTGAGATAAAAGGGACCAAAAGAAAAATTGTCTTAATAAGTTAGGATGTGATTTTCTTGTCAAACAGAGAGATCTGGCAGCAAAGGGCAACAGTGATTTAGTCTATACATAAAATTTTGTAAAAACAAAAAAGAAAGAAAGCAAAGGATTATAAGTAGGAACAGCTCACAAAGGAAAAACAGTGAAGCCAGTTTAAAGAAAGCATAGTTACTTTTCACAAGAATATTTAAGGAAATTGGAAGGCCAACAAACAGAAGCAAGACAGAAAATAGCTTCCAAGATTTTTATAACAAACTCTTTTCACCACCAGCACTGAGAGTCATATTTAGCCTCTAATATCAGAGAAGTGGATATGCTTACAGAAAATATATTAATGGCACTGAAGAAACAGGAAGAATAGCCACATGTAAACAAAAAAGTTCTGCAGGAATCAAAATTTGAAGACATTGAAGGTTTTAATTCAAAACCTATGATGAAGCATGATTTGTGGGGTAGGGGAGGAGGAAAGTCAGGAGTGAGGAGAGACAGGGGAAGGATTGCTTGGATTTTATTAATACCTTAAAAAAGTGAAAATGTCATCCATAACCACTGACCTTCCTCTCTACATAATGATGAGGCTAATTGATGAGACTAATCTAGATATGCATCACCGACATTCTTGAGAGGAGTCTTAGAAGAAGACGGGCAAATCCATGGAATCACCATCATGTCACCACATCCCACCTTTCCTCCCTTCCACTCCCACCTTTCCTCCCTTCCACGCCCACCTTCCCCAATGAACTCCACAGACTTCAAATTATTTTCAAATTTGAACATATACACATAAGCATTCCTCTATATATCATTTAAAGCTCATCCCAACTTGGCCCCTTCCAACTTTTCCCACCTTCATACCCTTTATTCCCCTCTATAGTCCAGCTACAGTGGTTTATTTGCAGTTCCTTGAACATGATTTGCATCTTTCATCTCTCTGCTTTTTCACTGGCTTTTTCAACCTGATCCTAACAAGTCTATGAGTTGGAGTCTGTAAGTTATTATCTCCAATTTATAAATGAAGAAATATATTCCGAAAGGTCAGATGACTTACTCATCCAAGGTCATACAAGTAGTAAAATGCAGAAACAAAACCTGAATCGAGATTCTCAGGTTCAAACAACTTAAAATTTCAAGACTATACTGATCAAAAAATTGTCCCTATTCTCTTTGCTTCTATTTTTCCTACATTCATGGATTAATCTCAAACCTACTCTTTTTGAAATCTACTCTACATTAGACTCAAAATTCCACCATACATTTACTTAGAAAAAATTCTTTGGGACAGAGACTGAATTCTGTGTTTAAAAACTTATGTAATAAGTTTGTTTTCTATAAGTTTTGTTTCCTGGCACATAAATGACAATGGCATTTAATTTTTTTAAATTCTTGATTGAGGGGTGGAGCCAAGATGATAGAGGAGAAGAACAGACCTGCTCTAGCTCTACTCTCATGACCCAAAAAAAACCCTGTAAACAAATTTTAGAGCAGCACAAGTCACAAAATGACGGAGTGAAAGAGATTTCCAGCACAAGGCAGCCTGGAAAGGTGACGGTAAAGGTCTATCACACCACGCTCAGAGTGCAGCACAGCCTAGCCCAGCCTTGATGGTGCAGCATGTCAGGACAGGACTAGAGCATGCTTCAGGGTGTGGAATCATGGACAGTAGCTCCAGTTCCCAGATTTTCAACTCACAAACACCAATGACAGCTTCGAAGGTCAGTGAGACAGCTCTTTCACCAGAGTGAGAGAGGTGTGCAGTCTGGCCACAACCCTAGTCTCAGGGTGGCAACAAAGTCCACTTTTGGAGCCCTCAGCCTAAAGATCATGGGGGAATAGAGCAGCTGATCTGGGTCTCGGTTCTAAAAGGTGGTCCTGGGGTAAGGAGGAGTGCTGGTGTGGTGGAGCTGGCAGAGGCTCTGGAGAGGGAATTCTACTTGCAGATCCTGGGCAGAAAAGCTTGTGATTGCATCCCAATGAGAGTGCAAGTCAGGAGAGGAATAAACTCCTCTCCCTTGATTGTGCCACCTTGGAGGAACTGAGAACTTACAGGTCCCTAGAGTATACCCTCCTCTTGACAAAGGACTCAAAAGTCAAATAACTGGCTGAAAAATGCCCCAAAAATGGGGAAAAATAAGACCATGGAAGGTTACTTTCTTGGTGAACAGGTATTTTCTTCCATCCTTTTGAATGAGAAAGCACAAAGCACACCATCAGAGGAAGACATCAAAGTCAAGGCTTCTGCATCGAAAATGTCCAAAAAAATATGCAATTGTCTCAAGCCATGGAAGAGCTCAAAAAGGATTTCAAAAATCAAGTAAGAGAGGTAGAGGAAAAATTGAGAAGAGAAATGACAGTGATGCAAGAAAATCATGAAAAGTAAGTCAACAGTTTGCTAAAGGAGACCCCAAGAAATATTGGAGAAAATAACACCTTTAAAAACAGATCAATCCAAATGGCAAAAGAGGTCCAAAAAGTCAATGAGAAGAATGTTATAGCAAAATTGACCATGGAGGAAAAGGAGGTTCAAAAGCTCACTGAAGAAAATAGTTCTTTAAAAATTAGAGTGGAGCAGATAGAAGTTAATGACTTTATGAGAAACTAAGAAATTATAAAACAAAACCAAAAGAATGAAAAAATAGAAGACAATGTGAAATATCTCACTGGAAAAACAAATGACCTAGAAAATAGATCCAGGAGAAATAATATTAAAATTACTGGTCTACCTGAAAACCATGATCCAAAAAAAAAAGAGCCTAAATATCATCTTCCAAGAAATTATCAAGGAAAACTGCCCTGATATTCTAGAACCAGAGGGCAAAATAGAAATGGAATTCACTGATCACCTCCTAAAAAAGATCCCAAAAGGAAAACTCCTAGGAATATTGTAGTCAAATTCCAGAGTTTCCAGGTCAAGGAGAAACTATTGCAAGTAGCCAGAAAGAAACAATTCAAGTATTGTGGAAATACAATCAGGATAACACAAGATCTAGCAGCTTCTACATTACGGGATCGAAGAGCTGGGAATATGATACTCCAGAGGTCAAAAGAGGATAGGATTAAAACCAAGAATCACCTACCCAGCAAAACTAAGTATAATACTTCTGGGGAAAAAAAATTGTCAGTCAATGAAATAGAGGACTTTCAAGCATTCTTGATGAACAGACCAAAGCTGAATAGAAAATGTGACTTTCAAACACAAGAATCAAGAGAATCATGAAAAGGTAAAACAGGAAAGAGAAATCATAAGGGACTTACTAAAGATGAATTGTTTACATTTCTACACAGAAAGATAACAGTTGTAACTCTTGAAATTTTTCTCAGTGTTTGGGGAATTGGAGGGATTATATACATATATACATAGACAGAGGGCACAGGGTGAGTTGAATAGGAAGGGATGATATCTAAAAAAATAAAATTAAGGGGTGAAAGAGGAATATATTGGGAAGAGAAAGAGAAATGGAATGAGGCAAATTATCTCTCATAAAAGAGGCAAGTAAAAGCTTTTTCAGTGGAAGAGAAAAGGGGGAAATGAGAGGGGAAAAGTAAAGCTTTCTCTCATCACATTTGGCTTAAGGACGGAATAACATGAACACTCAATTGGCATGAAAATCTATCTTACACTACAGGAAAGCAGGGGAGAAGAGGATAAGTGGGGTATGGGGAAGGAGGGAGTGATTAGAAGTAAACACTTTTGGGAGGGACAAAGTCAAAGGAGGGAATAGAATAAATGGGGGGCAGGAGAGAATGGAGTGGAATATAGTTAGTCTTCCAAATATGACTATTATGGACGTCTTTTGCATAAATACACATGTATAGCCTATATCGAATTGTTTGCCTTCTCAGTGGAAGTGGGTGGGGAGGGAGGAAGGGAGAGAAGTTGGAACTCAAAGCTTTAGGAACAAACATTGAGAACTGTTTTTTGCAAGCAACTAGGAAATAAGAAATACAGGTAAGGGGGTAGAGAAATTTACCTTGCCCTACAAGAAAAGAGAGAAGATGGAGATAAAGGAAGGGAGGGGTGTGATAGAAGGGAGGGCAAATTGGGGGAAGGGGTAATCAGAATGCATGGTATCTTGGGGTGGGGGAGGAAATAGATGGGGAGAAAATTTGGAACTCAAAATCTGATGAATACTGAAAACTAAAAATAAATTAATTCTAAAAAAAATAAAATCCTTGGTTTTTCTGACTGGGTAAAGGTTAAATAAACCACAGTATATGAAAGTAATAGAACATTATTTCACAAAAAGAAATGATGAATCTTCAAAGAAACATGGTAAAAGTTTATATTAACTAATAAAGTGAAATAAACAGAAACAAAAGACTATTAAAAAAAACCAATCCTAAAGAACAGATAATTTAAACAGACCTTCCTCTTACTAATCACAAATCAACAAACACTGATTAAGTAAGTACCTACTAAGCACCAGATACTCTTCAAGATGATGAGAATACAAAGAAAAAGGCAAAACACAGTCCTAGCCCTCAAGGAATTTATATTCTAATAGGGAAAATAACATACACATATATAAATATAAACACAACAGACACAAAGTGATCAAAAAGGAACTACTATCAATTGAGAGGACCAGGAAAGGTCTCCTAAACAAGGTGGTACCTGAGATAAACCCTGAAAGGAAACAAAAGTAAAGGTGGGAAGAGAATGCATCCTAGACAGAATGTTGAACACAGTTAGACAGGGTCACTGTTTCAAGTGTTTTGTTCGATTATTTTTCTTTCTCACAAAAGATGGCCCAATTAGCTGGAAAGGAAGCAAAAAAAGGCATTCCCAGAAATGACTGGAAATAACAAATGGAAATCAATAAAACGTATTTTTATGTTATTTCTCCACATGTTCCCTCAGACAGTCTCTCCTAAACCTAGTGTTGAGTGAATAAAAGGCAAGTTGATACACACACACACTTAAATTCAAATAATCTTGCAATAATCCTAGATTAATTACTTTATGATCTAACTGCTCTGTGTTCTCTCCTACCTAAGGTTTCCTTCTTCTGATTCCTCTCAGTCAGTGTTCCACACACACATCCCCCCCCACCAATGTTACCATTTATTTACTTATCTGTGCATATATTTCCCTCTCATTCCCATGCAATTTAAGTTTCTTGATCATAGGAACTGTTTCATTCATTAAGTAGTTGCTTAATAATGTATACTGAATTTAAGTGAATTAATAAAAATTTATATTGAGATATATGAGAAATGGCAGTTTATACTTGTCCAGTTCATAAAATGCTTATTTGACATTTTGAATTGTATTTTATCTATCTCAGTAGAAACTCACCATTTCTTAACAGCTCCAACCTCACTGTCCATATTCTGGCTAAGCTGGTTAGTTTTTTGCCAACTATCTGTCCTCTATGCTAGAAATGCATCCTCTTCTCCTCACTTCTGGCATCCTTTATCTTTTCTTCAAGACTTGCTCAAATGGCTACTCTTCCAAAAAGCTTTCCCAACTTACACTCTACTATTATGCCTCCCCTCTTTCTCAAATTTACATTATTTTTTCTTATCTGTGTTGTTGTTCAGTTGTTTTTCAGTTGTGCCAGACTTTTTCTGACCCCTTTTGGGGTTTTGTTGGCAAAGATGCCAGAGTGATTTGCCATTTCCTTCTCCAGCTCAATTTATAGATAAGGAACTCATGCAAACAGGGTAGAGTGACTTGTTCAGGCTCACAAGGCTAGTAAGTGTCTGAGGCTGGGTTTGAACTCAGGAAGATGAGTCTTCAGGACTCTAGGATTGGCATTCTGGCTGCCCCTCTTATATGTATATTTTATTTCACAATGAAATGTAAGCTCCTGGAGGATAAGAAGCTTTAGATTGACTGAGCACTAATATCCATTGGGTAAAAGAGCTTTCTAAATAATATGTAATTTGGGCCTCTACTAGAGCCCTACCAGTTTTCAACTTTATTGAGAATATAATCACAGAATTTTATTGTTTGGAAGACTTTCAGTAACCAATTCTAGCCCAATTCTTATCATAAAAAATGAAATCTATTTGAAATCTTATCAATAAGGGGTTCCAGAATCCATTTTCTCCTAAATCAGTTTATTTCACTTTGGGGCAATTCGAATTCTTAGGTTTTTTTTTTCCTTAACATCAGATCAAAATGTTATTGAATGAACTAGTTATGTTTTAAAGTCTTTTCAGAACTACAGGTGAAAAAAAGGGTGATTATGAAGAGCAGAACCCTTACCTGTCAAACAGTACATGGAATTGGAATTAGAATTCTATTGAAATGCATATGAGCGGTGTGTATGAAACTGTCTTTTCCACTTCCATTCAGTACATAAATTAACATTTTTATACCTAAAGGGTCAATCACCTCTAAAAGTCAACAGCTTACTTAATGTACAAAAAACACTTTGTAAGTATACTTTCAAGTAGTGGCATTAACAATAGGGATAAATAATTCATGGGCTATCCATAAAATGTGTGTTTTTCCTCTATAGCCAAGTTCCTAGTATATACCTAGTAGGTGTTTAACATATGCTGGTTGCCTTAAAATGTAATAACTGCTTATTTCCTTTTTCCACATGGAGTCATAACAAGGTAATTTACAAAATATCAATTCTTCACAGTTTATTGTTCTAGAAGGGTTTCTATTATATTTCCAAAAATTTGCTATTCATCATTTATTTTTCATATTTCATTTTGCATGGACTATGAAACAAGAGCACAGGCACTCAAAATAATGGGGATCATATTCCAAAAAGTTCCTTTTAACATTAGTTTGCAACCCAGAAAACATTTTGCTCATTAAAACAATGTTATAAATGTTAGTTGTTACCCTGCCATGAA
The DNA here is from genome assembly GCA_028658325.1 of Potorous gilbertii. NCBI lineage: Eukaryota > Metazoa > Chordata > Mammalia > Diprotodontia > Potoroidae > Potorous > Potorous gilbertii. The sequence goes on along the minus strand of CM053770.1, from coordinate 576,746,756 downwards.
AAAAACCTATGTAAGTGTTAGTGTGGCTAAACTATAAACTTAACTGCTATTTCTTGTTGTTTATATGAGGGGAAAATAAATTTCACATTGAAACTTTGTCTAAATCAATTTAGATAACTGTAAAGTCTTTCCAGTTCTTAACTGATTCAGACACAAAGATCTCTACCAGCTTTATCTTGCTGTTGTCTGTCCTTTTTTTCTCAAAGATGACCAATACATCAGGAAGGTGATACCATGACTTGCAAATGAATAGGATTTAAGTGAGGGAGTGCTGTACTAAGACATCAACCTCACTTTCTCCTCCAGGGCCATCTGGGTTCAGTAGCAAGACACAGATCAGGACAACTGGATATGGCCCCTGATGCAGTGGGAGACCTTGGTCTTGTGAAGAGAATTCTGATTTGTACAATAATCAATATGAAATATGTAATGAATATAGTAATAGATTAGATTTTTCATAACTGCCTCTTTCCTGAGAGCTCAGCTTGAATTGCTCAATCAACCTTTGACCAGGCTCACAAGCACTAGCATCCTTGTGTCTGCTTACCTGAAGTGAAAGAATCAAAGACTGTAGAACCTGTTCTAGTCACAGAACTCGTCTTGTGACTCACCAAGTAATGACCCACAAGGACTAGAGCAATATTGCTCCCACAGGATTCCAGAATTGTTGTACTGTCTTCCATTAGTGGGTTTGTCCTGGGAAACCACTCAGGCCCTAGGAAAGATTGTTTGTAATCTACTTCCCCTCCTCCCTTCCCACTTAGGATTTATGAATATAATCTGTCTTCACATCAGCAAGGTATAATTCTGATCAGGAGAATTCCTGATTTGCAAATCTGTTCCTCATAATGAAACTAATTAAACCACCACCTGATTACTGGCTCTTTGTCTCAGACCTGCTATTTCATCATTCTCGGGTTAGAGACTGGCTCAGTAAAATTCTGTTAACAAAATCATGGCCCTTCCTTTTTCTTTGGAAATTCTGGTCCCACTGTTCTTGATCATAACGGGAATTATTAAAAACAAAACCAAAAATAAATTCATAAGATCAAGGCATTGGATTTAACCTTTTAATTCTGAAGAAGCTTTTCAGTTTTTAGGTAACCTAATGTAAAGCTAATGACATTAGTTGAACAGATTGTATTTAACATGGACAGGGAAAACAGGTCATCCAGCTACTTGGGATACAAATCAAAATGGAGAAACACAGAATGTGGGAAATTATTATGGAGGCTGTTGCTTCTGAATAAAAGTTAAGTTGCTAAATTGAATGTAGGTGTTTACATGGCAGCTGTAAAGTTCCTTCTTGAAAACATGTACTGAATTGGATTGGCTGAAACTGGTTGAAATTGGTTTTGTGGTCCAACATGTTCAGTTACAGTTACAGCTATGAGGAACTATGACCAAATTAGGGATAAAGAAAATAAGGGGAATGGAAGATGTTGAGAGGGGTGGAGACTCATGTGGGTGTTTTCGGCATTCCAGATAGGTTGTAACCCCTTAAGTCCCCAACCAATGGGGAAACAGGGGTGGGAACTGCCAATCAGGAGCAAGGAATAAAAAGTACTCTTTGTCCTAACAGAAGTGCCTACTTGTTGGTCACCCACTTTTGCAAGAATATTAAATAAAAGTCCTTCCTAGTCCACCATGGGTTCATGGAGTTCTTGGTAAGACACCTGTATCTTACCCAGAACAAAATCACATGAGCCCCAACTAACTAAGGAACCTATTTAAAAGCTGTGCATCCTTTTATCATTTCAAATGGCTTCTGGAATTATGATTGTAAAAAACTTTCGGGCATCTGAAAGTGTCTGAACAGCCTTGATCTTATACTTAAAAATTAACAATTCATCCTGGGGAAGAATTAAAACAATTAAACTACTATTCATTACATACTTAACTGTATGTGTACAGGTCTCCCCAATAAAATGAGGGATCATTTTATTTTTCTGCTTGAATTCCCAGTGCCTAGAATAATAGCTGGCACACAACAAAGGAGGTGTCAGAATTTCAGAATTTGGAGGGTCCTCAAAAAACATTCAGTCCAATCTGTATCTAACTTAGAATCTACACTAAAATGAGACAGGGAGAGCAGAGTGTCATCAAACTTTGCTTAAAGAACTGTAGTAAGGGGAAACCCAAGCCCTTACAAAGCAGTTCATTCCATTTTTTGATAGGAAAAAGTTTCTAACAATAAGAACTAACGTTTTAGTTTGCAACTCTGATTTTTCGTCCACTATTTGCAGTTCTACCATATGGGGCCAAGCAAAACAAGCACAATTCCTTTTCCATATGATAGATACATCCCTCGTTATCAAAGAAGAATCATGCCATTAGAGAAATGATGACATGACTTGCATTTGACTTTGTTTTGAGTGAGGGAGGGCTTATGATAAATATACTCTTTCCATATGAAAGATGGAAACACTTGAAGACAGACATCCTGTAACCACTAATTCTTCCTTTCTCCAAGCTTCTTTAGTATCTTCAATTGATTCTCTACAACATGATCTTGACTCTCATCTAGATATTTTCCAGCTTATCAATGTCTTTCCTAAAATGTGGCACCCAGAAGTGAACACAATACTCAAGATGTGACCTGACCAAGGCTGAACACAGTCCTAAACACTTCACTTCTTGATTCACCCAAGGGTCAAGTCAGTCAAGAGTGTTTAAGTTCCTGCTATATGCTAGGTACGTTGCTAAGCATTAGGAATGCAATAAAAAGCAAGAACATTCACAAACTCAAGGAGATTATGTTGTTGGTTGGTTGGTTGTCATCTTTCCTCTTTGAAGAGGACCAAAATGACATAATCATGATAAAAAAGCGAAATTTCAGTGAGTCTGACTGTGGCTGATCAGACCAATACAAGCTCAGAATGCTCTACTACAGGTTGGGCACAGATAGTCTGCGTGAATATTTGGGGTGAATAATCCAAATTTGTGACTCCTGCATTCACTTTGTGCTGCCTCAATTTTGCTTTGCTCAAAGAGCATAGCACCCTTTCTGATGTGCACACACCATGCTGAGCGGTCCTGTGCCAGTGTCTCCCATGTTCCACAATTAAATCCAAGGCTCTTGAGAGAGACCTTAAGAGTGTCCTTGTATTGCTTCTTCTGACCACCATCTGATCACCTGCTCCATGCAAGTTCTCCATAAAATAAGAGTTTTTGGCAAGCATTCATTTTACATTCAAACAACATGGTCAGTCCATCAAAGCTGCACTCTCTGAAGCATAGTTTGACTACCTGGCAGTTAAGCTCAAGCAAAACTTCAGTGTCTGGGACCTTATCCTGCCAGGTGATCCTCAGAATCTTCCTAAGATAGTTCAAATGGAAGCAATTCAGTTTCCTGGCATGGCGCTGGTAGACTGTCCATGTTTCATAACCATATAACAATGAGGTCAGCACAACGGCTCTGTAGACCTTCCGTTTGGTAGTCAGTCTAATACCTCTTTTCTCCCAAACTTTTCTTCAGAGCCTCCCAAACACTGAACTAGCTCTGGCAATGAGTGTGTCAACCTCATAATCAATGTGTACATCCCTGGAAAGTACACTACCAAGGTAAGTGACCTAATCCACAGCACTCAAAACTTCTCCATTTGTTGTAACCGATGGTTCCATGTAAGGATGGTGTGGTGGCGGCTGATGGAACACCAGTTTTTTCTTGGTGTTAATTATTAGGCAAAAATTAGCACAGGCAGCAGAGAATTGATCCATACTTTGTACTGAGGAAGGCAACACTTAAATAGTTATTTGCATACAAGATATATTGTAATTATTGTTAATTGTTTGTCCTCCATTCTCAAAGAGGACTAAGACAGGAAGCATATGTCATGATTTGAAAGTGAACTGGAGAGGGAAGACAACCTAAAAATGAAAGGGACAGTGTTATAAGGGGGACAGAAGGGTAAGACTAATAAAAAATAAAGGACTAGAGCTGAGTCTTTAAGGAAGCCAGGGAAATTAAAATTAAAAACCAGAGGAGAGAGAGCAAACATTCCTGGAAAATGGGACACAAGTGATAAGTAACAAGGGGATTTGACTCCAATGCGGGCACTATGCAACTTCAATCCAATAAAGGATTTTAATGTTCATATTTTAATTTTTATAGCCTTGATATTAATTATCTCCAAGATGATCCTGTATATATTTTGGTTATACATAGTTGATTTCATTTTGTCTCTATCTTTAGACTGTGAGGTCCTTGAGAACATAATTAAACTTTTGCCTCCCTGTGTATCTCCAGCAGTATCTTCTACAATGCCTGGAAAATGGGTGCTTGATAAATGCTTACTGATTTATAAATTGCTTTAATACTTACTCAATTATCAATAAACATTTATTAAATGCCTATTGTGTGCCAAGCACTGAACTAACCTCAGAGAATACAAATGTGGGGGGAAAAAAAGATAGTCCTTGCCCTGAAGGAGCTTACAATCTAATGAGAAAAGAAAATTCATTTTAAAAAGATGAAAAGGAGAGAGGGTTACCAGAGTGAGGGCATAACGAAAAGTCCAGAGAAAAATAACCAGGTGGGAAATTAAGAGACGGCTGTCCTGAGCCCCCTATTTAAATAGATGTTCTAGGAAGAGTTCATTACCCTCAGATGAGGCTCCCAGGGCAGAGGACACATGGGAAGTATGGGTTCCAGAAATGAAGATCTTAAAAAGAGAAGTTTAGGGAGAATGATGGAGAAGTTCAAAGGAGTGCAGTGGAAAATGAAGGGATGGCTGCTCTGGGCTGCCTTAAATGGAAGTTCTGATATAAACTCTTCTACCCTCTAATAAGGCATACTGAGCCCTTATTATATATATCCAAGGTACTGACTATATAAGATGCAATGCTACTCTGTTCAATTAACTGCAGAAAGTGAAGCAACACAGAGTTGTTTTGCTGACTTATTTCTTTTTAAAAAGACACAAGCAAATTGAAATACGTAAAAGAAGGCAATCAGAATGGTGAAGGGGTAGGATGTTTACCAGTAGAAAAGACTCGGTGAAGGCAAAATAATTATTTTGAAATACTACAAAAGCTGCCATGCAAAAAGAACAACTAGGTTGATTCTGTTTAACCCCAGAGAACAAGAAGAGAAACAATGGGCAGAAGCTGCAGAGTGGTAAATATAAGCTTAATATATATTTTTTTAAATGTATCAATTAATCCTTATATAGAAAGGATTGCCTGCAGAAGGAGTTCAATCTCCCCTCACCGGAGAGTCTTAAAGCAAAAGATGGATGGACATTTATAACATGTTATAGTAGAAACTCTTATTGAGGTAGAGATTGGACTAGGGGATTTGTTCTGTTAAGTTTGGATTCAGCCAAAGGTTGTACTTGAGAATCTAGAGGACCACATGTGACCTCAAGGTCACGGGTGACCCACCCCTGTAGTAGATGATCACTGAAATCCTTTTTCCAAACTGAAATTCTGAGATTTCTTCATTCTACATCACTGCTGTCCTTTTACTCTTTGTTATGTCTCCAAATAGTTGTTTGGATTTCAATACAAATTAACTTTAATGAATTTCTTAGATCAATTTCTTTTTAAACAAGGTATTACTATTCCAGGGCCAAAACTGAATAAAATATTTTTAATAGTTAAAAATACTTTTAAAAATCTATCATGGAAGGATAAACCTGCTCTAGCTCTCCCCCATAGCTCATAAAATACCTGTAAAAAATGACTCTAAACATATTCTAGAGTAGCAGAAGCCACAAAATGACAGAGTGAAAGAGATTTTCAGCCCAAGAGAGTCTGGAAGGCTGACAGGAAAGGTCTATCGCATCTCGATCAGAGTAGAGCCCAGCCCAGCCTGAGTTACGCACCACTGACAGAATAGGAGCAGGCTTTAGGGCACAGAATTACGGGCAGCAGCTGTAGTTCCCAGATTTCTCAACCCACAAACACCAAAGACAGCTTCAAAGGTCGGTAAGAAAGCTCTTTCATTTGGGTGAGAAGCGGTGGGGTGTGGGTTCAGCCCCAGTCCTGGAGTAGCAGCAGTCACTACAGCAGCAGGAGCATCCATGTTCTTAGCCTTTGGCCTAAAGACCATGAGGGAATCAAGCAGCTGATCTGGATCGCAGCCCTGAGTGGAGGTCCTAGGATACGGAGGAGCGCTGGTGTGGTAGAACTGGTAGTGGCTGTGGAAAGGCAATCCTACTCACAGGCCCTGGGCAGAAGAAGAGTGTTTGTGGTTGCACAGAGCCCAGAGCTCAAGCCAGGAGAGGAGTAAATTCCTCTCCCTTGATTGTGCCACCTTGGAGGAACTGAGAACTTACAGGTCCCAAGAGTATACCCTCCATTTGACAAAGGACTCAATAGTCAAGTAGCTGGGTGGGAAAATGCCAAAGAAAGGGAGAAAAAAATAAGACAACGGAATGTTACTTTCTTGATGGGCAGGTATTTTCTTCCATCCTTTAAGATGAGGAAGAACAAAATACCATCAGAGGAAGACAAAAAAAGTCAAGGCTTCTACATCTAAAACCTCCAAAAAAAAAATATGCCATGGTCTTAGGTCATGGAAGAGCTTAAAAAGGATTCTGAAAATCAAGTAAGAGAGGCGGAGAAAAAATTGGAAAGATAAATAAGAGTGATGCAAGAAAATCATGAAAAGTGAGTCAACAGCTTGCTAAAGGAGACCCCCCCCCCCAAAAATGCTGAAAAAAATAACACCTGTAAAAATAGACTAATCCAAATGGCAAAAGAGGTTCAAAAAGCCAATGAGGAGAAGAATGCTTTAAAAAGCAGAATAAGCCAAATGGAAAAGGAGATTCAAAAAGCTCACTGAAGAAAACAGTTCTTTAAAAATTAGAATAGAGCAGATGGAAGCTGATGACTTTATGAGAAACCAAGAAATTACAAAATAAAACCAAAAGAATGAAAAAAATAAAAGACAATGTAATATATCTCATTGAAAAAAACAACTGACCTGGAAAACAGATCCAGGAGAGACAATTTAAAAATTATGGGACTATCTGAAAACCATGATAAAAAAAAGAACCTCAACATCATTTTTCATGAAATTATCCAAAAAACTGCCCTGTTGTTCTAGAACCAAGGGTAAAATAAATATTGAAAGAATCCACCAATAACCTCCTGAAAGAGATCCCAAAAGGAAAACTTCTGCCAAATTCCAGAGTTCACAGGTCAAGGAGAAAATATTGCAGGCAGTCAGAGATGAACAATTTGAGTATTGTGAAAATATAATCAGGAGAACACAGGATTTGGCAGTTTCTACACTAAGGGATCAAAGGGCTTGGAATATGATATTCCAGAGGTCAAAGGAGATAGGAGTAAAACTAAGAATCACCTACCCAGCAAAAATGAGTATAATACTTCAGGGTAAAAAAATTGAATTTCAATGAAACAGAAGACTTGCAAGCATTCTTTTTAAAAAAGATCAGAGCTAAGTAGAAAATGTGACTTTCAAATACAAAAATGAAGAGAAACATGAAAAGGTAAACAAGAAAGAGAAGCCTTAAGGAACTCATTAAAGTTGAACTGTTTACATTCTTACATGAAAAGATGTTATTTGAAATTCATGAGACTTTTTCAGTATTAGGGTGGCTGGAGGGAATATATATATGTAGGTGGGTATTTAAGCATGTGTATATTATGTATGTATGTATATATTATATATGTATGTATATACACAGAGGGCATAGTATGAGCTGAATATGAAAAAATTTATTATATAAATAAATTTTATTTATAAAAAACTAAAATTTACTATTGAATGGAAAGTACCAGGAGTAAGAGAAAAGGAGAGGTAGAATGGAGCAAATCATCCCACATAAAAGAAGGAAAAAAGAGCTTTTACAGTGGAGGGGAAGAGGGAAGAGATGAAAGGAAATAAGTGAGCCTTACTCTCATGAGATTTGGCTTAAGGAGGAAATAAAGCACACTCAATTGGATTTAGAAAACTATTTTACCCACAGGAAGGTAAGGGGGCAGGGGATAGGAGAGGGAAGATAACAGAAGAGACAGCAAATTGGGGGAAGAGATAATCAGAAGCAAACACTACTGTGGGAGGTATGGTCAAGGGAGAGAATAGAATAAAGGAAGGGGAGGATAGGACAGAGGGAAATGAATTTATTAGTCTTTTACAACATTAGTATTATGGAAGTGCTCTGCATTGTTACACATGTATGACCTACATTGAATTGTTTTCTCAATGAGAGTGAGTGGGGAGGGAGGGAGAAAATGTAGAACCCAAAGCTTTAAGAATGTTAAAAATTGTTTTAGCATAGGACTGAAAATTAAGCTATATAGACAATGGAGTATAGAAATCTATTTTGCCCCACAGGAAAATAGAGTGGAAGGGAGAATAGAAGAAGGGTGGTTGATAGAAGGGAGGACAGACTGGAGGAAGGGGTGGATGGGGTGCATACTGTCTTGAGGTGGGGGTGGAGAGTGATGGGGAGAAAATTTTGAATTCAAATTCTTGTGGAAGTGAATGTTAAGAACAGAAAAATAAATTATATACTGAAAAAAACATACATAGAAAAGATGTCACTAAATAGTACAATGAGTGGAAAGACAAAACAAGGAGATTCAAGGGTGCCATGAGAGAACTTTCAAAGTATGGCTACTAAATAATGGAACAGGCTTCATCACATCAAGTATTAACTAAGTATTTTTACAAGTATTTTCCCTCTGCTTATTTTCTCATATCTCTTTCAACAAAAAATATAACATTTTATATCTTAGAAATAACGTACTTACTGTTCTGAGTATGTTTTGATTCTATTTCCTACTGTTTAACTCATTAGATAAAATAATCAAAAAACATCTAAAATTGGAATGACTTCATAATTCAGAATTTTTTTAATTTATCACCATTGAGTCAGTTACCACTTATTTGGAAGAAAATATAATATTATATTTTGGTAAATTTTGGATGCTTAATAAAAATACTTGTCTCTTAGTGTTAAGGGTGTACTGGAGTCAGCTTAAATGTTAAATTTTCAGTGCAAACATTTACACCCAAGATATGAGTAAACATTACATATCAAGGCTAAATTATTGCTTTGTTGATTACGTACACTTATGAAATTGAAAGAGTAAATATCAATATTGCAGATTAAACTTTAAAATGTATCCTACATACATTTTGCTCCCAGAAGGCCCACTGCTAACATTTACAGTATATTTCTGATTACAGGTATTACTCTGTTTCACTCATTATCTAGTCAAATTGACATACTTGCTACTTTTGTACAGCATTCCCCCTTCATGACTTTGCTTGGGTTGTCCCCCAAGTCTGAAATGTTCTCCCATCACACCTCTCCTTCCCTTCCATGCTTTCAGCTCAAGCACCACTTCCCACGTGAGACCTTTCCTTGTTGCTATCACTATTCAGTCATTTCATTCATGTCCAAATCTTCATGATCCCATATGGGGTTTTCTTGGCAAAGATACTAGAGTGCTTTGTATTTCCTTCTTCAGTTCACTTTACAAATGAGGAAACTGGGGCAAATAAAAGTTAAGTGAGTAGACCAGGGTTACATAGCAAGTAAGTGTCTGAGGGTGAATTTGGACTCATGAAGATGAGTCTTCCTTATTCCAAGTCCAATTCTCTACCCACTATGCCACCTAGCTGCCCCGAATTATAATTACTTTGTATTTACTTTCAATTTACTTATATGTGTACTTATGTTGTTTCACTATAGAACATGAGCTCCCTAAGGGAAAGAACTGTTTCAACTTTGTCACTGTATCTCAAATAGCCCTCAAATGTTTGCTCACCATGATGTGCATGCTACGGTAATGTTCTCAGGGAAGCACTGGCATTCCCAGTAAAGTGCTTTCCATCTCTTCTTCACTTTTAAAGAAACTTTGTCATTTTTTTTATTAATAAAACTTTTTTTCTCCCTCCCATCCCCCTAAATAAATAAATAAAATAAATATGCGTGGTCCAGCAAAACAAATTCTCTAATAGGCCAAGGTCAAAAATCATGCATCTCATTTGCTAGTTTGTCCCTACTCTGGCAGGACATTTCTCCATTCTTTCTCTGACTCTGAATCTGTACATTTTTGCCCTATATTGTATCCTTTTGGTCAGTCAATAATACCCCATGCAAGAAGACACAGTTGTTATTGTTGTTCAGTTGTTTCAGTCACATCTGACTCTTTGTGACCCCATGTGGAATTTCTTGGCAAAGATATGAAAGTGGTTTGCCATTTCCTTTACCATCTCATTTTGTAGATGAGGAAATAGGGCTAAGTGGCTTACCCAGAGTTGCATAGCTAAAGTGTGAGACCAACCTGATTTTAACCCAGGGAGATGTCTCCCTAACTCTAGGACCCAGTACTCTATTCAATGCACCTCCTAGCAAGATCTCTTCATGTGGAAGAAGACATAGTACCTCATACATAATAAGCACTTATTATTTAAGGTAAAATGAGAATCAGGTAGATCAGAATGGGGATTGCAAGAACCCTTTGGCAGCAATGAAGCAGGTTTCTCTTGCTTTGCCCCTGCTCCTGGGGTGAGGAGGAGTGCTGGCATGGTGGAACTTGTGGCAACAGTGCAGAGAGAATCCTCCTCATAGTTTCAGAAAAGAAAGGAGTGCTAGTGGTCACTCACAGGCCAGAGCACAGACCAAGAGAGAAGTAAACACCTCTCCTTAAATCATACAACCTTGGAAGAAATGAAAATTTACAAGTCCCTAAAAGTATCTCTGAAAACAGCTACACAGATCATCTGTAGCTTGGGACAGTGGTTCCCACAAAGAAAGGAGAGCCTTACCTTAACAATGAGTTAAAAAGTCAAATAACTGGCTAGAGAAAACGAGCAAATAGCACAAAAAACAACAACAACAACAACAATTCAGGATATAAAATCTTATTTTGCTGACAAAGAAGATCAAAACATACATCCAGAAGAAGACAACAAAATCAAAGCTCCTATATCCAAAGCCTCCAGGAAAAATATGAACCCATCTCAGACCATGGAAAAACTCAAAAAGAATTTTGAAAATCAAGTAAGAGAAGTAGAGGAAAAATTGGGAACAGAAATGAGAATAATGCAAGAAAATCATGAAGAAAATGAGTCCACAGCTTGCTAAAGGAGACTCCAAAAAACACTGAAGAAACTAGCACTTTACAAAATAGACTAACCCAAATGACAAGAGACATCCAATGAGAAGAAGCCCTTAATAAGCAGAATTGGCCTGATGGAAAAGAAGGTCCAAAAGTTCACTAAAGAAAACAATTCTTTGAAAATTAGAATGGAGCAAATGGAAGCTAATGACTTGATGAGAAATCAAGAAATTATAAAACAAAACCAAAAGAATGAAAAAATAAAAGACAATGTGAAATATATCCTTGGAAAAACAAATTACCTAGAACATAGATATAGGAGAAATAATTTTAAAATTATTGGACTACCTGAATATCATGATCAAAAAAAAGAGCCTACAGATCATCTTTCAAGAAATTATCAAGGAAAACTGCCCTGATGTTGTAGAACCAGAAGGGAAAATAGAAATTGAAAGAATCCACCAATCACTTCCTGAAACAGATTCCAAAAGGAAAACTCCTAGGAATATTAGTCAAATTCCAGAGTTCCCAAGTCAAGGAGAAAATAGTGCAAGGAGTCAAAAAGAAACAATTCAAGTATTATGGAAACAATCAGATTAGCACCAGTTTTAGCATCATCTGCATTAAGGAATCAGAGAGCTTGGAATATCAATATTGCAGATTTTTGGATTAAAACCAAAAATCACCTACCCAGCAAAACTAAGTATAACACTTCTGGGAAAAAAATGGCTATTCAAAGAAATAGGGAACTTTCAATCATTCTTGATGAAAAAGACCAGAGTTGAATAGAAAATCTGACTTTCAAATATAAGAATCAAGAAAAGTAGGAAAGAGAAACATAAGGGACTTATTAAAGTTGAACTGTTCACATTCCTACATGGAAAAAAGATACTTGTCAGTAATAGAGTAATTGGAGGAAATATATACAGATAGAAATAGATAGGCAGACAGATAGATATACATACAAAGACACAGGGTACAGAGTGAGCTGAATATTAAGGGATGATATCTAAAAATAAAATTAAGGGGTGAGAGAGGAATGTACTGGGAGAAGGAGAAAGGGAGAGGTAGAATGGGTTAAATTATCTCACATAAAAGAGACAAGAAAAAGTTTTTACAGTGGAGGAGAAGAGGGAAGAGGTGAGAGAGCATGAGTCAACCTTACTTTCACTGGATTTGATTGAAGGAGGGAATAACATATATACTTAACTGGGTATGGAAATCTATCTTACCCTACAGGAAAGTAGAGGGCAAAGGGATAAGAGGGGGGAAGGGATGACAGAAGGGAGGGCAGACTGGGGAAAGGAGTAATCAGAACTCATGCCATGTTGGGGAGGAGAGGAGCAAAGAGGAGAAAATTTGGGATTCAAAATCTTGTGGAAGTGACTTGAAAACTAAAAATTAGTTTTTTTAGATGAGAATCAAAATATAGCACTTAGATGAGACAATATCAACTTTATTTGAAAATTAATTGAAAATAGCCTCTAAAGCTTTTGGAGAATGTCCAATTCAAAGACTTGCATGAAATAATGAAAAGTAAAATTATCAAAACTAAGAGAATGTTGTATACAGTAACAGCAATATTGTTCAAAAAACCATAGTGAATTTCCAATAAGAACAATAAGAACTCAAAACAACTACAGAGGACCTATGAAGAAAGATGCTATCCACCTCCAGAAAAAGAACTGATAAACATTCACATAGTATGGTTTTATATATATTGATAAATTGCATCAAATAGTGACCTACTCTAATGAAGAGTGAGTAAAAGAGGGACAGTTCAGAACTTAAAATGTAAGAAAAAATAAATTAATGTTTTTAATAAAAGAAATGTGCAATTATAAGAAGCCTCTACTGCTCAATCCTTGAAGATTATTTCCTATATAATACTCCTGTATTCCTGTAGCACTTTTGTCTATATCATTCATTTGGCATTTAAGATAACACATTTTGCATTGTAATCACACAGCAACTATGAGAACATAATGTGCATAAGGCTCCTATAAAGTCAGCAATTATGCAGGTAAAAGTATGTCTCCAATTGTGATGTTAACTATTTGGCAGCTGGGGTCAGGAAGGTACAGGGAAAAGAGAACTAATTGGAAGCTTATTGCCCATATGACCATAGCCAAGTCATTTAAATTCCCTAAGCCTCAATTTCCTTTATCCATAAAATGAAAAAAATCACAGAATGGCCTGAGTTTCCATAGAGATAGGAACCTACAACCATGTCTTCTTTGTATACCTGATACTCAGCATAGGGCATAGCAAGTAGTCAATAAATGTCTACGCTGATTTTTTAGGAAAAAGTCTGAATTACAGATTATTTTTAAGAAACTAAGTTTTATTGCCTTCAACTACCTACAGTAATTTATATAAAATCAAATGTTACCTTAAAAATTCTATATTAATTAATGAGTGAATATCAAAACAACAGCTTGAATACAGAAAGTATTTAGTACATACAGATATTAATGAGTATTCTTTTTTATTCACAAGTACACTTTCTACAGCAAAATGAATTCCCACCTTGAACATGTCCAAATACGCATGTCTCAAAAAATTTATGTCTCATTCCATACCTTAAGTTCACCACCTCTTTGGCAGGAGATGGATGGCATAGGTCATCTTCAGTCCCCTGAACTCATGGTTTATCCCTGCATTAATAAGAGCTCTAAAGTCTGTCAACATCCAACATCATTTTTCTCTATCATGTTGTTATCACTGCAAATTGTTCTCCTGGTTCTATCCATGTCATTCTGCATCAGACCACACGTCTTTCCATTTTCCCCCTTACATTCATTTTGCCATTTCTTATGACACAATAATATTCCACTACATTCATATGCCACAATTTGTTAACTCCAAAAGGTAGTCACCCCCTAATTTCCTACTTTTGGGTACTATAAATTGCTGCTATGAATATTTTTGTACACTCCTTTCTTTAGCATATAGACCTAGTAGTGGAAGAGTTGGGTCAAGAGTACACACCAATAATTTGGGGAGCATAAAATGTTCTATTATCAATATATTATCATGTCTAGAATCATCCATTTTCCCTTGAAAACATCAATCAAAAATAAAAAAAATCCTAGATACTATTATTTTAAGAAATCTGACTTCAAATTTAAAGAATTCACTGGTCACTTCCTGAAACTTCAAAATAGAGAGGATTCTGGAAAGATGGCAGAATAGTTCAGAAAATTCCAAGCTCTCAAGATTTACCCTCACAAAAAAGATGAAACAGTATCTCAAGATGAATACTGAGAGGTACAAATAAATAAGAGAAAGTAGGAGTAGAATAGGGGTACTCCTAGAACAATCAAAGAAGATCTGATGAAAAGTTCCAGGAAGAGGTTTGGTCCTTGTGAAGAGTCAACACCTCCAGGCTCGCTAGACCCAGTTGTCCTGTGGAGACTCAGCAGCAGGAAGAACCAGCACATGCTAAGTGAATGCATGCAGAAGTAGTAGGGTGGGGACACTGGCTGTGGGAACTTACAGAAAGCTAGAGGTTTTGGTTCCAGGAGGGAAGAACTGAAGGAATATCTGAGGCTGCAGGCACCAGGACTATTATAAAAACAAAGCTACTACCAAAAAAAAAAAGTGTAAGCAAAGGAGAAAAAAATCCAACCATAGAGAGTTACTATGGGAATAGAGAAGACCAGAGTTCATCTTCAGAGGAGGATACTGAGGCAATGAAATTCTCTTCTACTCCAAAGAGTAACATCAAATGGATATCTGCTCAAAAAAAATTCATAAAAGAACTTAAAAATGACTTTAAAAATCAAATGAGAGATACTGAGGAAAAACTAAAAAAAAAAAAAAATACGAACAATCTAAGGGAAACAAGATTATGAATAGTCAACCAATTAGAAAAGGAGATCCAGAATCTTAAAGAAAATGACTCCTTGAAAATCAGAATTGGGCAAGGAGAAGCCTGTTAAGTTACAAGAGATCAAGAAATAATAAAACAAAACATAAAGAATGAAAAAATGGAAGAGAATGTGAAACATCTCATCAGAAAAACAACTGATCTGGAGAACAGATCAAGAGAGAAAACATAAGAATAATTGAAGTACAGTACCTGAAAACTATGATTAAAAAAAGAATCTTGACATAATCATACCAGAAACAATTAAAGAAAATTGTACTGAAGCATTACAACAAGGATCCCCAGAGGGGAAAGTAGATATAGAAAAAATTCACCAATCACCACCTGAAAGATATCCTAGGAGAAAACCCACAGGAATATTACAGTCAAATTCCAAAGCCACGAGCAATAAGAAATAAAAACAATTTAAACATGGCTATGACACTATTAGAATCACATATGACATAGCAGTGGTGACACTAAAAGACCACAGTCTTTGTACATTATCTAACAAAGAGCAAAAGAACTGGGGTTTCAGTTGAAAATATCATACCTAGTAAAGATAAGCATAATTCTGAATTTTAAAAAATGGATATTTAATGAACTGACAGACTTTCAAGACTTTGTTAAAAAATATAAAAAAACTCTACTTAATATAATATTTGACATACAAGAGCCAAGGTACATACAATTCCAGGTACATACCAAAGACTAATTACAAGGGATTCAAAAAGGACAGGCTCTTTACCTTTTATAAAATGTATGTCTAAGATTGTTATTTGTAATCAGGTAGTTCGTAAGAAAGACTGGAATAGACATGAGTATGATATGACTTTAAAAAGTAAAACTGTTTAGGAACTGCTAAAGAGACTAATTATTTTACACAAATGGGGTGTTACAGCAAGAACTGACACAGAGGAGTTAGATGGGGCAGGAATACTACTAGTTCTAGAAATCTATTTTCATCAGGAATGGGTTCAAGAGGTAAGAAAACATCTAAGATTATAAAAGTCTTCTAAATTCAGAAAGAAATAAAACACTAAGGGCATACTGAGTGGGGAAGAGGTTAAAGGAGGGATCTCTAGATGGGAAGATGAGGGAGTAGATTAAAGGGGGGTATGGAAGGGTGTTTATTTAATGGGAATGGGATCCCCAGAGGGAAGGTAGGTTGAGTAATAGGAGGGCAAGGTAGTGAGTAGAAATAGAGGAGTTACTAGGGACTGGAAATAAGAGATACAAACAACCATAAAAACAGAGATCAGAAGTAGAATTTGTTAGGGAACGTATATATCTATATACGTATGTATGTGTATATATGTATATATGTATCTATACATTGACAGCTAAATATGACTATATTTGCACTTAATTGTAGTCATCTTCAAGGAGGGGTGGAAGAAAGGAGGAAAAAAGAACAAAGCAAAAAGTGCACAGCAGAGAACAAAAGAAAACTAACAAGGAAGTAAAGAAAAAATGGACAGCACACAGTATTTATTACATAGGCTTCAGTGAAATGGAAATTTATTGCTGTACATTTTGAATCCTCTCATATTCTGCTATGCACATGACATGCTTTTTTTTTTCCTTTTGGTATTTTGTACTTAAGTTTCAATATTTAAGTTTATAATGTTTCTTTTTCTTTTACTATATATTTAAGTTTCAGTAACAAAAAGAAAAAAAAAAGAAATCTCAAAATGAAAACTCCCAGGAATATTATGAGTTTCTTAGTTAAAGAATAAAATACTATTAACAGCTTCAAGGAAAAAGATCTACTAATAAGAAGCCAGTTAAAAATTATACCAAGATGTGGAAGCTATAATCATGAAGAAGAGGAGGGCTTGGAATACCATACTACAGAAGGCAAAAAGTAAAGGCTTACAATCAAGAATAACCTAGCCAGAAAAGCTGAGTATAATCTTCAAAAGGAAAAGGAAGATTTCCAAAGATTGCTGACAAAGAGACCAAAACTGAGTAGATATTTTCAATTGCAAACATTGAAATCAAGAGAAATAACTCTGCACAGATGAAACGTCTTTAATTCTCATAGGAAAAGAAGAAACAAATTCTCCCTCACAATCTTACTGTCTTCAAGGGCTATAATGGAAGCAAGACAGATGACCTAGAAGAAGGTGTTATATTTTAATGCGCTTAAGAGAAAAAAGAAAAAGGAAGTGAAATATATCATGCAAAAAAGAGGCAAAAAGGAAGTGGAATTTGCTACCTCAAATAATCCACATGCAAGAGGAAAAAAAAACCCAACATAAAACCATGGAGGAAGAAGGGCATGGGAGAATAATGTACACATAAACCTTACTTTATCTAACCCAGGCAAAGAACTAAATGAACATACATGCAAGCAGGCAAGTACAAACACACATCCAGGCATGTGCATACAAAATATGGTACAGAACTAAATTCAACAAGGAATCAGGAAAAAGATAATTAAAAGATAGGGAGTTTTACAAGGGGATTAGTCAAAAGCGAAACAAATTCCATCTCTAGAGACTGGATTAATAAAAGAAGAATAAAAAAGAAAGCAATGATAAGAACCTACTATCAGATAAGGTAAAACAAGTAATGAAATTAAATCAGACCATCAAATCACTAGTGTTAAACACTATACTCTTTCAAAACTCTGTCTTATTGCTAAAGATGGGGGGAATACAAAATGAATCATTTTAACTATAAATATGAATGGGATGAACTTACCCATAAAACTGAAGAGGGAACCAAAATGAATTAGAAAACAGAATCCAACTACATATTGAAAGCAGTAATAATAAAAAATATTTCATAGTGGTTAAGAAATAAAGAGGTAAATTAGTAGAATAGATTAGGTACAAAGAATACAGAAGCAAACAGAAGACTAATGTTTTAAAAAAAAAAGACCCCATCAATCATGATAAGGGCTTACTATTTGCTAAAAACTGCTAAGAAATGTGGAAAGCAATGTGACAAAAATCTTGATATAAATTAGTATTTCACATCATATGCCAAGATAAGTTTCAAATAGATACATGATTTAAATATAACAGGTAAAGATAAAAATAAATTAGATGTGCAAAAAAGAAATTACCTTTCAGATGTATTTACAGGAGAACATTTCATGATCAAAAAAAGAGATATAGAAAACGAAATGGATAATTTCATTCACATGAAATTAATTTAAGTTTCTGCACAAACCAATGCAGATAAAATTCAAAAGGAAACAGATAACTGGGGGGAAAAAATCTTTGCAACAAATTTCTCCAATAAGGGTCTGTAATAGCAATTTATATGGAAAGATCTTTCTCATTCATTAATAAGCCCATGTGACCTGCTCAAATCACTTAGAAGCCTAAGATACATGTGGTGGGAGGAGCTTGCTGAACAGGCAGAATACGAAGGGTGGAGCAGAACTGGGAGTGAGTGAGCACAGTCAGTCAGGTCAGAAGAGAAAGGATGCAGACAGGCAGGCACTGCCAAGGCTCAGGCTCATGCGTGTTTGCTTGTAAGAAGGCCCTAGCAGAGGTGGAGAGGCTTGGGAATGGTTTTGGGTCCTGTGATGATCATGTCTATTAAATTCTTGGTCACCACGATTGATTTTGCTTTCTGGTTCTGGAATTTGGCTTTCTGGTGTCTAAATAAATGTTTTTCTTCTGCCTTCTATATAGAAAACCTTTTATATTTTGAGATTGAGAACTATGCTGGCATATTCATGGTCAGCACCAGTGCTGTGAATATTGCCTTGGCAATACAGGGTCTCATTTATAAGATATAAAAGGAACTGAATCAAGTGAATTACAACTAAGAACCATTTCCCTATTGATAGATGACCAAAGGATATGAAAAGGTAATTTTTAAAGGAAAAAAAAATCTAAGCTATCAATAGTCACTTGAAAAAAATGCCCCAAATCACTAAAACACACACACACACACACACACACACACACACACACACACACACACACACACAACATTAACAAGCCTCAGGTTCCCCCTTAGGCTATCAGAGTAGCAGAGTTGCAAAAAAAAAAAAATGACAAAAGTTGGATACGCTGTATATTGCTGGTGGAGCTGTGAAGTAGTTCAATCAATCTGGCAAGCAATTTGGTACTATGCTCTAAGCAAGGACAAAGCTCTCAGAAAAAACTGGGAAGACTTCTATGAACTGATACAAAGGAAGCAAGCAGAACCAAAAGAACAATCTACACTTCAGTGAAGATCTGGCACATGTGTAGATTCCAACACACTGCAGAGATGGCATCTCTGCCTGAAGAATGCTCAGAAGCTGTTCCCAGAAAATCATGATGACATAAATAAAGCACATGTGTAGATCTTTTGCATACTGAATAAGACAGCAATTTATTCCATGTAAGGATAAAACCCAGCTTAGTTATTACTTATGCCTATCCAGTTAATTATTTTAGATTACACTTTTAAAAAAACTGCAAACTAAATCTGTACCTCAATAGAGAGTACACAAAATGCTGAGTGATAAGGACATAACCACTCTAGCAAATATTTGTATAGTATCAGCCCAAACATTTGCAAAATACTTCTTTGTTTTCAGCAATATAGAAACTGGAGTTTTGGGGAAGAGAAATTTTGAAAATCTTTTTACCAGGTAAAACTTTTTACTAAAGGTACTGAATCACATGTTTAAAATGTTGAAACTCCCTAAAATGAAATTAAATATCTGGTGACCAAATTTATAGGTTCAACCAGTAAATAGTACTATTATTTCTTGAGTATTTAACAGACTGAAGAATGCAGCACTGTGGACAATGTGATTTCTTTTTGGTTAATTTGAATTAAACTTCTCGTTTGCTTGCCTTAGTAAAATGTAAACTGATTCTAATTTAGCCTAATAAAAAATAATTAAACAATGAAGTCAGTCAAGTCATCACACATTTATGGCACTGTCCTAAATCCTGGAAATACAAATATAAGCAAAAAGACAGTCCCTTCCTTCTAGGAGCTTACATTCTAATGGGGGAAGACAACATATATGAGGAAACTGAAAAACAGGAGGAAGAAGAAAGATATCCAAAATGGAATTGGGTTGGGGGAGGGGAGTAGCTAGGAGTACAGCCTGGAGAGGAATCAAGATATGGCTGATGTAGGTATCTTAAACGAAAATTCTTGGAGATTCACTCTCTGACTGGATGACTCCTCTCAAAGCCATCCAATCAGAGGAGGAGACCATGGTGGGTTCTTTCAAAGTCCAAACTGAAGGTCTGACATGAGTTGATAGGATAAAGAAGTTTCTAAAGCATGGTGGAAGAAATTCTGAGTGCAATCTGGAGAGGATGGAAAGACTGCCCATTATGGCTTTGTACCACAGTTGTACTGCAATTTTGCTTTTGATTCTTTAATTTTTAAAATGAATGTCTAGTTATATGTGGAATGCCTAATTTAAAACAAAATATTTACATTGTCATAAAATTTTAACCTTGTCCATAACAATAAAAGAAACTTTACATATGCATATTACTATATACAGTTTACAGAAGGCATATATGTTCAATTCTTTTTATTCTAAATAAGTACTCAAACATTTGTGCAACTAAAATATATGATCTTTGACATTAAATACAAGTATTTTATTAATTACTATACTTGTTCAATTTTTTTTAATTCCCCCCCACTTATGTAAAATAAGAACAGCTACATGTAAAGCACATAAAGCACTGGGTCTGGAGTTAGGAAGACCTGAATTCAAATACAATTTCAGTCACTTATTACCTATGTGACTGTGGGCAAGTCACTTAATCCTGTTTGCCTCAGTTTCCTCATCTGTAAAAATGAACTAGAGAAAAAATGGCAAACCACTCCAGTATTTTTGCCAATAAAACCCCAAATGGAGTCATAAAACTACAAAGACTGAAAATAACCATACAACGATTTATATAAAATACCACAAAACAACTGAGAACAATCTCATTGTTTGTACATATCATCAAATGCAGAAGAACTGCCAAAAACTTGAAGAGCAAAATCAAAATAACCTTGAGAAACTGAACCAATATTATGCAGGTCCAACATAAGTTTTTGTCCTAAAGTAGGAGGACATGGCATCTAATTCATTTATATTTGGCTTTGTCGTATATTTTTATATTTTAAGAGAAGCGCACCTAATATTTCAGGAATTTGCTTTAAACAAAATTATAGAACTACACCAAGGCTCAAAACTACAAGACTGCCTATATTTCCCATTTTATTCCACTGCTTAATTCCTTCCTCATACCTACTCTGTTCTAAGAGATCTTCTTTAATTGATGTCAGTTTAAAAACTATCAAACTAAAGGAATTGTACTAGATAAACTCAAAGTCCACTTCTATCTCTCAATCTATAATCCTAAAACCATCAAGAATAAGGTGAGAAGAAAGGTGGCTATTCAATGTGAGAAAACTAAATTAATAAAACTCAAAATTGTTCTTATTCAGTTCTGGCCATCCAGAGTGAATACCTGAGATGTCAACAAAACCAGTATTTAATGGTGGCAACCATTAAAAAATTTGAATAATCTGACTCATAAAAATAAAGTATGAATGGACCTATCAGATTATAAAGTTGCCACAAGGAAAAGCTAATTTTGCTGTTTCTTGGATCCTAGAGATGGTACTCATGATCTCAATCAATTACCTCAAAATCTATATAAGTGGACGGGAGCATGAGCACACTAAATAGCGCGACTAGAAAAATGAATAGTCAAGCAAATTATCCTTGACAAGTCAGCAATATAATCTGAGTTAACAAAGAACACCACATTATTCAGTTGTACTCTTCAAAGAAAGGAACCAAATTATCATTTGCTTCTTTGTAAAGTTCACAGGCCAATAAAACAAGGCAAGCATACTGAGGTGTTCAGTTAATGCTGTTGCCTGACTGGAGTCACAACATTCAACTCAGATTCATAGCCTCTGCTTCCTCAGCCCATACTCCTGCCCAAATGTAGCCCTGATCAGGTCATCCAACCTCTCTGAAAGTCTGTTTCCTCATCCATAAAAACAGGGGATTAGACTTGTTTGTTGAAATAAAATTAAGGTCCTTTCCAGTTATAGATTCTGAGACAGTAAGTGCTTAACAAATTTAAATGGTTTAGAGCTTGATGAAAAAGTTCAAAAACAAGAAGCATGTTTTCTAGATTTGTTTTTTAACTTGGGTCAATTAACTGATAGAACTCAATGACCACTTTAAACTGTACAGTTAATATGTTTGTCTTCTAATTCTGTGATATTCCAAGTCATCTTAAGGTTTATATCTATATTAGTACATTATCACTTCAAAATTATACATAATCTTTTGTCTTCACACAAAAGGAAAAACAGCACACTGAAATTTACTAAATAAAAGTTTAAAGGATTTTTTAATTGTAATCTTTATCTTCTGAATTGCTTACTGGAATTGTATATTTTAATAATATTTTGCTGATAACAGTATTTCCCAAACTGGGTGGTAAACATATACAAGCTTCATTTGTGGCACTGTGGAGTAAAAAAATTGGATAATATATTATTTTGGAAAGCAGAATTGTAAACAATCTAAATAAAGATATAAATCCATAATAATGGAAAAAATCTAAATCAATTTAAAAACTTAAAGTGAAACCAGGTTATATTAGTGTCTAATTATATATAATTTACAAAAGTCTCTCCCTCTCCCTGGATAAACTAATTACAACTCAAACATCATCAGCACTTCCCACAAAGTACTGAAGCCACATATTTATATCTGAAAGATGAAAAGGCAGCCAGCAGAGACCATCCCTTTGCTCTCAGGCTATCCTACTATCCCCACTATGTTTCTTCTCTCCCTTCCCCTCAAAAAAACTGTGCCTCTAACCTTCAACAAATTGATACAACTCCTTTAGTTTAGAGAGTTGTCTAGGATAATAGTTCCTAACTTTTTTTGTGCTGTAGATTCCTTTAACAATACAATGAAGACTACAGACACCTCAGAATTATGTTTTAAATTTTAAAAATATCGATAAAGGATTACAAAGGAAATCTACTATGCGGAAATACAGTCTGCAGCCAGAAGATTAAGGTTATGTGTGATCTGGTAGAGTCCAATAACTACAGCAATTTTGAAGCAGTAACAAGTATACATTATTTCGAGATCTGTAATAAGCAGTTATATGAAAATATATGTAATTTTTATTGGTCACAAAGTCACAGGTACCATGAATACTACTGTGGATTGTTGCCTACATTAATAATTGAAGGAAATGCAAAATTTCAGTTAGAAGTTAGTGAAAATCAAAATGTCATTTTTCCTATCCAAGTTCATAAATCTTTTGAAATCTAGCCACAGATATACATGATCAGTACTCTACAATGCTTGGTGATACAAAAATATCCCTTCTTAAAGGAAACTGTGATTCCAAGGTTGGCCTGTGGATCCCCAATTCTTGAAGTAATTAAGAAATAATTTCCTCACAAGGCAGCACGGTACAGTGAATAGAGAGGTCCAACCTTGAACTCAGAAAGACCCTGGTTTCAAGTTCTACCTCTTACACATAACAAGCTGGGTAACCCAGGACAAATCACTTAACTGGTTATTTAGTGCCCCAAACAACTCTAGAAAGCAGTTAAATTATAAAGCTGCTAATGTAAATTTGCTCTCTATTCCCCCTCCCCCATTGTTTTCTTCCCTCCATTTCCTCAAGTATTTATTGACCTCCAAAGATTTACTACTCATCAATTTAGAAATCACAGATCTGTCTACCACTCCCCCCAAAAAATTAGTTCTAGAGAACATGCTATTTCAATTTACCTAGCAATAGCTGTTACGATGCTTTAGGTAGTAAACTAAAATACAATTTTGATTTTAATACTTATTAATCATCTCCTCCCTGCCCTCAAAGTGATTATACCTATTGTAATAGTGGCTTTCTCCATAGTGATTACTGATGGAATTGGTCTAGACAAAATAACTTACAACCTTACCTCTTCCGTTTTATAGATGAACTCAAACACAAAGGTTAAATTATGTGGCCAGGATCACAAAGCTAGTGTCAAAAGCAAAATTTAAACAAAGGTCTTCCTAAACCCAATTCCATCCAACATTCTATCCACTATGCTGCCTAATAGGTGGCAAATTATTTAATCTCTCTAAGTCTCATCGGTATAATGAAAATAACACATTACATACCTCACAGAATTGTTGCAAAAAAAAATATTCCCAGGAATATTACAACTAATATTAATATCCACTCTTAAGGAGGGGGTCAAAGTAAAAAATAAGAAGGATAAACAGAAGAAAATAGGATGGAGGGAAATATACAGTTAGTAATCATAACTCTGAATGCAAATGGCATCAGGTTATCCATAAAACAGAAGATAGTAGTACAGATTATAAAATGGAATTCAACAATACGTTATTTACAAAAAACAGCTCTGAAATAGAAAGAGGTTGAAGTATAATTTGTTATGCTTTAATCAAAATAAACAAGGCAAAGGAAGCAATCATCATCTCAAACAAAGCAAAAGCAAAAAAGGACCTGATTAAAAGAGAAAATCAAGGAAACGACACTCTGTTAAAAGATACCATAGACAATGAATTAATACCAATATTTAACGTGCATATACTAAACATCATAGTATCCAAATTCTTAAAGGAAAAGTTAAATGACTTACACAAGGACACAGTAAAACTACACTAGTAGAAGACTTCAATTAAGCTCTCTCAGACTTAAATTAATCTAACCATAAAATAATCAAGAAAGTAAAGGATATGAATTCTATTTTTAGAAAAACTGGATATGATAGACATCTGAAGAATACTAAATAAGAATAAATTAACAATCTAAGTGAAATGGATGAATATTTACAAAAATATTAATTGCCCAAATTAACAAAAGAGGAAATAGAATACTTAAACAACACTATCCTTGAAAAAGAAATTGAATAAGCCATAAAAGAGCTCCCTACGGATAAAATAACAGGACCAGATGGATTTGAAAGGAAATTTTATCAAACATTTAAAGAACAATTAATTCCAATACTACACAAATTATTTCAAAAATACATAAAGAAAATCCTACCATATTCCTTTCTTAACACAAGCACAATTTTGATAACTACACCGAGGAGAACAAAAACAAACTACAGACCAATTTCACTAAAGAATACTGATACGAAACAAAAGAATACTGATACGAAACAAAAGAATACTGATACAAAAATTTTTAAATAAAATACTAACCAAGGAGATTTTAAGACTATATACAAAAATCATATATTATTACCAGGTTGGGTTTATACTAGCAATGTAGGGTTGGTTTAATATTAGAAAAACTATAAGCATAATGACAATTTCATAAAAAATTACATTATTTCAATTGATGCAGAAAAAGTTTTTGACAAAAATACAACACTCATTCCTATTTAAAAATGTTAACAAAAGAATAAAAATGCAGCTTTTCTTAAAATGTAATTTCTATCTGAAACCAAGAACTAGTATTATTTATAATGGGGATAAACCTTCCAATAAGATCAGGGCTGAAGTAAGTATATCTATTATCACCACTATTATTCAATATAGTACCACAAATGCCAGCTGTAACAATAAGAGAAGAAAAAAGAAGCTGAAGGAATAAACACAGGCAATAAGGAAATAAAAACATAGCTTTTTGCAGATGATATAATGGTATACTTAGAGAACGCTGGGGAGCAAACTAAGAAACTGGGTCAAAATAACAACTTTAGCAAAGTTGCAAGATATAAAATAAATTCATACAGAACATCAACATTTCTATATATTACTAACAAAAACCAGCAGGAAAAAAGAGAAAGAGAAATTCATTTAAAATAACTATAGACAGTATAAAATAATTGGGAGTCTGTCAAGACAAACATAGGAAACCACATCAACACAATTAGCACACAAAGATACATAAAAATTAAGTGAAAAAATAGTAACTGCTTATGGGTAGGTCAATACAATAAAAATGGCAATACTAAATTAATTTACTTATTCAATGCCATGCCAATTCTAACTACCAAAGAATTACTTTATAAAAAAAGTTAAGAAAAAAATAATATTAAAGTTCACCTGGAGAAACAAGAGATCAAGAATATCAAAGGAATGAAGGGGGGGGTGGGGCAGGGCAGAGTGGGGATGGGAAAGAAAGGGGCCAAGCAGTACCATATTTCCAATTAAATTATAAAGCAATAATTATCCAACATTTGGTAGTAGATAAGAAATAGAGTGGTTGATCA
The DNA here is from genome assembly GCA_028658325.1 of Potorous gilbertii. Lineage (NCBI taxonomy): Eukaryota > Metazoa > Chordata > Mammalia > Diprotodontia > Potoroidae > Potorous > Potorous gilbertii. The sequence goes on along the minus strand of CM053770.1, from coordinate 576,720,631 downwards.
ACGGAACAGATTAGGTACACAATATATAGAAGCAAATGAGCATTGTAACCTAATGTTTGATAAACTCAAAGATCCCAGCTATTGGGGCAAGAACTGAGTATTTGATAAATCTGCAGGAAAAACTGGAGAACAGTCTGGCAGTAACTATGTACATACCAACATTTTATATCATATACCAAAATAAGCTTAAAATGAGTACATGATTTAGATATAAGTGATAATATCATATGAAAATTAGGGGAACATAGAATAAATTATCTGTCAGATCTATAGAAAGGGGAAGAGTTGATGACTAAACAAGAGATGGAGAGATTCACAAGAGATAAAATGGATAATGTGAATGACATAAAATTTAAATGTTTTTACAGAAACAAAATCAAAACTGGGAAAAAAAATTTGCAACATTGCTCTGACAAAGGTCTCAGTTCTAAAATGTATAGAAAACAGAAACAAATTTATTAGTACAGCAGTCATTCCCCAACTGTTAAATATGGTAGAGATATGAACTGGCAGTTTTCATAGGAAAAAATTAAGACTACCAATAATCATATAAAAATATTGTAAACCACTGATAAAAAAATGCAAATTAAAACAGCTCTGACATACCACCTCACATACCACCTTAACCTAAACTGGTTAAGAAGACAGAAAAGGAAAATTACAAATGCTAGAGGAGATGTGGGAAAATATGCATGCTAATGCACTGTTGATGAAGCTGTGGAATTATTCCCAAAAAGCTATAAAACTGTGCATACTCTTTGATCCAGAAATATCACTTCTAAGTCTATTCATCAAATAAAAAGGAAAAGGAGTCATGCATACAGAAATAATATAATAGCTCTTTTTGTGGTGAAAAAATTATTTTTTGTGGTGGCAAAGAATTGGAATCTGAGGGGATGCCCATCAATTAGGGAATGACTGAACAAGTTATGGTATATTAATATGATAGGAATACTACTATGCTATAAGAAATGATGAAGGGGATAGTTTCAGGAAAATCTAAGAAGACTTGTTTGAATTGATTCAGAGTGAGGTGAGCAGGACAAAGAAAACAATTTACAAAACTACAATACTGGAAAGATAATCAACTATCTAATTATTTTCTACAGCTAGAAAAAATAATTCAACTGGAAGAACAAAAGGTCAAGAATATCAAGGGAACTAATGAAAAGAAATGCTAGGGAAGGTTGCCTAGCCCTACCAGATCTCAAATTGTATTATAAAGCAGTAATCATCACAATCACTTCGCACTGGCTAAGAAACAGAGGGGTAAGCCAGTGGAATAAGTTAGGTACTCAAGACACAGCAGTTAATGAATATAGCAAAATCTACTCTTTGATAAACCCAAGGACCCCAGCTTCTGGAATAAAAACTCACTGTTTGACAAAAATTGCTGGGAAAACTGGATAGCGGTGTATGGAAACTGGGCATAGACCAATGCCTGACAATATACACTAGAATAAAGTTTAAAAGGATACATGATCTAGGTATAAAGATTGATATTGTAAACAAATTATGGGAGCAAGGAGTAGTGTATTTGTCAGATTTATGGAGAATGGAGAAATTTATGACCCAGCAAGAGATAGAGAACATTATGAAGTGCAAATGGATAATTTTGATTACATTAAGTTGAAAAGCTTTTGCACAAACAACCCAATGCAACCAAGATTAGGAGGGAAGCAGAAGACTGGGAAAGAATTTTTTGCAACTAGTGTCTGTGATAAAGGCCTCATTTCTAAAATATATAGAGAATGTAGTCACATGTACAAGAATATGTCATTCACCAATTAACAAATAGTCAAAGGATATGAACTGGGAGTTTTCAGAGGAAGAAATTGAAGCTGTCTATAGTCATATGAAAAAATGCTCTAAATCATTACTCATTAGAGAGATGCAAATCAAAACAACATCACACCTGATTGGTTAACATGACAAAACAGGAAGATGACAAATGTTAGAGAAGATGTGGCAGAGTTAAACACTAACTCATTGCTGGTGAAGCTGTGAGCTGATCCAACCATTCTGGAGAGCAATTGACCCAGTAATATCACTTCTAGGACTGTATCCCAAAAATTTTCCATAAAAATTGGAAAGGGTCTCACATGTACAAAAATATTTATAGCAGCCCTCTTTGTGGTGGCCAAAAACTGGAAATCAAGGGGATGCCCATCAATTGGGAATGACTGAATAAACTGTAGTATATGAATGTAAATAAATACTATTGTACTATAAGAAATGATGAACAGGAAGACTTCAGAGAGGCCTGGAAAGACTTATATGAACTGATGCTGAGTAAAAGGGGCAGAACCAGGAGAACTTTGCACACAGCAACAACCACAGTGGGGGAGGAATTTTTCTGGTAGACTTAGTACTTCATTGCAATGCAAGAACTTAAAAAATTCCCATGGACTCTTGAGGCAAAATGCCTTCTACATCTAGAGAAAGAACTATGGAATTTGGTCACAGAATGAAGCAGACTATTTTCTTTTATATTATGTTTTGTTTTGTTTTATGATTTCTCCAATTCATTTTAATTCTTCTATGCAACATGACTAAAGTGAAAATGTTTTTAATAGAAATGTATGTGTAGAACTTATATAAAATTGTATGTCGTCTCAGGGAGGAAGTGGAGAAGGAGGGAGAGAGAAGGGAAAAAAATCTGAGATATATGGAAGTGATTGTAGAACACTGAAAACAAATAAAATAATTTAATAAAAAAAGATAATCAACTATCAAATATAAAAGACTTTGTAATTCTGATCAATATAGTGACCCACAATATAGAGACCACAATTCCATAACTCTTAATGAAAAACATTATCCACCTACAGATAGAAAACTGATAGACATGGAGTACAGAATGAATCATTTTTTTCTCTTTCATTTTTTGGGAGGGCATAACTAATGCAGAAATGATTTGCATGACTTCACACATTTAATACATATTGTTATTCTTGCCTACTCTATGAAATGAGGGAGGGGTAGAGGAGGAAAGAGAAATTAGAACTGAAATTTTTAAAAAATTGAATAGAAATCTAAGAGGGTTCTCATAAATTGGGGAATGAATTAAAAAGTTATGGTATATAAATGGGATGGAATACTAGTGTACTATAAGAAAAGATGAAAGACGGTTTTGGAGAAACCTGAGGAGACTTACTTATATGAACTCATACAAAGCAAAGTGACTAGAAGCAGGAGATTAATTTATACAGTGATTGTAATATGTAAAGAAAAATAACTCAAAAAGAATTAGGAACTTGCATCAGTGTAATCATCAATCAAGATTTCAGAGGACTAAAAATAAAACATGCTACTCATGTCCACATGGAAGGTGAAAAACTCAGAATGCAGAACGAAAAGCTTTTTTTTGAACATGGCAAATATAGAACTCTGTTTTGCTTGATTACACGTTTTTTAATACCAATTTTGTTTTCCTTTAATTCTCATTTGTGTAGGAGGAAGAGAAGGTAGATTTTTGCTGATATTTTTGTAAATAAAATGTAAAAAATAAAAAGTAATCTTTCCCTCAGTTCTTCTTCTCTTCCTGTCTGCATATTATGGCAGGACTTTTCAAAACTATTCCTGAAGGGGTGAAAAGAGGCTGATATTGTTCTGTCACCCTGGCAACATGTCAACTATGAAAACATGACAGCTAAAGAATATGTTCTGCATATACAAATTGTCTGTTCTGCTTTGTGCTTCTTTCCTGAGCACAGACTGAACGATGACCCTGAGACAGCTACATCAAACCTTAGAGTCTACCTTGTGAGTTCAAGAGGATCAGAGTTCCTGAGTAGTGTTCTGGAAATGCCATCTACAACTACAACTACATTACTTCTTGGAAGAGAAGCCCACCAGTAGCCAGAGAATGAGCACAAGCCCAAGACTGATTGCCAGAAGACATGGTCCTGGAAGGAACTGTTTGGACAGCAAATGCAGAGCTGAGATGAACTGTAAAATGTCAACTGAACAGTCTCACAAACTGTTGTTTTTTGACAGTTTAAAGTGTCAACTTCTGGTGAAAGGATAGCATCAGTTATAAGTTAATGCTGCTGTTTTTGTGGGAGTGCACTCTTGTAACACACTTGTATAAACACCGATATGTGCTTAGCATTTTTTATGTAGAAGTAATGAACAGCTGACTTATACCTGCTCTAGACTACACATTATCTCATCGCTGCCCTTTGTTGGAGAAATCCTAAACAGAAATAAAAACCTATAAGCTTTAAGTGTTTCTTCTGGGTCCTGGAGCAAAGTCAAAGAATATGAGAAAAAGCTGACTCTTCTTTCAGGCAATTAGTTTCCCCAGGACTGAACTAGACCTGCATGTACATGTGTGTTCAAAACCAACTGGAGTTTCTTAGTAGAGAATGAAAAGGGTTAGTGCTCTAACCCTTGGCTGGGCCACAAAGCAATGATTATTGTTAAACATGCATGATCTCATCTGATCCTCACAGTAACCCAGGAGATTTTCAAATTATCAGAGGTGAGATTGGAACTTAGGTCACTCCTGACTCCAAAACTAGTCTTCTTTCTCCACTGTACCAGGCTATCTCTAAATTTAGGTCACTGAAAGTCAACAATACAACAGCAATTTCTACTAAAAGGCTTAAATTATTGTTGTGTTAAATTATACATTCATTAAACCAAAGATGCTATAAGACTCTTAACAAATTTACACACAAATCTGATTATGCAGATTTTAGGGCTGAAGGACTCATTATTACTATTTGTGTCACAGAATCACAGACCTTCAGATTTGTTAGAGACCTCAAAGCCTGTATCTAAACCAAAATCTACTCTCCACAATATCCAGAATTCCTAGTTGATGGTCCCTTTATTGTTAACATCAATCAAAAATTAATACATGGAGACATATGTTTGACAAAAGAGATAACCATTTTTGTGGACAATCTCCAAGGCAAAGTCCAAACAGAAAAAAAGATTCCCTGTACATGATGGTACTCAAGATGTTTATAGACGATAATTGTTTTGACTACATCAAAACCCCAAACACTGAAGAACCTCCTTAAATAATATTCCAAATTATCCAAAAGATTTCAGCCCAATTCTCCTGTATTGACCCTGTATGAACTCTATTATGCAGCACAATCTATATGATTATTTCCTCAGTACTTACATATTCTGATCTGGGACTATAATTGGAAAATAGTGAGCTGCATCACCTTTAAGAAATTAGTGATTTTAATAATTCCTAGTTTCTCTCTAAAACAAGGCCCACTTCTTCCTTAAATAAAAATAATCTTCTTGTGGTGTTATATGGCTGTAATTCATAGAGACCAAACTGTCATAAATATTAAAGTTGGGGGGGGTCACCCAAAGGGCAATGAAGGGGCACATGGTGAGCATGAATAGGCAGCAATATATCACCAGCTAAGAACTTCTTTCACTACATCACACAAGCTTTTATAAATACTTATTTACATATACTTATTTATATACATTTATTTACATATTCTGATATTTTATTTTAAAATAAACACTACAAAAAAAAGAAAATCCTTTATTTACTTATAGTATTATATTTAACCACAATATGATACAATGGAAATAAAAAACATGAATTTAGGAGTCAAAAAGCCTGGATTTTAATCCACTAATCTTCAACAAGTTTGGGCTTCAATTTTTCCTATCCATAAAATAAGCTCAAAAATTTTGACTTTTTCCATATTTACCATAATTATCAATGATTCTCCTCACTGTAGCTATGTTAGACAGGAGCTCAGCTCCCTGCAGATTCACTGGATCTGGGCAGACTACAAAGAGCAGTGGAGACCACAGAGAAAGGGGTCATATGACTTTATTCTCAATGGTGGCAGGTCAAGATGAGGTAAGGAAGCACTCGCCTTTTCTCTTATGTCTCTTGGCAGTCAGTGAGTCAGAGTGGGAGTGGGGAGTGGAGGGGACAGGGCATCTGCCCCTACAGCATCCCCAGCATTCCACATTCACTGACCAGTGCTCCTTTAATATATAGAGAAACAGACAAAGAAGATAACATGCCAACAATAAGCTCATAAGTTTGCACTAACTATGGTTATATAACGATGGGTCACCACAAAGTATAGGAGGGGTGTCTTTACAAGCTAAGCTTATCAGCACAAGCTCAGTCTAAGTGTTTATGATTGATGGAGCCTGGCTGCTCTTATCAAAACAAATCTATGCCACCTAAGACAAAATTCACCTGTACAAATCTAAAAGATTTGTACAAACATATACCAGATTCTCTCAAATATATATTCAATCAAGTAATATTTGCTTATTCTTATGCTTCAGTATTTAATGGAACTTGTGGCCTCAATCACATGGGAACTTCCCCTTCCTCAGTTCAAATCACAACCCATCCACTGCTTCTTAAGCGATGTGATTCTTAACCACTCAGTCACTTGTAAGTGAGGAGGATTTTGTCATCCTTTTTAGGGTTCAGTTCCGAGGATCCATGGCTATAACAATCTTCAGTTCCCAGGTTGTAGATATGAGAGATCTCATGATCATAGTGGCCAAAACAATTCCTACTGTGACTATGCTGTGAGATATAAGGATAACATAAGTAATATTTACTATGCTTGCTCTGAATGACAATATTGCTAAAGTTAACTTGCAAGGCTATTGTTGACAATATGCCTTCTTTGTCTGTTGCCCTATAAATCAAGTGGGCACTGATCAGTGGGTGGGGATTTGTGATCTGTGATTTGGGTATACACGTGCTCATCTTTCATTGCCAAAGAAGACCATGCTATCAGAGAAATGGTGACGTGCTCCTGACTTTGTTTTGAGTGAGGAAGGGTTGTGCAGGTCACCAGCCTCACTTCTCCTCCAGAGCCATCTGAATCCAGTGATCAGATATTCATCAGGATGACTGGAGATGACCCAGGATGAGGCAATTGGGGTTAAGTGACTTGCCCAAGGTCACACAGCTAGTGAATGTCAAGTATCTGAGGTGAGATTTGAACTCAGGTCCCCCTGACTCCTGCACTGGTGCTCTATCACCTAGCTGCCCCATACATGCCACCATATTTTCAAAATGAATGCTAAAAGTCATACCATTAAAAATTATAAGAGAATCAGACCAGTTACTTTTCAGAGCTATGGCAATATGCTATCCAGATTTAACATAACTTTCCAAGGAGCAATTTTTTTTTTAATTTCATGGCTAGTCACCATCTACAGTGATCTTTGAACCCAAGAATACAAAATCTGACACTGTTTCTATTTCTTCTCCCTCTATTTGCCAGGAAGTGATGGGACCAGTGGCCAAGATCTTAGGTTTTGTTTTGTTTTGGGGAGAGGGGTTATGTTAAGCTTCAAGCCAGCTTTTACAGTCTCCTCTTTCACCCTTATGAAGAGACTTCTTAATTTCTCTTCAATTTCTGCCTTCAGAGTGGTTATCATCTACACATATAAGATTGTTGATATTTCTCCTGGCAATCTTAATTCTGGCTTTTGATTCATCCAATCTGGCATTTCTCACGATGTATTCTGCACATAAGTTAAATAAAGTAACCATGTACAGCCTTGTCATACTTCTTTTCCAATCTTAAACCAATAAATTATTTTACATTTGGTTCTATCTATTGCTTTTTGGCCCAAATACAAGTTCCTCAGGAGACAAGTAAGATAATCTAGTACTTTCATTTCTTTGAGAACTTGCCACATTTTATTGTGATTCACACAAAGACTTTCATGTAGTCAATGACTATGTGTTTTGGAACTCCCTTGCTTTCTCCATAATCTAGCAAAGGTCAGCAATTTAGTCTCTCCTTCTTTTGCCTCTTCAAAAACTAGCCTACTCTTCTGGTACTTCTTGGTTCACATATTGCTAAAATCTAGCTTACAGAATCTTGCTGGCCTGTGAAATGAGCTCAATTGTTTGGTAATCTGAATATTCCTTGGTGTTGTTCTTCTTTAGGATTGGGATGTAAACTGATCTTTTCCAATTCAATGGCCACTACTGAATTTTCCAAATTTGCTGGCATACAGTGGTTTACCATTTCCTTCTCCAGCTCATTTTACAAATGAGGAAACTTGAGGTAAACTTACCCAAGGGCACATAGATAATAAATGTTTGAGGCTGGTTGAATTGAGATTTTCTGGACTTCAGGCTAAGCACTCTATTCACTTCACCACCTAACTGCTCCTACCTATTATACAGTTAATTATTGACCTTTGGCATATGTTAAGATCACATAAGATTTCTTGATAAATGCAACCACAAAGATAAATCTGTTCAGCAATCTTCTGAGAATTAATATTGGGTAAAGAATAAAAATAAGAAAATGTGTTTGCTAGTACCACTTGTTAGAAAGTATCCAACATTGAATTCTTCCACACTTGTGGAAGAGGCTCCAGATAAGTTCTAAATGCAACAAGTTCCCTATAGATGTTGAAGTCTTCTGAGTACTTCTGTTTGTGGATATTATGGTATACATGTGTTCATCCTTCGTTGCCGAAGAAGACCATGCCATCAGAGAAATGGTGTAATGATTGCCTTATGCCCCATATCACTGTAAGCAAATTATTTTTCTCAATGGTCATCCTTCTTAAAAACTCTACAGATTCTTATTTTTCTTAACACTACTGGCCATTCCTCACATCTTCATGACACTGTCCTCTGTTTCCCTCTTACCCATCTGACCATTCCACCACTTATCATCATTCACTTACCTCTCCTAATCTGTGCACATTCTACATGTTGTGCGGGGTTCTGTCTTGGGCTGCCTTCTCTTCTCTCCCTCCAGGTAGTCCATCAATCTTCATTCCTCCTCAGGATAAACTGCTGATTTATCATAACAGGACTTTTTCTACTATGCCATAGAAACTTCTTTATCCTGGAAACTCACTCCACTCCTGAACTATTTCTTACCCTAGAAGTACCCTCCGCCCTGAAGACTTACTTTCTGATTGGCTAGTTTTTCCCCAGAATCTCCAATTTAAGGAAGAGGCCCAGGTCAACCATGTCTTCATTGCTCTCCAGGCTTACTGCTGACTCATCTCCATAGGACTTTCTCTTACACCAACACTTTCCTTCCCCTCACTTCCACCCCCAGCTCCCTTTTTATGTGTACTCTTTGTCCATTTGTATGGAAGCTTCTTGGGGGCAGAGACAATTTCTTTCTCTTTGTATCTGTATTTTCCACAAAGTAAATGCTTAATAAATGTTTGTAGAATGACTGTAGACTGACTGATTCTCTACATACTTCTTCTCTAGAAGAATTCATCAACTTGCAGGATTCAATTACAAGTCTTCCTTTTCCTCCTAAGCTCCAGTACAGTATCACAAAATACCTATATTAACATTTGTGCTTAGATTTACCACAGGCATCTGAAACTGGATTTATCCAAAAAGAAGTTCATCCTCCATCCCCAGTCCAATATTCTTCTTCCTGTTGAAAGCACCTTTGTCCTTCTAATCACCTACATGAGTTCATATCCCTGGAATCATCCTCTCAATACTTCACTCTCACCCCCATATATAATAAGTTGCCAAGTCTGAGCTACCTAATTTGACCACATAAGGCTCTCACCAATCCTGATAGATTCGAAAGTAGAAACTGTCTAGGGAATAAAGTGCTTTGTAAATTTTATAGTGCTTTCTACTGTTAAATGTTAACTATTCTTAAAAGAAGTATAATACAATATAATGTAACGTAATGCCATATTGCATAATTAATGATGACTTGAAGTTATTTGAAGTTATTCATTTACTCTTTGAAAATTTATTGTCAATTTAGCATGAGGTTCTGTGCTAGATTCTGTGGGAACAGAAGAAAAATTAACAGGTTCTTTAAAGAGAAAAACTGTCTCAAAATAGCAATCATAGAATTTTTGAACAAGAAATCTAGTTCAAACTTTTCCTAAACAAGATTCCCTACTAGCATATATTCAACAAGTGATCACTTACTTCTACTTTCAAAGCAGCCTCATTTCACTTTTGAAAAAGAAGTTTTCCCAAACTGACATGTTGGCAGCTTCCACCTGCTGTTGCTAGTTCTGCCCTCTGTGAATTTATTTATCCTTGCATCCTGTCTTACCCAGTGCTTAACATATGTAGTACTGTAAGGTCAGCAAAGTGCTTTACATATACTATCTCATTTTATTCTAAAACTCCAGGAGGTTAAGTGCTATAATTATCCCCATTTTACAAATACTGAAACAGAAAGTCAGTGATTCAAGCGGCTTGCTCAGTGTCACACAGATAGTAAGTTCCTGAGAGAAGATTTGAATTCAAGTCTTCCTCACTCCAAGTCAAGCTCTCTATTATATGACCTAGAAAAATATTAAATGAACAGTAACTCCTTACATTTATCTCACATTAGAAATAACTGTAAGATGTTTTCCTTAAAAGAAATCTATGAGACAGATGGTACAAGTGTTATCCAATATTTTGCAGATGTGGAAACTGAGGCTCAAAGAGGTTAAATGACTTTTCCTGGGTCATACAGCTAATAAATGTCAGGGTCAGGACTGTATCCAAGTCAAGTGCTCCTTCTACTCTGCTATTAAATATTATTGAATGAATATATAAATGAGTGCAGGAACATAACTTGATTGGAAATACAAAACTCAAACTATTTCACTCAATGCATGTTGACACCTCGCATTCAGAAATTAAAAATAAGTATAATCTGCTATGACAAATATGGATGTGTCTAACTCCTATCCCTATATGTGAATATGTTTTCCTTCTGTACTTAGTAATAAATTAAATTTTAACAAATATTAAGTGAGTTGGAATGGTTGTAGGAAGATAGGCACAATAGTGCATTGTTGGTGAAGGTGTGAATCAGTACAACCATTTAGGAAAACAAATTATAATTCCACAAATAAAGTGACTAAAATATCCATACCCCTCAATCCAGAGATTCCGCTATTAGATTGACATAGCCCAAGGAGAACCAAGAAAATTATCTTTAAAAAGTGTAAATGGAAAGAATTGGCACAAAAACAATCAACAGTTACTGCTGGAAAATTATAAATAATAAGCATAACTCCAAAGAAGAGATATGAGAAGATTTCCTCCCATTTCATCCCTTTATAAAAGTGGGAGATCCAAGGGTATAGTATACTGCCTACTGTTTCTGTTCTGGCCAGCTACTCTAAGGGTCCTCCCCTCCCAGAATGATTCTTTTATGAAGGCAAATTCAGTCATCTTTTGCCTCAGTTCTTGCCTAGTCTTTATTTACTGAATGGGCATTGCCTCAGTAAAATTGAGACCTGGGAAAGACCTTAGCTTGAAAAGGCCAAAGTCCTCCACTGAATCCAGAGTCATGGCCAGTAGTAGTCTTGACCTATGTCTTGCCACTAGACTCCTATACCTCTGGAGGAAAGAATGAGGCTGATGACTGCACAGCTCAGCCTCACTTAAAACAAATTCACTTGCAAATCAAGACATCACAACACAACAACAAACAACATTACCACACATATTTTCAAACTTTTTGATGTATTAAGCAGTTTTGCTCATTTTTTCTCTTCTTTTAATATTTTTTGTGATATAGGATGCCTTTCTCTGGTAGGAGGGAGAGGAGGGATACTGGAAGAAACTATGGTAATGCAAAAATTCCTATTAAAATTTATCAAAATACATATTATATATACCTAATATATGAGCTATATTATCTTTCTCAAAGGTCACATACCAAGAGAATTGGAAAATTTTTATGTATATGTCTCTCTCTTTAATTATAACAGCACAGAAAAATATTCCGAAGTTTGGATGTAGAAGATTTAACAGAAAGACTCAAGAGTATACCAAATGCAGATTTTATCCATGGTAACTAAAAGTAAACCTAATTAAGCTGTAGTGCTACAAACAGAACAAAATTCCTACAAAAATATTATTTTCACACTCATCAAACCTTTCAGATGAAATAATTAAAAATAAAATCCCTAGAACTAAATGACTGCACGTAACTAATCTCATTCAGGTGCATTATAAAACTTTTTTTAACTGGTATTACTACTTCATTTACACATTATTTTGATTAAAAAAAAACAATGATGGTGACCAAAGGATGCTTTATAAAGAAACAAACATCATCTAGATTCATCTAGATCATCTAGACCTACTAGCAAGACCAATTAAATATCTTTTAAAAGTTCCATCCCATTCTCAACATCTTCTTCCAAAAGGTATAGTACTTCATATTAAATACTGACAAATCAGAATAGCTGGAGTTTAAACATCCCAATTCAGCCACTAACTTCTTTTTTAGCTTTAGGTGTCAGTTTTCTCATCTGCAAATTGAAGAGGTTAAAATAAAAATAGTCCTTTCCAAATCTGTAGTGTTATAAGTCTGTTAAAGTAAGCATTTTAAAGCTAAAAATGCCACCACATTATTTTAATGAGAGAGGCAGTGTGTTAAGGTGGAAGGCAGACTGAATTTGGAGTCAAAAGCTTGAATCCAGGCCATCTGCTATTTTACTAAGTTAGGCAAGACACAAGGAATGACAAGTTTTCTCATTTCTAAAACAAGGTGGAGCTGATCACTATGTTATCCTGAAAATTCTCCTCCAGCTCCAAAAGACTACATTCCCAAAAGACATAAGAAAACAATTTATTTACACAGGAGTTGCCCATTGGGTCACTGGTTTCCTTAAAGTTTCAACTCAAGCACCAATTTCTACACAAGGTCTTTCCAGTTTCAGAAGTTATTAGTCCTTGCCCCCAAGACTACAGTACATGTGCTTTTTTACATGATATTGATATATATATATATATATATATATATATATATATATAAACTAAATAAGTGCTAGTCTCTTTTGTTAATAAATGTGTGCTCCTTGAGGGCAAGAACTATTTCTCTTTCATCTCTATCGCTAGTGCTAAGAAACTGCTAGGCACCTCAGGTACTTAACATTTATCATATTTATTGACTGATAGCCAGCCAGTGAAAAGGATGAAAATTTTATCTTAGGGGACTTTTCCTCCAGTATCTAAAATGCTAATCCTTGAGAAAACCAAGTTCAATTAGAAAAGTATAAAGAATTAGATGGATAACATTAAAGGGGCTTCTTGGTATATTTTCAAGGACTTTGAAGATTAATGGCCACAGTTGTTTTTATTATGATGATGAATATTTTAATGAGACAACACATAAAAGGGAGTGGTGGCCTGGCAAGAGGCACGAGAGGGAGATCAACAAATCTACAAATATTTATTAAGATGTGCCAGGCAAAATAAAGTCCTTTGGGTTTTAAACCCTTCACAACCTGACTTCTTACTACCTTTCCAGTTTGACATTTTACTTCCCACCACTTCCTATGATCCAGGGATAGTGACCTATTAGTTGTATCCCAATTTCATGTCTTTCACTGGCTGTCCCACCTGCCCTCAACCAGTCCTACCTGGAATGCTCTTCTGCTTGCTTACTCCCCTTCAGAAATTCTTTCAAGTTCAAATTCTACCTTTTAAAAGAGGTCTTTTCTGATTCCCCACACCCAGAGCCCTCCCTCTGAGATAAGTTCCATTTATGCAGGGTATATCTTCTTTGTATATAGTCTCTCCCATAGAACTACAACTCCTTAAGTGTAAGAACAGTGTTTTTGTTTTGAGCTTAGCACAGTACCTAATACATAGTAACTGAGCTTAATAAATGTTGACTGTCTGTAGACATTGCCAACATAAATACAAAGAGTGAAATAATTCCTACTCTTAAGAAGCTTACATCCTAAAAGATGCCATAAGGTAGAAAATATGGTACCCGCTAAATAGATGGGTTTTTCACTAATCAGAACTGCATGGATTAGTTCCAAAACTGAATGACTTAGCACATCTAAGGCCTGGTTTCTGGAGGCCCAGGTCTGAGAACTTTGCAGCAGGGCAGCATGTCAGGATGAAACATAGTTGCAGTGCCAGAGTACTCTGGATAAAATGTGTTCTAACAGAACAGCACATCACTTTCACTCAAAAGGCAACAAAATTTCCTTAACCCTGAAAGCAAAATTGCCCTGTCACTCTATTTCGAAATTTCTTAGTCTCACAGTCTCTGACATTCTTGGTCTCTCTTTCTCTTAGATTCACTGCCTACTTAAGATAGATGAGACAAATGCAGAACAAAGATTTATAGAACCAAAGAACACTTTATATGGTAACAACAATAATATAAGTTAAAACAATGCTGAGAGACATCAGAAGTCTCAGCAATACAATCACCAATCTTGACTCCAAAGAACTGACAGAAAAACATCACAGGTGGGAGACCACGGGTGCAGAATGAAGCATATGTTACCAGATACAACTAACTTGTTGATTTGTTTTGCTTAACTTCTTTGTTACAAGGAAGAGGGAAAAAGGAGAAGGCACTGTAAAGTAACAGTGATGGGGACAGTGAACAGCATACACTGTCCAACCTAATTAGTGGGCCAATTAGTCTTATTTAACTGCTTCCTTTGTTATAAGATTGGCCTCCTCTTCTAAATGGGAAGGGCAAATTAAAAACTATGAGGTAAAAATGAAAGATATCAATATATGACATTTTTTTTAAAAGGGTAGTAAGTCAAGGTAACAAGAAACTCTGCTACAGACATGAAGCTGTCAGATACAGTTGCTTTGCTGGTTTCTTTTGCTTAAATAATTTTTTGTTGTTGCACGAATTGAAGGGGGATGAGGGAATTAAGAGGAAATATCTATACAGTAAAAACAAAAGGCAACAATAAAACTATTAAAACCAAAATAAAATTTATTATCATAACAACCATTCTCCAATAGGTAAATGATCGAAGGATATTGAACAATTCTCAAAAAAAAAGAATTGCATATCATTAATACCACATAAAAGAACACTTCAAATCACTACTTATAAAAGAACTGCAAACCAAACCAACACTGATATTTCACCTCATAATCTGCAAAATGGCAAATATGACAAAAGATGGAACTAGTCAATGATGGAGGATTTGTGGGATAAGCAAATTAATACACTGATGAAGCTATGAATCACTACAAATTTAGCAAGAAAATTTGAGGTTATTGCAAATAAGGTGACTAAAATTGTCCATTTCCTTTGACTAAAGAATCCCTAGTGGTGATACCCCAAGGAGGCTATTCACAAGAAAAAAATCTCTATATACACCAAAATAGCAGTACTTTTTGTAATAGCAAAAAATTGGAAACAAAGTAGATGCCCTTCAATTGGGGGAATGGCTAAACAAATTGTGGTACATGAATGTAATGGAATACTACTGTTCTATATAAGAAATGACAAATATGAGGTATACAGAGACACATGGGAAAAGCTACATGAACTGATGCAGTGGAGGAAGCAGACAAGACAACAACATACACAATGACTACAATAATGTAAAGAATCATAAAACAATCAACCATCGATGTTGCAAAATTACAAAAAATAAGCATGGCTCCAAAGAAGAGATATGAGACCTTCCCCCCACTTCATCATTTTACAATCTGGTTCATCAGTGTGGTACATTGCTCATATTTTCTGACTTTTTTGGAAGTCTGATCAGTTTTGCTAGTTTTTTTTTCTCCCTTTCTTTTTTTTCAACTTTAATATTATTTATTATATTGGGTACCTCACTGGGAGGGAAAGAAGAAATATGGGGGAAATTTTCAAGTTGTTAAAGAAAGGGCAAAAAAATGAGAATTATTTTTAAAATAAAATAATCAAGTAAAATCTACTATCAAATACAAATTCATAATAATCAAGAAATGCTCATAGAATTAGCTACATATTATTTTTTTAAAAATATTTAATTCAATAATAATTCAACCAACATTTATTAAGTACCTACTATATATAAAGCATTGTACCAGGTAGTGCGGATACAAAGACACAAACAAAACTATCTCTGTCCTCAAGGAGCTTACAGTTATGTGGGATAGGGGCAAAATACATATATAAATAAGAATAGCTCGCACCCACAGACTACATCCCAAACTTGCACTCACACTTCTGAGCCCTCAACAGTATGTTTCTCCTTAACAGTCAGTAAAACTTAGTTACTTTTAGTAACAGCATTTACTATGATAAGCATAAGCAAAAACAATTGGCATTAAACAATCCCTAGAAAAGTGTGGGGTACATACTCTCCCACAAATACACATATGTCCATGGGAAAACAATAATAATGTGAGACACACATTTAAGGAACCCATGTGGCCAAGGAGTAAATTCTGATAACAGAAGTCCTTTCTCCCTCCACAGAAGTCTCACTTCCTTTGGTGTGGCTCTCTACTGAGATCCCAGGATTTTCTTCTTTTTTTTTTTTTGGTCCCTTTGGTTAATTGTATTTATATAACTATGTCTGTCCTCTGCTTCTGATAGAGATGCTTCTGCTGCCATCAGACACTGAGTAATAGGGCAGAGGTTCTTAACCTGAGGTATCTAGGGGAGAGGAGGTATCTTTGGACAGTTTTCAGGAGGGCAGTGAACCTGGAAAAAAAATTAAATTTTTATTCTCACTAATCTGTTTTTCTCCTACAATTCTATATATACTTTATTTTATACATTTAAAAGTATTCTAATTCCCCAATTGATAAATGATCAAAGGATACAAATAGGCAGTTTTCAGAGGAAGAAATTAAAGCTATCTATAGTCATATGAAAAAATGCTCTAAATTACTACTGATCAGAGAGATGCAAATCAAAACAACTCTGTGGTACACCACACCTATCAGATTGGCTAACATGACAAAACAGAAAGATGAATGTGGCAGAGTTGGAACACTAATTCATTGTTGGTGGAGCTGTGAGCTGATCTAACCATTCTGGAGAGCAATTTGGAACTATGCCCAAAGGGCTACAAAAAATGTGCATACCCTTTGACCCAGCAATACCACTTCTAGGACCGTATCCCAAGGAAATCATAAAAATGGGAAAGGGTCTCACATGTACAAAAGCATTTATAGCAGCTCTTTGTGGTGGCCAAAAACTTGAAATCAAAGGGATGCCCATCAATTGGGGAATGGCTGAACAAGTTGTGGTATATTAATGTAATGGAATACTATTGTGCTATAAGAAATGATGACTAGGAAGACTTCAGAGAGGCCTGGAAAGACTAATATGAACTGATGTTGAGAGAAAGGAGCAGAAACAAGAGAACTTTGTACATAGCAACAACCACAGTGTGGGAGGAATTTTTCTGGTAGACTTAGTCCTTCATAGCAAAGCAAGGATCTAAAAAATTCCCAATGGACTTTTGAGGCAAAATGCCTTCTACATCCACAGAAAGAACTATGGAATTGGATCACAGAATGAAGCAGACCATTTACTTTTGTATTATGTTTTATTTTGTTTTATGGTTTCTTCCATTCATTTTAATTCTTTCTATTCAACATGACTAAGATGAAAATGTATTTAATAGGAATGTATGTGTAGAACCTATATAAGAGGGCACTCTGTCTCAGGGAGGAAGTGGGGAGGGAGAGGGGAGGGAGGGTGGGAGGGAGAGAGAGGGTAAAAAATCTAAGATATATGGAAGTGATTGTAGAACACTGAAAACAAAAGTTTAAAAAAAATAAAATAAAATAAATTAAAAAAAAAAAAAGCATTCTAAGAAGGGGTCCACAGGCTTCACCAGACCATCAAATGGGTCTGTGACACAAAAAGGATGAAAAACCTCTTTTCTAGGGACACTGCAGTCACCATCTCCCAGGATCTATGGGCTTTTCAAAACTCAAAAGATTACCATGAATCATGGGTATGTCTAATATGGGATACTTGTGCACTTAAGATCAGAGAAAAAACACACACAAAAGAAGCAGCCAGTCATGTGTTCAGGGCCACAAGAAGTCTAAGTGAAAAGCGTCCTTTCCATTCCCCACCTGACTTTTTCGACCAGCATGAAATAGTCCATATGCTTAAGTCAGAAAGAAAGAGAATCTCCTGAATCCAGCAACTTGCTTTTGTATAAGCCCAGAGCTCTGCCTATTTTACAGCCAATAAGATTAAGGATCCTCGTAATCATTGCATAATGCAAACCAATACTGCTCACAAAAAAGCAGGAAATAGGTTTCCCCAAGCTTCCATGCAGTCAACTAGAACTATGTACGGAACAAGCTACAAGGAATGGTCCCAGTAAGACAGTTTACCCACATTACTTGATAATAATACAGAAAAGTGAAGAGGGAGAGAATACTAATACCTATTGCAATCAAGGAATGATTCTTCAAGGCAGTAGTACCTGATTTGAGCCTTGTAGGAAAGTTAAGATTTGGTAAAGTGAAGATGATGAGGAAGTACTTTCCAGACTTGAAAGATGACTTGTATCATGGATTCATGGAGTCCAGAGAAAGAATTTTGAGTTCAAGTACTCTCAACTGGTTAGAATGTAGTTCACAAGGGAAGCAGTAAATAAGTCTGATAAGGTAAATGGAAATAAAGTAGGTAAAAGTGGAAGGGATTTAAATGCAAGGTAAGTAGTCTTCATTTTATAACAGGGACATTGGGGAGACACTAAGGGGTTGGTTTTTTTCCCCCCTAAGCACCCTATCTACAGGAATATGACTTAGGGAGTTTGAGCTGGATGGATTGTATAAGGGAAAGAAACTGGAAGCAGCAGTCCACAGAAGAGGTGCTGAAGACCTGAATCACAGCAGTTGTCTATGTAGAGGTAAGAGGTCAGATACCAAGAGATGCAGTTATTGAACAATGTCAAAATTTAACAACTGATTGGATTATAATGACAGAAACTGATGCCCTCGACAGAAATAAGGAAGTTGATCATTTTTTTCTTAAACATGTTTTTAATTGAAAATACTGCAAAAGTTTTACTCTTTATTCTGGATTATTTTTTTAACAGCATTAACTGATAACTTAAATGAAATTTCTGCCATTATTCTAAATCAAATGAAAACTCTGGAATGATTTGTAAAGTCTGCTAAAAAAATTAAGAATGATTAAGAACAGTAGAAGTGAAGTACAGTAAAAGATATACTAAAAGTATACTAAAAAGATACAGATGATTTCAATCAAGGCCTTTACTCCTCACTTAATTCATCCACCATTAAAAACTGGATATAAACTTTAAACATATTGCAATAAAAGGAAAAATATGAGAACAAAAAGTAGTATCCTCAATCATATACTACAGTATTAAAGTTTCTTACATGGAACACTATAACATTAGTAATATAAACAGATTATATCAATGACAAAAATTCCTATTACTTTGAAAATCACATATAACATTAAGAAAAAAATCAAGGCTACAGAAATTTTTAAAAAACACTTATCATAGTTTTAATGTTTGTTTCATCAAATTTTAATATCTCTAGCTCACTTATAGTAGGAATATCTGTAAAGAATTCCCCAAAATTCCCACTTTCCATTTCTATGTACTACGTTCATAGATTACTAAGCAATATTGTAAGTCTTAAAAAAAAAATGGGTTCATGGTATAAAAGTTGTTTCTTTTCCGACAGCTATAATTATTGTAAATATATTCTTAAGAGTTCTTTGGAAACCAAAACTCGGATAAACAAACAAGGCAGTAGGGGTCTAACTATATTAAATTTCAGCTCCTGAAAATGAAAACAAACGAGTTTAAACAAAGGGTGGTTTATGTCCCTGTAATACTTCTACCTCTTGATACACTTCTTGTTTGTTAATTCTCTACTCTTGTAAAGACTGCTTCCTCTCTGAGGTCATCAGCAACCCCAGTAATGAATGTTTAAGGGAAAACAATATACAGTATTTGAAATACTCAACTCTTTCCTACAGGCAATTCTAGTTGCTATAATCAATATACCAATGGAACAATTGTAAGACAAAACTATAGATATAAATCTGAAAGATGCTAGACAAGTCATCTATTCAATCACTTCATTTTACTGATAATGAAAGAATACTAGTGAGATTAAATGACTTGCCCAAGGTCAAAAAAGAGCAACAAGCATCAGAGGCAGAATTTGAACCTCAATCCTTTAACTCCAAAGTTGGCACTCTTTCCACTGCGCCACCCAAGCAGCACTTGAGAAAGCCAAAGCCAAGACACAGTTCATACTCTTTAAAAGGGGTCTAGTTATTCTCACTCATAATCTAGCTTCCACAATGTTATAGCATGTAGTATTGTTATCTTCATAAAAATACAAGATCTATCTGAAGTTAGGCTGCTTTATCATTCATATAACAAATAAATTTACATTACATTCTGGATATTTGTACTCTGTGTACCTTACTCTAAAGCTTTAGGTTTCCTATAGCACACTTTGAAAATTCTAAAAAAAAAAAAAAAATTAATCAATGAAGAAGGCATTTTAAAATACTTTACCATGTGTCACTTTAATTTGAACATCTATTCTTTCTCATGGTGGAAATTTCTAAAAATATTTAATATTAAATTCTGGACAACTGCCAATTTAGAAAATATTCAGTGCTCCAGCACTTTGCACAATGCCTATCATGTAAGAGGAATTCAATAAATGCTTGCTGACTTAGTTATTACTAGTCATCAAAATCTACATTATTTACAAAATAAAACAAACTATAGATGTATATTATAAAAACTAAGGGCAGAAAAGCAGTAATTTCAAAATTTCAAACTTCTTAAATAACTAAAAAACAATACAGCAATAAAGCTGTGCTAAGCCTTCTTTCACCTTATCAACCACTATCTTTTACGAGTAACTCACCCCCACTCCCTTCTATAACTTTGCTAAGTGAACAACAAATTCCTCTTTATTTATATTTAGTAAACACTATTTAGCCCAAAAAAGGAGCTTTAACAAACTATTTCCCTAAGGATTCTGGTCATTTCTACTAAAATTCAGAAAAGCACACCACAAGAATTTAAGGAAAATATCCATTTTTATTACATCAGAGACAGGAATTTTTTTTAATGGGGGAAAAGTGAGGACCACTACTGAAAATACTTTATACTGAAAAAAATTATCAAATTTTGGGCATCAGTATTTACTAGAAATATTTTAAATTACATGACTTTTCTCTTAAACATGATTCCATTTTACATACAAATGAAATAAAATCAACTATATTTAATATATAATCTATTAAAATTATTCTAAAATATAAAAGAAAAGCATGATCCAAAGTGGTACTATTTGCCATCGTTAAAATTCAATTTAAACATTCAAAATAGAATTACAAGACTCAATACTTAAATGACTTCCCTTGATTTTTTAATCACAACTTTAACAATTATCTCTGATATATTAATTTTTTTCCCCACTTTGCAGATAAGAAAGGAGAGATACTGGTATTAAACAACTTGCTCAAGACCACAAAGGAAAGTTAGCATCACTTTAGAAACATCTTATGAGGCACAAAGATCACCTTTGTAAAAGGACCTTTAAGTCCTGAAATGACTTCTCATTCTGCAATGATACCTACATATTTTTTCACTTCTTTCTTATGTCATTTTTCAATTCAAGCTTCAATCTCTTTTATCAAACTTAAGCAAAATAAAAAAGAAAAATCAGAAATGTCTTAAAAGTTATTATATTTATAAAAAATTAAGTGGATATATAGTTATCAAGTGATGTCAGTCTTGAGATGTCAATTAATAGAGTCCAGATAGTTATATAGAAATTATATACACAGAAATGTGAATTTTACTAATTTAATATCAACTACAACACTATCACTTTCCTAAAAATATGAAAAATGTTTTCAGTCCAGTGTTCTTCAGATGCTAAAGTAGCTAAAAAAACATGCTGAATGTTTTTCTAATAACAGATTCTTTAAATATAGTCTGTCATAACTTAAGAACAATTAACTGCTCTCATACTACTCATTTTCTAAATGGGAAAGAATACTTTTAACGTGGAGACCAATATTTAAAAGGCACATCTGATCAAAATGAGGTGATAAGTTTTATAGCATAAAGGTCACATGAAATACCAGTTCTCATCCTCCATCTAAGTAAGTATCTTCTTAGTCACAGCTATATTTAGAAGAATAAAGAAGACTCTAACCAGTTCAATCAAGATGATGCTACCAAGCATCCCTTCCCAACTCCAATCACAGAATTCTAAAAACATGCTGATTTATCGACCAAAATGAGTTTTTAAAAAAATACACACAAATATTCCCCTTTATTCATTTCATGTACTCTACTGTACACAGATTAATTTAAAATCCTCTGCCAAATCTGTAAGGCAGCGCTGACCTGATGTTAAACCAGTTATCTTAAATCCAATTTTACAATAATTTGAAATCTATCAGGCATTCAGGATAATTTTTCAACTGCTGCCAGTTTTTTTCAATTTCATATCTACCATGAACTTCACTAAAATATGTCCCAAAGGCTTTTGGGACAAGTTATTTTTGCCTTCAGAGAATTCATCCATCATCTATCTCTTCCTGCTGACCTGGAAACATAAACTCTACACGGCCTAGCCCTTAAATCTCACCAGAAAAGTCATTTAGTAAACTAGAAAATTTTCAGTGTTAAGAATGAAGTTACTCTCTTAATCCAAGTATAAAATATATGTATGCCTGCAAATTACAAAGAAGACAATACATTCATGAAAACTCTATAAAGGTATCAGACCAAAATCAAGCAGACTTACCCCATTCCAGGTACTCAACAATATTTTTCTCTCTTCTCAGTGGGGAATTATTACATTCATCATAAAGGCAGATGAGTATATCCAGCAATGTCTCCACACTGAAGCACTGCCCGTTGGTCTGAGCTGGCCCATCCAAAATAAACTGCTCCAGCTGCCTCAAACGCACTTCTCCAGACATGGTTGCTTCAATTCGTGTTGGTCGTCCTTCCAATTATTAGTACTATTTTTACGACTTAAACCTCACTTTTGAACATACGGTGGTTGTTTGGTTGTTTCTGTTTTTGTTTTTTTGCTTTGTTTTGTTTTGTTTTTTTAAGAAACCAGTAGTGATTTAAATGACTATCAGTGCAGTCCTGGTGCTGAATTAAAAACCCAACACGGTGACAACCTTCTTAACCTGTTCAATTTCTCATACACATTTTTAATGGGGCAAAGTTACCCCCAAAATATATAGATATAGATATATTTTACTGCATTTGGGGGAGGGGAATACATATAATTTTATATTTAAATAACAAAATAATAATTATTATAATTCAAAGTAAACAACCAAATAGCCAACGCTTCTTTTAAAAAAAATTCTCCTTCATTCAAAATTCAACTCATGCAACATAATCCTGAAATTAATCCCGTTGCATCATTAAAGAATAAAGCCCGATCTGCATCAGCAATCACTTGGGGGGAGGTGATAGAAAAAAGTGAGAAGAAAACAAAATGTGTCTCCAGAGGGAGGGGGAACCCCCAATCCTGCTGTAAATTCCCCCCACCCCACTTGGATAACGCCTCGGTGGCCAGGGTCTCCGGAGGCGAAGGCGGGGGGTGGGGTGGAGGTCTCCGGAGCAGTCTTTTTCCTCCCAAAGTCGTCTCCGCGCCCCCCCTAAGGCTTTGCAGTCATTCCTATTTCCGTGAGATTCCCAATCCAACTCTTCATTTTCTGCCCCCCTTCTCCTCGGGGGCTGCCGGAGCAGCAGGGAGCGCGGAGAGGGAGCGGGGTGCGATCGGTCCACCCCCGGCTCCCACGGCGGAGGGCTGGCTAACCCCACTGACAAACCCCCTCCATGGCTGTCAGTCAGGCCGAAGGGGCGCCGAGCTCGGGCTCCGGGGTCTCCCGGCTCCCCCCCGGCAGCGCCGGCCACCTCCTCCTCTTCTTCCTCCCTGTCCCCTCGGGGCCGTTTCCGAGGCTCCCAAGGCCCCCGACTGACGCGCGGACAGACGGAGGGACGGACGGACGGAAGGAAGGCTGGGGGCCTCTCGGAATTCAGAGGACCCAGGCGGCGGCTGCTCTCCCTTCTTCACGCCCCAGAGTTAAGGGCATCTTTCTCTGGGGGGAAGGGAGGTGGCTCGAGCAGAGAAGGAAAAGGAGGAGGAGGAGGAGGGGCTGAGGCTGGGGCCGCCGCCGCCGCTGCTCCCGCTGCCGCCGCCGCTGGTGTGAGGAGGGGGGCGGGGAGCTGAGGGAGCTGAGGCCGCCGCCGCCGCCGCCGCGCGAGCTCGCTCCCGACCACTCCCTTCCTTTCCCCCCGGCCCCCGCCCTTCCTCCTTCTCTCGCGCTCGCGCCCCTTCTCCGAGGCTCGCTGGACTCGGCCTTCTCCTCCTCCTCCCGCTCCCACTCAGCAGCACACGCCGGCGGCGGCGGGCGCGGAGGAGTCCGCAGCCAACATGGCGGCAGCCGCCACACACCCCTCCGCCCCCCACCCTTCCCACTCCGCCCCCTCCCTCCGGCGGCCTCGAGTCCGTGCGGAGCCCGCGGGGGCGCGGGCGGACGGAACCGGGGGCACGCGCCGCTGCGGAGCCGAGGGCCAGGGGGTGATGGGGCGCGAGCTGGGAGGGGGCTGAGGAGTCCGACCGGGGAGGTGGGGAAAGCGGGAGTCTGGGCGATGCTGCGGCAGCCGCTGCACGGCATGCAGGGATACGGGAGGACTGGGCGGGGGGAGGCCTCGGCGGCAGGAGGGGAGCCCAGCCGGCCCCTCGGCTTGGGAGGCCCCCAGGCGCGGGCAGCAGAAGCGGCGCCGGCCGCTGAGCCGACGCTGGCCGAGATTGCGTTCGATCGCCTCCCTTCCCGGGCCCCCCGGATTCCCAGCAGCTGCTTGGGGGGGGCCGCCAAACCGGGCACCCTCCTCCTGCGGCGATAGCACCCGCCTGGCGACCCCAGCGGCAGCCCCTCCCCGCCCCCAGCCGCTCCCACACCTACCCCTCGATTCTCCTGACCCCCAAATAAGGACAATTTCTTGACCGCTTCATGACTGTAAAAAGGAGGAAAGGAATATGCCTTTAGACCGTGCCTATTGTGGGCGAGGTCCTCTGCCAAGCGCCTCACGGATCTCGGGGGATCCTCACTGCCATTCGGGGTGCTAGGGGCCGTCCTTAGCCCCGTTTTACAGTTGAGGAAACTGAGGCAAACAAAGGGTTTTAAGAGTCTCCTGCGGGGTCACATGGCTGGTGAATAACATCTGAAGCTGGATCCTCCCTGAGTACTCTATTGTGTGATTTTCGAGGCAAAAAGAATGATGGAAATACAACTATATATAACTATCGAACTCCTACTGAGCGTGAAGAGAATTTTCTACTTCTTGATTCCTGAAAGTTGCCCGATTTGTCCCAGGACAAAGAGATGACACGCACATCTTAGCGATGTCTTGATATCCCTAGTCAGGATTGTTCCGTCTATTCTCTTATAACCCAATGTCAGCGTGAGGGTTTCACAAATGTGGGGGTCATTCATCCATAAATGGTGAGGACCCCCTAGGAGTAAAGCACTCGATAGCCTTAAGCCGCACCTGGTCACTGGCATGGCTAGTCCTAGAAGGTTTTAGGGAAAGGCTGAGGATTACAGATCTGTCCCTTTGCAAAATTTAGATTGATGTTGCCAATTAAAATTTACACAACTCAAGCATTTCTTCTCATTTTCAAAAGGAGAGATTTCCCCCTAACATCTGTTCTTATAACAAACAAGATGTACTTCTATTGTGTACTTATCCTGAAATTTTTTTTATCTACTCCTAGTAGATTGTAAGATCCTTGAGGACATGGACTTGTGTTATTTCTCTTTACTTTATATTCTTTATTTGCCTTCCTGTTATTCGGAGGTCAGTAACATCTGTTATCTCTCATTCTTGCTGGTCCACCATTTTTCATTGTACCTGTCATCTATAATATCTTTTGCACCACTTCTCAGGAGAAATTCATCATTATGATAGGCTATAGCCTACATACACCTACCATGTATCTTTCCATTGTCATTCTGGCTAGTTGTTCTAATTCTGCAGATATTGTGGCATTTAGTGATTTAAAACCATATAACATCACCTGAAGAATATTAGAATTAATTAATTAATTAGAATTAATTGGGCTTTTGTGGAATTGACAGTTTAGGATTACAGAAAGTGCTGTACCAAATGAAATCTGGTGGAATCTCTTCCTATTTCAGAGTGCTGAGGCCCAATTCTTTATCCATGCCCAAGACACACATTCTGATAAACCAATACAATACACTGCCCATCCGGCTGCTTGTACAGTCTGGGTCCCTAGGCAATATGCATTTTTCATACATCATTTTTCAAGTATGAATGGTTAAACTAATTTTTAAAATATCTAACAGCTACTTATTGTTTGTTGAATAAACTTTTTTTTCAAATAGTAAGTGATCTAATGTTTACATCTTTTATGTACAATTCCTCAGGAGAAGAATACTGTCAAGAAGCAAATATTGACAAAAGTTATTCAAGCTCCCCTACATAGCCTGAAATAATGCAAAAAGTCTTGGAATTTTAGCCAGAGGTCCTGGGTTTGAATCCCAGTTCTATTACTTCCTGTGTGACCTTGGGCAGGTCATTTTCTCTCCACGTCTCAGTTTCTTTTATAGTAAAACGTATCTTTGATCTTTTTATTTTTCACCAAAAAAAAGATTTCCCTTTTTCTGTATGTCTAGTCATACACGTTTACATTCTTGAAATTATATTTTCATCCTCCTTCCTTCATCCCCCACATCCAATCAATTGCCAAGTCCTATCAGTTTTATCTCTAAATATCTTTTGCATCAGCTCATGCCTTTATAATTTCTAGAGCCAACACCCTAGTTTAAGCTCTCATTACCTCTAAACTGCACTATTGCAAAAGCCTTCTAATCAGACATGGTGTATATATACATTCTCTTCCTGCTCTGATTCACCCTTCACATTGAGTCCTGATTAATCTTCCTAGTATACAACTCTAATCACAACATTCCACTATTCCAAAATTTCATGGCTTTCCATTGCCTACCAAATAAAGTACAAACTTCTTAACCTGGTACTCAAGGACCTTGACAGTCTCTCCCCAATCTACCCCCACAACACATATTTCACACTATTTTCCCTTAGGAACCCTACCTCCCAGTCAAACTCCTAAGTTGTTTCTCAAACACACCCCATCAATCACTCAACAAGCATTTATTGAGCACTTACAGTGTGCTAGATGCTAGATGATACAAAGACAAAAATGAAAGAAACGGTCCCTGTTCTCAAGCTTTCATTCTATGAGAGGTTATCCAGGATCACATAAACTATGTGATAATATCCCATACTTTCTTGCTCTGCACTCTTGCTCTTGCTCTGAACTAGATTAAAATCTAACTGAAAATGTTTTATTAAAAAAAACACGGATTTGTGGGGTTTTAAGTCAATATCTGTTTGCATTTGAGTTTGACACCACTATACCTTTGTTCATATTGTTCCCCACTCTTGGAATGGTCTTCCGTCTTTTAAAATCCTACTCAACCTTTAAATCCCAGCTCAAATGCCCTCTCCTCCCTAAAGCCTTCCCTGATAACCTGATAAGAGAGAAAGCATGAAATAGCAGATAAAACACTAGATTTGGAGTTAGGAAGAACTGTGTTTAGTCCTGCCTCACAAACATCACTAGCTTGTATGACCTGGAGCAACCCTTCTGAATCTATTTCCTCATCTGTAAAATGAGGGGTTTGGGCTCAATTACCTCTAAGGACCCTTCCAGCTTTAAATCTATAATTCTCTATGATATTCACTATCAACTGATAGTAGACTCACCTGGAGTCATGGCAGTCTTCTTTTTTCTGCACTTACATTCTAATTTATATTATAGTTACTTGTGTATGTCCCAATTAAATCAGATTAAAATGTAATTGGGAAATGTTTAACAAAATAAATAAAATTACAATACAATGTAGATAATGTTAATTTGTGATTTTTGAAGTCAACATGGACCAGCAGGGATCCATTTCTATTTGAGTTTGACACATTGGTATATACTGTGACCATGATTATGTGTTATTGGCCCTTCTCTATTCTAAATTTCTTGGGTGGAAGAGTAACATCTTGTTTTTTTATTTTTCCTTTGTGTCTAACACAAAGCATAGTGCATAATGAATGAATAAGAGAAAAGAAGTTTAGTCTTTTCCTTTAAATAATCTCCCTTGGTCTAAGTAAGCTCAGATATATTGTCAATATACTCCTTACATATGATGAATCCCTTGACTATCATGGTTAAGGATCTTCAACACTCAATTATTTAGAACCAAGATTTTTTTTTTCAATTTTTTAACATTTTTATTTAAAGTTTTGAGTTCCAAATTCTATCCCCCCTGCCCCTCTCCCAAACAATCAGATATTTGCATATACATGCAAATACATAAAACATTTCCATTAGTCATTTCGTACAAGAAGACTTGAATAAAAGAAAAAAAAATGAAAGAAACAAAATGTAAAATAGCATGCTTCAGCCTGTATTCAATCAATATCAGTTCTTTCTGATACTGGATAGCAGATCCTGTCTTTTAGAATTCGGAGATTGTCTTGGATAATTGTATTGCTGAGAATAACTAAGTCATTTACAAGTCAACATTCTCTTGGTTCTGTTCACTTCACCATGCATCAGTCCATGTAAATCTTTCCAGGTTTTTCTGAAATCATCCTGCTTGTCATTTCTTATAACACAATAGTTTCATCTGATCATGAAATACAACAATAGTAAAGAAAAAGTTTATTATGTCTTCCAGGATAGTAAGATCCCTAACCAATCCAGTTAATAGTAAAGATCCAATGGGCCCCCAGTGGTCAGTCCCCTAACATTTAAAAATACTACCAAGAATATTGTTGATGAAAAGTTGGTAATAAAATTGGCATATTGCCTGTTCTCACCCACCCAAGCTTATTAACACTTGGGTACTACCCACAGACCAGTATGATATTGGTTGCTAAATACCTTTCCTGTATTCTTTAAGGAAAATGGAAAGGATTCAGAAGAAACCACATGGAGAAGTAAAGGATTTAGAAGAAAGCACAAGAAGGAAACATTAGGCCCCAAGAAATTTTGGTTAATTCAAGTTCAAAGGAACTTAATAATTTACTACCCACTAAATGCATATTGTGTAGGTGTTATTTTAAAGGCTCTAGTTCAAGAGCCAGGATCTGTGAACACATTTGTTAAATGAGAATGGTCCTAAGCCAAGGAAGTGGGAAGGTGTATAAGCATAACTAACAACCAAACAACCCCTACGGTGCTTGAGGGCCATTAAAGAAGACTTCCTGGAAAACTACACAATAGTGTTTCAGGGGACAACGAACTGGAAAAGGTACCCTTTGTGCAGCATCTCTTGGGGGTCTAGGGTTTAAATCTATGTCACCGCACAGCTATGGTTTGTGTACTCATATTAAAATGTATGAAGAAATGGGAATTGAGTTGATCTTTCCAGATGAGAGGAACATAAGATGGAAAATGAAGATGAGGAAAAAGGAAGGCTGTGCCAGGGGATAGTCCAGGGACAATAACCTGGTTGCCCATCATGCATTCTTCAGCTCATCTTATCCTTGAATACAGACATAATGAAAGCAGTAAACAGCAATCAATCAATCAATATTTATTATAGCCACTCCCATCCAGGTCTACCTTGTTATATTTCTGACTCCAGAATTGTGGGATCTGACTTAGAAATCATAAGGCCAAGGTCAAGTTGAGAGCCAAATCAAACCTAATAACAGAGTGGATTCCTAAGGGAAGCACAGACCACTACAATACTCAATTTCAGCTCAGCTGAAAGGTCACCTGACTAACCTTTGGACAGCCTATGTTCTCCTTTCTCATCTCTGCCTATTTCCTTTGCTTTCAGTCCCAACGAAAGTCCTGTCTTCTATGTGAAGTCTTTCTCAACTCCTCTTAATTCTAGTGTTTTCCCTCTCAATTATTTCCTATTTATCCTGTGTATAGCTTGCTTTTACACTTTTTGTTTATTTGTTGTCTCCCTCATTAGAATGTGAAGACAGAGACTACTTTTTGTCTGTTTTTGTGTCACCAGCACTTACCACATTTCTCGACACATAATAGGCATTTAATAAATATTTCTAGTCATTTAAGAAATATTTCTAGTCTAAAAATGACTGACCATGCATATACTTAATAAATATTTCTAGTCATTAAGAAATATTTCTAGTCTAAAAATGACTGACCATGCATATACTACCACCACCTGAGAAAGATGCTTCAACAAGCATCCATGCACATATACCATACTTCTGGCTACTAGTCAATATATGAGACAAAGAGAGAGAATGAACCTGTGATTTTATTTGGTATAGAGAACTCCTACTAACACAGATCAGCACTATGTCTACAATGGTGTCTTAACTGCTTAGACCAGTGGTGTCAAACTCAAACAGAAATGGGGGCCACTAATCTAAATATAAGGGTTCTTTTGGACCATATATTGACAGTTTTAAAATATAATGTTATATTTTACTGTATTTTTATTTATTTTGTTAAATATTTCCCAATTATATTTTAATCTGCTTCAGTCACACTGAGAGTTCTGCAGACAATCCTAGAGCTACAGGTTTGATGACTCTGTCTAGACCACTGAGAGATTAAGTAACTTGACCATGGTCATATAGCCAGTATATGTCAGGATCAGGACTTGAATGCAGATCTTTCTGGTTTTGAAGCTGGATCTCTATTCACTGGAGCAGGGATAGAGAACCTGTACTATTGTACTGCCTTTCAGAGATATGTATTTCACTGCATAATTGTCATACCCTGGGTGTTTTGTATTTTTGTTTTTTTTCCAGTTCAAAAATGGTTTGTAACCTTTCATTGCATAAAAGTCCCATGACATAATTCTGTTCTTCATACTACTTAATGGTAAATGGAGCAGCAATGTATTTACCAGTAGCATATGGATACACATTTATTTCTCAAACGTTTTGAGCCCTGAACCTAGAATTCTCAGCACACAGGCATTGTCAGTATTCAATTTTAACATATGTTCATGAGTATTCTGTGCATCCTAATCTTTCACCAAAGACAGTTTAGTAATAAATTATTTTTAAACAATACTGGCACAATTTTTTTAAAAGTTTCATATAATGGTTGCACCCTACCTTTTTTGCAAAAATTGGCATAAAATATGCTATGATTATGCATTGAAATAGGCTACCTATTGCTAAGTTTTGTACAGAGCAGGATGAAGAAATCCATCTAATCAGAGGTAGGTAGAAAGAGCTGGAAAGTACCGATGATATTAATCAATAACATTTAGTGAATGCCTACAGTGTGCCAGATTAAGTTCGAATCACTTTTGTGAAATTAGAAAAACTCCATCAGTGCAACACGTGAATGACAGTATACATAGCAATATTATAATTTGTGCTTGACCAGAACCACAAAAATCAATGGTGAACACAAGTGCAACACCAAATAAACCAATAAATTATATTTAGGATGGCAAAGTCTTAAAACAGAAACCAGTCCTGCTTTTTTTTTCTCATTTTGGTTTCTATCTTTGCTTCTTCTTAGGAAGAGGAGGTTTTCAGAAGAATGATTGAGTATAAATAAGTCACTTAAAATTTCGTTCACAGAAGGAAGTCCCTTAATTGGTTGGTTGGTTGGTTGTTAAAATATACCAAACTAGGAACTCTTTCACTAGTTGAAGAGGAGCTCACCACAACATTTTATCTGGTTTGCTCAGTTGATTAATTAGCCATGCTAAGCTCACTTGTTTATATTCTGTTAAAACTCTGTAAATTCTATGAGTATCCTCTAAACTCAGTCCCCTCTAAACTGGTCCAACTTACTCTGCCTATTAATGCTGCCACCATTTGAAATTTTATCTTAGCTTTATATTTTAAAAGCAAACAAAACTACACTATAAAGGGAACTTAAAAAAAAAAAAACAAACTTGGAGCTAAACAGCTCCTATTTCCTTTCTCACATAGGTAATCCTTTTCCTTAGTCCCAGGCTACATCCATATCTCTGCTATTCTTGAAGTTGAAATTATAAATGAAAAATAATGTGCAAATATAACAAAATATACTGTCTATGGAACATTTAACAAACTAATCTATGGTCAATAAATCAAAAAGCATTTAGTAACAACAAATATATCAAATCTATATAAATATATATAGTGCTACAAAAATCTCTTTACAAATTCTTTTATTTGATCATCAAAATAAATTTATAAGGTAGAATTATTATATCCCCATTTTGGGGAAGAAGAAACTGAGTTTAGGTGAATGATGTTAATTGATTTATCCACGATCACTCAGCTGATAGGAATCTGCGTCAAACTAAGTCAAACTCAAACTGAATTCAAACTCAGGTTTTCCTGACTCCACATGCAGCACCCAATGCACTAAGCCACGAAGCCATAATCTAGATCTTAAGGTTACAAAGACAATAATGAAACAGTCTCTGCCTGCAAGATGTGGAATAGAATGAAATAATATTAATTACTTACTATGAGCTTAACATTGGGCTAATCTCTGGAAGTACAAATGTTGAGACAATCCCTTATCTCAAGGAACTCATATTCGAATCAAGGGAGAAAATACATGTAGGAGGGTTCTTCTAGGGTAGAAAGATCAGGTTGTCCTCAGGGTATATCAGCAAGAATGGAAGTACCTAGGGATCTAGTGGGCAAAGAAGCATGACAGATAGTTAGATCCAGTGAACCTTTGGGAGCAATGGCTGGACAGATGGCACTTTACAAATGACCATTGAGAAGGGGGTCCCTAGGGTTGGAGAAGAATGGGACTCTGAGTTTTCTTAGGCAGGAGTGGGAATTAGAATCAGCAGTCAGCCAGGAAGAGACACCCAGAACCTGGTGTGAACAGTGTACTGGAGACTGGGACTGGGGAGAAGATTCTCCAATTCCTCAGTGCCTACTATTACAGGAGGGAAACAATACATGCATAAATAAGTGCATACAGAATATATATGTAGAGGCCCCTTGCTGATGAATGATGAAGAAGCCTTTCCTGTTGGCCATGAAGACTCTCTTGATTGTCTGTTGAGTGGGAATTCTAGGGGTATAGCAAAGAGGCAAACCAATTCTTTAGGATTGTGAATGATCATAGATGTGCATGCTCTGAAGTCTAAGTGGGTAACTGCATCAGCAAGACATACTGCTCATGCTCATAAGTGCTGGGCTTACTGGCCAGTCCCCTCCCCTTTCATAATCATGCCAGAATTCTGTATTATTTAGTGCTCCACTTCTATGTGGGATTAAAAATACCTATTCAATATCTGATTCATGTTTGTACTCTGGGTCCCTTTTGAATATCCTTCCCCCCACCCACCCACCCCCGCCACTGTTGGAAAGGGCTCCTTATATCATAGCCAAAAATAGAATTGTTCCTCAGAAATGTGAGGGGGGGGCATAGAATTGAGTCTGGGAGTCTAATTCACCTACTTAGGAAACAGATGACTTCGACCAATGAACCAGGGCAAACTTTGAGAGCAAGTAAAGGACAGGAACTGGTGAAGAAAGCCAGCTCCTATGACTTCAACCCAGTAGTACCTGACTAGCCTAGATACAATACAAAACGAATACCAGATCATTTGGGGAGGGAGGAAAGTTTTCCTGCAGAAAGTGGTGTTTGAATGGAGTCTTGAAGGAAACTAAGGATTCTATGAGGTGCAGGTAGAGAAGAAATGCATTCCAAGGATAGAAGACTATCAGTGCAAAAATATGGATATGGGAGATGGAAAGAGCAAAAGGTCAGAGTAGCTGGGTCATAGAGTTTTGGAAGAGGAATAATGTACATGGTAGAAAGGTAAGTTAGAACTGGGCTGTGAAGGGCTTTGTGCATTCAAAAGAGGAATTTCTATTTTATCCTAGAGGCAAGAGAAAGTCAATGAAAGTTTTTGGTTTTTTGGGGGGTAGGTTTTTATTAATATTTAGTGTTACAGTCAGACTTTAAAAACAATCACTATGTTGATTGTTTAGAGGATGGAGTAGAGAAGGAAGAAACTAAAGACAGAGAAATTCTTTTGGAGGCTATTGTTTTCATTCAAACAAGAGATAATGAGGGCCATGTGAATAGAGAGAAGGAGTCAGGTGTGAGGGATATTGTAGAAGTAGAAGCTGATTAGTGATGTGGGGTGAGGGAAAGTAAGAGACTAAGGATGACACAAAGTTATGAATTTGGGAGACTGGAAGGATGGTATTATCCTAGACACAGAAATAAAGAAGTTTGGAAAAAATGGGTCATCTGCCTATGTTCTTTGGAAAAGCCTAGTCATTATGTCCCTACAAATTTATCATCAGAATGATAATGTGTATCTATCTCTCACTAGCAATATGTGTGTGTGTGTGTGTGTGTGTGTGTGTGTGTGTATATACTATAGAAGAAGGTACAATTGACTTGGATTCAGAAGATGTGAATTCAAATTCCAGTTTAAGAATTTAGTAGCTGTGGCACCTTGGCAAATCATTTCACCTCTTTGCATTTCAGTTTATTCATCTGTAAATAGGGATAATTATTTTACCTACCTCACAAGGTTATTGTGAGGAAAATGTACTATATAAAGTGCTATATAAATATGAGTTACTCTTATTAATCCTTCATTATTATTTTGTATACTGTAGGAGCTTAATAAATACCTCTTGAATGAATTAACAAATGAATGAGTACAACCACGGTGTACATGTATTTCCCAAGATATTGGTGGCAGCAGTGGCAAACTCTAGTAGCTCTTCTTAAATTGAGGATCACCTGAGTGTGGAGTATGCAAAAAATTTAGCAACACTAAAAAGTTTCTGAATGTGAAATGAACAAAAATCAATTAACAATCAAATACATAATGCATTCGAGGTGTTTCTGGCAGCACCCACCCATGTTGCATCATGAAACTTCACTGTAGCCTTGGTTCTGAACATGAAGCAGGTGCACTTTGCACTGCACCTTTCCTCATGCCATGCAACATCAACAAAAGCTGCCAAACCAGTAAAAAGAGTCAGGAGTGGAAAAAGTTTAAGAAGCCCTGTTCTGAGGGGTCTTCTGGGGAAACCTATTTCCTTGGATCAGCTTTTTCCACCCTGATTAAGCAAGACCCTTAGAATGATGAGAGTTCGTGTATAAAGCATGTAGTAATGTAGAGGATACTGAATTCAGGAAGACTCAAGTTCAGATTCTGTCTCAGATACACTGGCTGTGTGGCCTTAGGCAACTCATTTAACTGCTGCCTGCCTCAATTTCCCCATCTATAAAATTAAGCCAATAATAGCACCTATCTCCAAGGATTTCTGTGAGAATAAAATGAAGTGATATATGTAAAGTGATTTGCAAACCCTAAAGTATTATATAAATGCTGGTCATTAATATTATCATTGTTACACCAGGCATTGTTTGGGGTACGAGGGATACAAATAAAAGAATGAAATAACGCCTACTCTTGAGAAGTTACCATTTTTCCAGGAAGATAATATAGACACAACATCCTTATTTCAAACATGGGATAAGTAATAACTTAAATAGGGATTAGTAATAGATATTGACTTATTTGCTACACACACCTGCTTTGATACTCTGAAGGTTAGGTGCAGTTCACCTTCCTTCCTGACTTCTTAATTCTTACCCAGCTATTCTCATAAATAATTCATGGAGTATCTACCCATTACCCTGGGGTCCACCCTCTGATTCTATATTTCACAGATAGCACTTGGCTATGCATTTGTCATCCCGTACTCCGACTAAATGTCCACCAGCCCACTTTCTTTTTCAATTATACATGTTCCAATCATGATATGACTGTTACTCAAGTTCTTGAGCACAAATCATAAATGGTAATCAGCTGCACCCACTGAAACCTCCTAGGCATCTCTCCTTAATACCTCATAATTAAAAAGTCAAAGTAAAAGACTTCTTGTGAGATATTGTTGGGAGACAGATGATGGGAATTCTCTTTCCTAGATATAACTCTAATTCCACTATTGATCACAACCAATCAGCTAGACTAAATAGTGTTGTCTAGCCTTGAGAAGAGAAGCTAAGGTGATTTGGGTACATCTGTCAAGTATACAAAGTACCTTGGCAGAAATGCTTTCTATGACCAACTCACCATATCTGGAGAGCAGCAAGCAGAAAAAAATAGAGTTCTGTTAAAAGAGTAGGGATTATTTGAGGCACAATGAGAGTATGTCAATGGAAAAAATAATAAACTGCCAAAATGAACCAACGAAGGCAATTATGAAGAGATGGTAGAGGGAAAATGAATCAGGATCCATAAGATAACCCTGATTCTTTCCACTCTCTATTTGTCCTGATTCCACCTGTTCTTATAGAATAATATTACTTCTGACACTTGGCATAACTGCCAGTGGCCCAATAGGAAATGTAGGAAACTCCATTTGCCTTTAATTCATTCAAGACAAAGTTGGAAAGAACATTCAATCTCTCTCTGCCTCAAATTCCTCATTTGCAAAATGGAAAGAACATTGTACCTACCTCAAAGGGCAATTTGGAGGCTCGAATGTGTAAATGTATCCAAAGCACTCTAAAACCTTAAAAAGTCACGCGAGTGTTAGCTTACTGTCCTTATTTCTGGTTATGGGCTCCCCCTCATCTTCCTATATGACCCTAAATTGTTCTTTACTTCCATTTCCTTGCCACCGTGACTCTCCGGATATTAGATATTCCTTGGAATAAGGATATCACCTTTCCTTCCCTGAGTTTCCAGAGTGTATGTGTGTATGTGTGTGTGTGTGTGTGTTTTCATATATGTATGTGCCTGCATACATATGTACTTACTTGCTTTGTCAAAAGGCAAGCCTAAAAAGGCCAAGGTCTCTCAGTGCATCCTGGGCCATCTCCAGTCATTCTGATGAATATCTGATCACTGGATTCCGAGGGCTCTGGAGGAAAAGTGAGGCTGGTGACCTTGCACAGCCCTCCCTCACTCAAAACAAAGTCAAGTGCAAGCATATCATCATTTCTCTGATTTCATGGTCTTCTTTGAAAATGAAGGATGAACACAAAACTGCTTTGTACATGTATGCATATGTAATTATATGTATATCCCACACACATGCATATACATACGTACATATAGGTATATGTATATGTTTGTATGTGCATAATTTTTTACATATATGTATAAGATACGCATATGAAACTCCTTTTCATGCACATATCATCCAGTCAAAGAGGTATTATTTTTGTTTCTAGCCTAGGACATTCCATCTTCTGTCTCCATGCCTTTGTACAGGTGTTCACCTCATTTGTAGAAACATCCATTTCCTTTTTACCTCCACCTCTTCAAATCTTTAGTTTCCTTCAAAGCTCAGCTCAAGCATCTCCTATAGGAGGTCTTTCCTGGCTCCTCTCTCCAGCTGCTAGTGCCTCTACTCTAAAATTATCATGTTTCATTTTGTATATTATTTTAGAGAATGCTAGGAGTCACAATGGATGCAGGGCTAAACCTGGAAACAGAAAAAGCCAAGTTCAAATCCAGGCTTATGTACTTACTAGCTGTATGACCCTGGGCATATCACTTAACCATTGACTGCCTCAGTTTCCTCATCAAATGGGGAGAGTAATAACACCTACCTCATAGGGTTGTTGAGAGAATCAAATGAGATATCTGTAAAGTGCTTATCCAATGTCTCCCACATAGTAGGTACTTAATAAATGCTTGTTCCCTCCCTCCCTCCTTTCCTATTATGTATATATCATCTCCTCCAATAGAATACAAGCTCCTCAAGGGCAGGGATTTTATGTTTATATCTTTGTATTTCCATTGCCAGATAAAAATAGGTGCTCTGTTAATTGATCAACTTTCTAGTGCTGTAGTCTACAAGTTCTTTGTGATGACTCACAGAGCAGCTTCCAGAGCAGTCTTCAAGAAGATTCATTAGTTTAGCACTTTGATGGATCAGTCTATATAGGCATCTCCTCTACTGTTAACATCACAACTCAATTATGCCTTATTTTGTGTAAGTCTTGTCCATGTCCTTTAATATCCTCCATCAGGGATCTACTCAACACACTGAACATATTCCTCCAGTTTATTTTTTAATATTTTGTTCTACTTCTTTCAAAATTTGTAGGTATCAATTAAACAATCAAATTGAGAACTTAATATCTCTCTTCCTTGCTAAATAACTGGACCTCCTTTTCCGGTCATTATCTAGTCTCACCATTCATGCTGAGTTCCTCCAGAGGGATGGTATTCTAATGGCTTACCACTAACATTTTATGATTTTTAAGTATCTTAAATATGCCAAAAAAATAATTCCACATTATTTCTACCGAGGAAAGGAAGGTAGCAAGTATTACTGAATATGCTTAATAATTAAGATAAGGAACAACTTAGTATAAGATATTGAAGGCTGGAGAAGGAAATAGTAGCACCCTCAATGTGTATAGTTTGGGGAATTAAGCAGGATTAGCTTGATCTAAGCCAAACTAGGCAACAGCCTAACCAATATGAGAGAAGGTGAAGGTTACCTCTCTGTAGATATAAAATGTTTCTGTGTTGTGACTGCTGATAAAGCTTTTTTCCTCAATATTTTATTTTTCCCCCAATTACATGTTTAAAACAATTTTTAACATTTTTTTTTTAAATTTGAGTTTCAAATCCTATCCTTCCCTCCCTTGTCTCTCTCCATACTCCCTGAGACAGTAAGCAATCTGATATGGGTTATATGTGTGTAATCATGTAAAGCTTTTCCATATTAGTCATTATGTACAAGAAGACTCAAACAAGAAAGGGAGAGAGAAAGAGAAAAAATAGTATATTTCAGTCTACATTCAGATAATATCAGTTCTTTTTCTGGAGCCAGATAGCATTTTTCATCAGGCTCCTTTGGGGTTGTCTTGGATCATTGTATTGCTGAAAACAGCTAAATCATTCACAGTTGATCATCATACAATCTTGCTGTTACTGTGTATAATATTCTCCTGATTCTGTTCACTTCACTTTGCATCAGTTCCTATGTCTTTCCAGGTTTTTTCTGAAGTCATCCTGCTTGATATTTCTTATAACACAATAGTATTTCATCACAATCTTATACCACAACTTGTTCAACCATTCCCCAATTGATGGGCATCCTCTAAATTGCCAACTCTTAACCACCACGAAAAGAGCTGCTATAAATATTTTTGTGTAAGTATGTCCTTGAAAAAGCATTTTGTCATATCAAAGGAGAAGCCATCAAAAGTAAATAGAGTCGAACTAACATAGGAGAGATTCCTTTTGGACATGAGGCTAAAATTAATTGTCAGGATGATTTTAAAAGTCAGAATCAGCCTCTAAGAGAGACTGAAGAGTCATAAAACCTCACTATCATTCCTAACATTTATATAATCGTTACTATGTGCTAGGCATTGGAGTAAGTTCTTCACAATTGTTATCTCATTTGACCCCCACAACAACTTGAGGAGGTAAATGCTATTATTATGCCCATTTTACAGATGAGGAAACTGAGGCAGACAGGTGAAATGATTTGTACAGTTAGAGAGAGAGAGAGAGAGGGAGAAAGAGAGCGCGAGACTGCATTTGAATTCAGATGTTCCTAATTTCACACTTTATCCACTGCACTGGAAAGCATCTCATGGGCTACCTAGTCCAAGTCATGTCTGACTAAGAATCCTCCTCTTCAAAAACCCCAACTAATATTCACCCAGTCTTTACTTAAAGACTTCTAGTGATAGGGGAACCAACTACCGTCCATGACAGCCTATTCCATTTTTGGAAAGCCCTAATGGTTAAGAAGTTTTTCTGACATCTGCCCCTTCACTCATTACTCCTGGTGCTGCCTTCTGGGACCAAGAAGAATAGGTATTGTCCATCTTCTACATAATACCCTTCAAAATCTTGAAAACAACTGTTTTATTTCCACCTCCATCCTACCTTCAGTCTTCTTTTCTCCAAGTTAAACATCCCTGATTCCTTCAGGTACTTTTTCCTATGGAATGAATTCAAAGCCCTTCACTACTTCTAGTAGCCCTCCTCTTGTTATTCTCTGGCTTATCAACATTCCCACCAAATCATGGCTGGCAGAGTCCTCTACTCCCAAAGATATGAGAAAAGTATAGGACCAGATGGCTTTAAAAATTCACCTGCCAGAAGGCAAGGGTCTGGAACAGATGCTCTCACCAGGCCCCTCTCAGCTCTAGGATTCGATGCTGCTATGTTGGAATGGGGACTAATTAAACTCTGAAGTCATATGGTAGAATGAGTGATTATGTTTTGGTAACAGACTGTGACCTCTCTGTGACCCAAAGGACCGCAGCATCAGCACTTACAGTCTAAGTGAAATAAGGCACAGTCAGCTATATTCCTTATAATAAGAACTATCATTAAAAAAAGCAACAAGGCATAAACCAATGAATAGTGTGGTATCAGGAATACACCAGATATTCATGAAAATAGGGAAGTGAAATTTTAAGAAGCTAAATAGAAGAAAGCATTTTGCAAAAGGTAGGAAGCTTCCAGGCTAACATAAGGTTTGATCAGATGGCTGCAGTTAGCAATGTAGTCTCAGAAAGGATCAACTAGCCATTTTTCTTCGTTGATTCCTGTCACCTGGAACATTAGCTTCGTCACCACTTAAAACTTGTGTACTATGATAATGCATTATTCTATATGAAGGACTGATGCACCATTAATGGGGACATGGATTTTGAAGCTGGCTTTCCTAGCAATGAAGGTAGGTTTTTCACACTCTCATGTCCGTTCCCTCTTCTGGGGAAGGCATATTTCTTTGAAGAGTATTTTGGATTCAGAGAAATAAGAGATATCTGGGAAGCAGTTTTATTTCGTGTGAAAATAACTTGTCCTTATAAAACATACAACCTTGACATCATTAGAACTATCCTTTAGCCAAACAAGTTAACAAGGATCAAATGAGATAATACATGTAAAGTACTTTACAAACCTTAAAGTACTATATTAGTGCTAGCTATTATTATTACTTAGAAAATTGTATCCTTTCTTGGCAAGTGGATACTTTATGAAAGGTTTTCAATAAACAATAATTAGTCCTCAACATAGGAACAAACTCATTATACATTTCCTGAAGGAGATCTTTATATACACCCACATATCTATATATATAATTTATATCTATATCTATGTATAAATGTATACATAATAAGGCAAGGGAGTCTCACTAACTCTACGGACACTGACTTGAAGGGAGAGGCAGCAGTATGGGACTAGGGGAAGTTTACTGAAAAGCAGGGTGAGTTGAGAGAATGTCTCTGGGAACTTTCATGTCTTGTCCCCAAAACAGAGATTATGAATAGGACAGAGTCCCACTCAAAAAC
This sequence comes from Potorous gilbertii, assembly GCA_028658325.1. NCBI lineage: Eukaryota > Metazoa > Chordata > Mammalia > Diprotodontia > Potoroidae > Potorous > Potorous gilbertii. Next base: position 576,679,563 of record CM053770.1, on the reverse strand, counting down.
CCAACTTATTCTCAAAGTACTTCCCCTACTAGTTTACCCTATGGCTCGAAATTCCCATGAGTAATTCTAGACTGAGCTAGGGGTAATGAACTTTGGTCCTGACCTAGAGGCTGGATTCAGCCTTCCATTTGATTCCATCTTGTTCCCAAAGTTCAATGGATGGAGTTGTCAGAAACCTAGAAAAAGATTAGCCCCTCCCCATCCCTTTGGGATGCTGTGAAGACACTGTTAAGAGTGGAAGCATTTAAGGATAAAAAGCAGTTTCAGAATTAAAATGACTAGTTAGTCAATGAGTGAAAATTTAGAAGGGAAGTGATAATACTCTGAAGCTCACAATTTCAATCAATAATTATAAGAAAATAAAAATAATTTATCTGAGAAACACTTTAGAACATACTGAGCCCCTCTTTCCCACCATCCTCTCCTTCTCTTTCATCCTCCTTCACTTTTTCACTTTGCAGACTCACTCTTTTGTCTCTCTTCCCTTCTCTTGTGTTCCTCTCTTTCCATTTCAGCCTTCCACTTATGTTCAGTTCTCCTTTTACAGATTATAACGTGAAATTGAACTATATTCTTAAATGTTTCCTGTATTCATTGAATAGCATTTTATTTTTACTCTAGGAGAAAAATGGTTCTATGCTGGTGAGCAGGGTTATCAATCACTCCAACTCAACCCAACCATTTTCTAAGTCAAGCTATTCCTCCCCTTCTGCATGACCCTCTCTCCCTTCTAGGACAGAGGGGCTTTCCTTCTGAATCAAATGGCAGGGGTTGGGGATGATGGAGACCCTACTTCAGTCACAGCCCAGCTAGTCATAGCTCCCTAGCAAATGCTGACTCAATTGTCTAGAGGGATCTTAGTGTATTTTCTCTCTGCCTTGGAAAAGTTGGTAAAATTATCAATAATTTTCTTTTTAAGCTCCTGGCACCCAGTCACTAGATTGCTAACAAAACAAAACAAAGCAACAACAAAAAAAAAAACTTTTCTGTCTCTCTCTGTGTATCTCTGTCTGTCCATCCCTGTCCCCTAATTATTTCCTCCCAATAAATATAACCAGATACACTTACATTAGCAATGCCTGTGGTAAACAGCTTATTATTTTTGTCAGCTTAAGAGACAAAGTAAACATTTAAACAAAAACAGATTTTTTAAAATGTTATGAAAACAATTTTTGCTGCATAAAGATAAAAAAGCATTAGCTCTACTTCACCCCTGAGAGGGGAGCAAAGAAGGCTGAGAAAGAAGAAAAAGGAAGACTCACTGATCTAAAGTGTACAGTGTGGGCGGCTTAATGCTCCTCCTGTATGATCTAACCACACAGTTGTGCTTCCAAAGTCCTAGACACCATTTCTCGTGAATATATCTATATCTATATCTATATATATGTATGTATATATATTTTTCTATACTGTAACGGTATATTGGACCCAGTTCAAATTAGTTCACACAATTGTTAAATATTCAGAGTGAACATTTATATCCAAAAAATTGACGAACACTACAAATTGGGGCTTGATGTATTGTTTTGTTGATTGTCTAGACTTAAGAAAGTAATGCAGAAAATGTTAATAATGCAGATTAAACTTAAAATGATGGAATAGCTGGTTTTTTTGCTTTTTGCTGGTGATCTGGTTTTTTAACATTCACCAGCATACCCCTGGTGCCATGTTTTTTTTTTTTTATTTCCTTTAGCTCTAGGAGGTCTCACAAATTCTCTTCCAAATCCTTAGGATTTGGAGGCTTGTCAGTGAAAGGTTCTACCAGTGATGGGATCAAGACAAATCCTCTAAAAAGGATCAAGAATCTGACCAGTGTCTATCTATCATCTCCAATATCCTGATCTCCTTGACAAAGCCAAGACAGCACTACATTAAGATGTTTTTTCATTTAGATTTGGAAGAGACCTCAAAGGTCATCTAGTCCAACAGTCATTTTACAGATGAGCAAACTGAAGCATAGAGAGATTAGCTGATTTGCCCAAGGTCATATTGGTAAGTGATAGAGCTGAAATTTAAAATTATGTCCTCTGACATTAAATTCAGTATTCTTCATGGTGCACCATTCCACCATGACTTGATGCCTTTCTCTCAAAAAAGAACCCTGTTACTTTCACTTTCATATGATTTTTTTTCTTCGCTGGCCTTCAATAGAAAACAATATTCTTTACTCCTAGGTCAGAGGGTTACTTCCAGGTGGCAACTGTTAAAATGACCATTACCTGGAAGGAGTCACACATTACTATAGATTATTTATCAAATCAGACAGCTATTGATCTAGCAGATAACAAGATAGCAAGAGAATGAGACTCAGAACAGAGGAATTTTCATGGTAGATAGAGAAAGAAAGGTTTACATACAAGTATAGAGACCATATGTTGTAAATTCTCTAGGACAGACCTAATCTCAAGAAAGGAAAATTTGCTTTTAGTGATTCATTGCAAATGGAACATACTTTATCAGACCATGTGTCCCTATTTTTGCTTCAAAAAAATATATGATCATTGTAATTGTCTGTTATTTGTTTTGCTGCTGAATGAGAGCAAAGGGTAACTGAAGAGTGGAGGGGAGCAAAGGAAGAAAGGAAGAGACAGGACAAAGACACGTACAGGAAAAAGAGACAAAAAGACATCCTGCTGCAGTGTAAGCTTCCCTACTTGACACAAAAATAGTGGGTTTAATAGAAAAAGTGCTGAACACAAAGTCAAAAGACCTGAGCTGAAGTCCTTGCTCAGATGGTTACTAGTTATGTGACTATTAGCAAATCATTTGACCTCTCTGAACATTAGTTTCCACATCTGTAAAAAGCGATAATTAATGATTTATTTCATAGATGTGTTCTAGACAAAATGCTTTGTAAACCTTAGGAGTTATTATAGCAGGCAGGCTATGGACTCACTCTTCTAACCATCACTTACACTGACACCTCAAGTCCCTAGAGTGAGGCTTCTTTCCATAGAAGAGTTCTAGAGGTGACCCTGAGGGGCTAGGATGATTTTTAGTACTATTGCTATCTCCATCTAGTTTGCCTCTATGTTAATCATCCACGATTGCCACTCTAATATCATTTTGACGAGTTGATAGATCACCAGTATCAATTTGATCAGTTGATCACTCCTCAATATTAGTTAACCAATTAACATCAATTAGCTTTTACAAAAGAATATGTATTGAGAAAATACAGCAAGGACAGAAGTAAAATCACATTCCCCAGGACCAAGGCACACTCTCTCCTCTACATATCCATCAGTCCCTGGAGAGTAGGCTCAAACTTAAAGACATTCTCCACATTACCTTTACTCCTAGTTGCAACATATGTAGCTGATAGATGAATTGCTCCCTTGACTCCAAGAAGGGGAGTCTCCACAGCTGGGTTTATGCACTGCTGGAAGGGTCATTTAGGTTGCTCTTCAAGGCTTGCTGTTCACTGGACTTGGCTGCTGCAGCTTTCAGGCAACTCAACTATGTACTTAAATTGCTGAACCTCTTATGGCCCTAGCCCTTTTCGAAACTCACAAGAGCATAACCTGGTCTGTTCAGTCCCCATATTCAGTCATGTAAAATCAGGAAAGAAGGACAAAGACAAATGAATAGTTGCATCATACATTCACAACTACACAGTGGTCAAGTGAGAGAAGGTTTGGGATCCCTCCTCACCTAGGGGCCCACAGCTGTTCTTACCTCACTTGCCATTAGGGAAAAGACAGAGATTCATCAAATGGATCCATTCATCCATTTGAGCCTTTTGTGCGCACGCTAAGTTCTTGCTCAGCATCCAGTTGAAAGGAATTTCATGACTGTACATTAAACTGTCAAGAAAGAGTTCAAGAATATATTTGTTGTATACTATGAAGTGAGGAAAGAGCCCAATGGTGTGTTTGTAAATATTTAACATCTGGCTCTTGGTAGGGGAAAAAAAAGGTATAGAGGACACATTTTTAAGTTTAGTCTCTGCATTACAACTATTTTCTCCAATCACTTTCTTGAGTCTATAAAATCAACAAAACAATAAGGTATACCCCTATGATTAGTATTGATTTTCAAGGTGTAAATGCTCATGCTGAAGATTTTATAATCAGCTCTCATGAGCCATTTCAAGTTGGCTTCACCGTATCCCTGAAAGGGCCCCTTTATTACACGTGCTGAGGAACAAATCCACCAAGTCTTACCAAACCACAATTTGTGCTGATGCCAAGCAGAGTTTATTGTGCATGCTTTCAAGATTGGACCCTCATTGGTTGGCTCTCCTAGTACATTATTATTAGGAAAAATGAATAGTAGTCATGTCATCATGAGCCATGTAAGTCACATGAAAGTCTTACGAGAACAAAACATCAAGGACTCTTTGCTCTAAAAAAATATATAACAGGAAATTCCCAAAATGTGAAAGTATTGATTCCTCAAATGCAAAAAATAATAAAGATTGAATTTGACCTCATTTTAATGTAACAATCTAAAAGCTAAAACACTGATACACATAGGGATGCTAAGAAACCCTGCTGTTACTGTTATTTTATTTAAAAAATAAGGTATATAGATAATTCTGAGGAAAACCTAATAGTGTCTAATACACATAATGATGTTTACTTGTAAAATTCTGTGTCATAGGCAAAGACATGAGCAATGTCTTGCTTAAGAAAATAATTGAAATGTTACATATAGCTAAACAATTATATTTTTTACAAACCTGAAAGTGTGAATATTGATATCCCTGTATTAAATGGTATAACTGATATCTTTTTAGTGCCATTCATATACATCAATTTTTAAAAAAATTTTACTCATATCTTTTCCCCCCATTCCTGAATATAGGACTTTTACTCCTCACCTCCCAGAATTGAACTCTCCTTATAACAAAGAAAAACAGTTTAACAAAAAACAAGCTATGCAGTTGCCTCATCTGATCATGAGTGCAATTTTCTGGCCTCTCTAAAGAAAGGACATATGATTTATTGTCTGCATTCTGGAACAAAGATGGCTGTTATAATCACTTTAAGTGATTAAGTAATCTTTTTATTGACATTGTTGTCATTTTGGTATATGTGTTTCTGTTACTGCTACTTATTTCTCTCTGTATCAGTTCACACAAATCTTCCCATGTTCTTCCTGTATAATAATATGATACTACCTTCACACACCACAATTTGTTCAGTCCTTAACCAACTGATAAAACCCAGTTTGTTTCCAATTCTTTTCTACCACAAAAAAAAAATGCTTCTATGCCCACATGTATAAAAATATTTATGGCAGCTCTTTTTGTGGTGGCAAAGAATTGGAAATTAAGGGGATGCCCAACAATTGGGAAATGGCTGAACAAGATATGGTATATGAACGCAATGGAATGTTGTTTCATAAGAAATGATGAGAAGGTACATTTCAGAAAAACTTGGAAAGACTTACATAAACTGACTGATAAAGTGAGCAGAACCAGGAGAGCATTGTACACAGTAACAGCAACATTTTGTGATAACCTAATTTGATAGACTTAGCTCTTCTCAACAATACAATGACCTAAGATAATTCCAAAAAACTCCTGATGGATGCTAAACACATCTAGAGAAAGAACTATGGAGTTTGAATGAAGATTGAAGTATGCTATTTTCTCTTTTTTTCTCTCTTGTTTTTCCCTTTTGTTCTGATTCTTCTTTTACAACGTGACAAATGTGGAAATATGCTTAATAGAATTGTACATATTACCCTATATCAGATTGCATGCCATCTTGTGAAGGGAAGAGAGGAGGAAAAATTTAGAACTCAAAATCTTACATAAATGAATGCTGAAAACTAAAAATTAATTAATTAACTTTTGAAAAAAGTGCTTCTATGAATCTTTTGGCATATGTCAGAAATTTCCTTGTCTTATTTCCTTGGGATAGATAAAGTAGAGGAATTACTAGGTCAAAAGATGCTTATATATCAATTCCTTAGGGAATTTTAGTAAATTAAGTTTTCTCTGAAGCCTCCTTTATGAAAAATGAAAGCCACAGAAATATCTGTTGTGGTCAGCATATTATTGAAAAATTCAGTGTAAAAACCAGTATATTATCATCTTTTCAAGATGCCTTTATCTGGGTAATTTGGTGACCTAAATGATACATTTGCTACAGCAACAATTTTCAAATTTTTGGTCTCAGGATCACTTTACATCTTTAAAAATTACTGAGAGCCCCTCATGAAAGAGCTTTAACTTTTCAAAAATGAATGTTGAAACTGTTTTTACATGTAATTGGAAAAAAAATAAAATACTATTTAAAAAAGAAATTAAAGTATCTTGGTATAATTATGAATTTTTTTTTTTGCCATGAACCATGAAAGGGTCTGGAGGACCCACAGTAGTCCCTTGGCCACATTTGAGAACCACTGTACTATATGGGCCGTAAGAGACTTATTAGCCTCTTAAAATAAATGGTGCTTTGCATTTATATGGAATCTGTCCTTCTCTCCTAAAAATATGATTGATCTTTTTCTTTTTTTATTTTATTTTCTTTTTTTTAATTAATTTATTTATTTAGAAATGTTCTACAATCACTTCCTTAAAATTAAGATTTTTATCCCCCCCACACCTTCCCCCCACTACCCCACTCCCTCCCCATGACAGCATACAATTCTGTTTAGGTTCTACATATTCTTTCCTATTGAGCACATTTTTACTATAGTCATGCTATGTAGTTGCACTAAAATAAAGGGAAGAAATCATTTAACAAATCAAAACATAATACACTAAAACCCACACACACACAAACATGATCTGCTATATTCTGCGAATGACTTCCATATTTCTTTCTCTGAGTGTGGGAGGCATAGACCCATGCCTGACACCGTACACAAGAATAAAATCCAGATGGGTACATGATTTAGGTATAAAGATTGATACCATGAATAAACTGGAGAAGCAAGGAATAGTGTATTTATCAGATTTATGGAGAGGGGAAGAATTTTTTTCTAAAGAAACTATAGAAAGCATTATGAAATGCAAGATGAATAATTTTGATTACA
>CM053770.1:576636076-576672470 GCA_028658325.1 Potorous gilbertii | reverse complement strand
ATATAGAGAACTGACTCAAATATATAACCATACAAGTCATTCCCCAATTGAGAAATGGTCAAAGGATATGAACAGGCAATTTTCAGGGGAAGAAATTAAAAGTATCTATAATCATATGAAAAAGTGCTCTAAATCACTACTGATTAGAGAGATGCAAATCAAAACAACTCTGAGGTACTGCATCACACCTATAAGATTGGCAAACATGTCAGAATGATTGATCTTTTTCTGATCCCTTTTGAAGTATGATGCCTAGAATTGGAAACATGCTCCAGATGTGGTTTGATGAGTCCAGAGTACAATGGGATACTTAAGAGAAATGCTAAGGTATTGTTATTCCCATGGTCAGACAAGGAAAATGAGGCACAGAAAGCTAAAGCCATTGATCTCAGACTCTGAAGCAAGGAAATTGAGGAGCCAAATTCAAATTAAGACTTAACCATTTCAGAGGCCAGTGTTCTGTGTTTCACAATTACATATTTCTACTGTGTTCCGGCTTCCTAAGATCCAGAAGTCGAGCTGACTATTTGATATTTGGGGAATATTTGGATGCTGAAACAGGGACTGTTTTTACTTTTCTTTGTGAAACACCTTGAAGAAAAAAGGACTTGTTTCAAATGGGCCATGCTGACCTTAGGTGTCATGAATTCATAGAACCACAGTGAAGAAAGGAATTTTTAGTGCTCATCTAGTCCACTCAAACCTTCCGCACACTGAAGCAATTCCTTCTTCAACATACCTAACAGATAATCATGCAGAATCTTCAACTGCAGAATTTCATCTACCTTACTAGGCAGCCTATTCCTAACAGGAATTAAAGTCTCCCTTGGGAAAGGATGGGGATAGAAGAGGCTAGAGATGTCTATTCTACCTCCTGGATAAGGCAAGGGCTATCTTCCAAAATGTAGCATGGGATTGTTGTTGTGTGGCTCAAGGGGAGACGATACAAACTTTTAGCCTCTTCTTCCAGGAGGGCAAGCAGGAAGCTGGGGTCAGAAAATTTGACCACTCTGTTCTCCTCAGAGAGAGGGGATGCCAGGCTAGAACTATATTTATATGCTCCCTTGACTATTATTTATCTTGGGGGTGTGATTAACAAGTTCAAACTTATTCATTATTGGGGGGGAAGCAGGACTTCAAGCTTTATATTCACGACTTGAGCCATTTTCCAACAAATACCAGTTTCACAAAGGAAATACATAGCAAAGAATAACAAAGAAACCCATTTATCCAATTTGATAGCAGAACAGAGCACAGAGAAAGTATACATAGGAGAATAAATGCCAGGCAATACAGAGTGAAGGAACTCTCTCATTGTGAGCAAGGAAAGTCAGTTCAACCAAGAGAGAATGCTAGATTTCACCCAAGGGGAAGTTCTCTGAAACTTCTAGTATAGCAAGCTGATGATATGGACATGATGGAGACAGTCAGTTCCTCTTATGTTGACCTCTTCCCAGAGTCTTCTCCTTTAGCCTGAAGTAGAGTTGGCCTTATCCATCTTCTTTATCAGAGTTGGAAGTCAGAAGTGCCTGAAGACCAAAAAAACCTGAAGAAAATAGAAGCATGAAGAGAACTGGAGCTTACTCCACCCCACCTTTTGCACAAGTATGGAACATTAATCTGCACCACTATGGAGAGAGCCTGATACCAATGGTCTTTGGGACTGGATTTTATTAGAAAATTCTTCCTTATGGCAAACTCAAATCTAACTCATTTAACTTTCAATCACTAATCTCCAAAACTGCCCTCCATAAAAACAAAAAATAAGTTAAGTTTATACACTTGACAACCTTTCAGATGTTTGAAGTCAACTATCATATCCTCAAGTTTTCTCTTCAAGGTAAATGTTTCTTTCACAGTTTGTCATAAACTGTGACTTGGTATATATATATAATCTAATCATTCTGTTATGTCTTTTCTTGGTACATCATCTTTTGTAAAAGTCACTTTTGAAGTATGATGCTAAGAATAGGAAACAATTCTCCAATCTACCTAGCACATAGTAAATGCTTAATAAAAATGTTTTGACTGACTGATCATCCTAAAATACAATGAGGCTCTCAGCTCTTTTAATCTGGATACTATACCTATGTTTGTTCACCCTAAATTTAAATTAGCTTTTTCAGCAACCACATCAAATAGTTAACTCATATTAAGTCAACAATATGCCAACCCAGTTTTCTAGCTATACTTCCTTCATCCTGTACTTGTTTAATTAATTTTTTGAACTTGTGTAGAAGTTCATGTTTATCTCTATTAAGTTTTGTCTGGTTATTTTTGACTCATTATTCTAGCCTGCTAAGATAATATTGAATGTTGATTCTGCCCAGATTGTGTAACATCCGAACATATGATAAACATACCTTCTAGGTCTTTATCCAAATTAGCAATTTTTGAAAAAAGGATCAATAGAGCAAGGTCAAGAATAAAGCCATGTGAGGCATCTCATTCTAGGTGGATACTTATCTATATATCAGTGATCTTTAGATATGGTTATTCAACTTGGCAACTAAATCATCTAACTTTATAGGCCCTATTTCTTAATCTTCTCTCCAAATTAAAGTTCTTATGATAGGGTGTATCAAGTACTGGGCTGACTCAAGATGCATGATATCTAGAGATTTTCCCTGGTAATGCAACATAAAATTTTTTCTTAAAAGAAACTGAGGTTAATCTGGCATGATTTGCTCTTAGTGAACCTATACTATCTTCTACTGCTCAGTATTTTTCCCTAAAATATTTACAAATCATCTGTTATAAAATGTGTTATCAAATCAATTTATTATCAAATATCAAGGGATCAACATAAAATTAATATTCTGTCATTTTAAAAAATCTCTTCTTTCTCCTTGTCCTTTAAAATTATGACAATATTGGACTATGTCCATTACTCATTCCTCTCTTGATCTTTAAATTCTGAATGATTATCAACAGTGATTCCAGGCAAATCCTTTCAGAACCTGGAATGTAAACAATTTAAATCTGGAGATTTGAACTTATTCCATGTGGTTGGATGTTCTCATCATTTTCTCTCCATCTGAGGCTTGCATTACATTTTTTTTAGATCATGCTTGTTTCACGAAGCCCGTACAGAGTGGAAACCATTCTCTTTGTGAGAGACAAAAAATACCAGTGGAATAGTTGTTCTTTCTCTGTGTGTCATCTGTTCAATCTAATTCAAGCAGTAGAGACCTAGACCTTCCTTATTCCTATTTTGACTCTGAACTGCAAAAATAGCCCTCTATGTCTAATAGGCATTAGTCCTTATTCCTATATCTCAGTTAATTCTGTTCTTCAGCCTTCCTAAGTGTTCTTATTGGTTCATGCCATTCTTTGGTATTTAATCCTTGATTATGTTTCCTTCCTTTATAGGGTCATGGACTTTTAGAGCTAAAGACACCCCCAACAGCTATCTAGACCAAACTGTACCTGGAAGGAATCCTCATTGTCTATGACATATTAGACAAGAGGTCCTCCATCCTCTTGTCCTTGAGTAAAGATTAACCTACCACCTCCTTAATAATCCATTTCAATTTGAGGAAACTCTAATTTCTAGGAAATTTTTCCTCACATCGAGCCTAAATTAATCTCTTTGCAACTATCAATCATTGCTTTTGGTACTGCTTTTTGAGGCCAAACACAAGCACACTTCCTACCTATTTGACATAGGCAAGTTAGTAAACTTTTCTAGGTCTCAGTTTCCTCATTTATAAAATGAAAGGGTTGGACTAGGCTGCCCCAGATGTCCTTTCTGGCTCTAGATCTGTGATTCTAAGATGATAAATCTGATATCCCTCTCTTACATGATAGACCTTCAAATATATAAAGATAGTTCTCATTTTCCCATTGGGTCTTTTCTCTGGGTTAAATATGAGGTTTCTCCAAATGAGCCTTACATTAGTTTCCTCAGCCCTACTATCTTTCATAAATGTCCTTTTAAAATCCTATCTCATTGGAATATTTTTGAGCTATGAGAATGATGAGTAAGATGATATAAGAAAAACCTGGGAAGTCTTACATGAGCTGATGCAAAGTAGAGTAAGCAGGACCAGAGTACATAGTAATAGCACATACATAGTAATAGCAACATTGTGTGATGATCAACCGTGAATGACTTAGCTATTCTCAGTAATAAATGATCTAAGACAATTCTAAAGGACTTATGATGAAAAATGCTATCTACCTCCAGAAAAAGAAGTAATGGAGTTTGAAGGGAGATGAAAGAATACTTTTTTAACTTGATTTTTATTGGTGTTTTTATTGGGAGTATCTGTGTTTTGCATGACTGCACATGTATAACCTCCATCAAATGCTTGCTATCTCAAGGAGGAGAAAGGAGAAAGAGGGCATTTGGAACTCAAATTTTTAAAAAATAAATGTTAAAAATCATTTTTACAGGTAATTGGAAAAAATAAAAGATTATAAAAAAATTTTTAAATCTCATCTCATTAGGTAATTATCTATGTGTCTATATTAATTTATTTAGATGCTACCCTTCCCCCTTTTATTCTTTATTTAGATAATTTGGGGATTATATTGTCAAGATTTGTTTTCTTCCAGAATTCAAGTCTCCCATCCTTGAGTTAGCTTCCTCTTAAGAATTTATAGTCACTGAATAACATTTAACTTTTCTCTGAACATTTTGAAATCTGCTTTTCTAAAGCCTGGGTTAAAGTTGGGTAGAGCCTGACTCTACCTATGACACTTGACCTCAGAAGAATAACCAACGTGACTTTTTCTACTCACTAAACTTAGGAAGACCAGAAACACAACTAGAGTTTTGTTTAAGAATAATTTTTTTAAAAATAATTTCTCAGATATGGCACGTCACTTAAAAGGCAATGATTTGGGGCCAACATCAGAAAATAAAAGGACCCTAAAACTTGGCTGCATTTTGACGAAGACTTAACAAAAATTAGTGCAAATATAATGTTGTTTTTAATTACAATAGTTACTCACAAGTTTATTCCTCTCTACAAAATTTTGAGCAAGAGATACAGAGCTTTTTTCCTATATTTAATAGCTCTTCTAATTAACAGTAGCTGTCCTGGACCATAGAAATTTACAAATATATTTGCCATTCTGAGGTTAGATTTTTAAGTATTTCTTAAAGTAAAATATAGCATATTTTTCTATCTATGTTAATCAAAGAGTTATAGTTCTAATATCTAAGTTCAAGCTCTAGCTCTCCCACTTAATAGCTGTGTGATCTAGAAAAGATATTTAATGTCTTTGATCTCCATTTTCCTCATGCCTAAAATTAGTATAATGGCAGTTACAAAAATGACATCATAGAATTATTATGAAGCTAAAAAGAGATATTTGTAAAATTTTATAAATCCCAAAGCAGCATGCAAATGTTAACTATTGTTATTTTTATTGTTCATATATTATACATGTTCTTTGGATGAATCAAAGTTGGGCGGGGGAAAATGTAGGTCCAAGTCAACATTCTGATAGACTAAATGGATTATTTGTTTTTCTGGACTTGGCCTTACTTAGGCCAGTCCCTTGGTAATTTATATTCTTTATTGGGGGATAAAAAAAGAGAGAGAGACTTAAGTCATTCAACAGTAACAAAAGGAGATTTACTCAGCTGTAACAAAAGAAGGAAATTCAATAAGGATATGCACTGAGTATATCTCAAGTTGATTCAGCTAAAGGAAGCTTCCTTACATGAGTCGTCCATCATGTAAAAAAATTATTTTTGTAATAACTATTTGTTTTGTCAGCTACCGGAGAGTGTCTGGAGGTCTTCATGGTATTTTTGTATTCAGGTAACCAGGAAGAAATGTTAAAAGCCTAAGACTTTAGTACCTTGAGCCAATCAGGTCAAAAGGATAGCTTCAATACTTTTTAAGGAAAAACTATCCTAACTTGCATGAGAGATGAGATTAAGATTGCTCCCATCACATCTGTCCAACCATGTCAAAATCAAGATTATACATCATTTGATCACTTCATTCTTTCAATGTGAAGAACTATGTTTATCTCTTTGGTTGATTGTGAAGACCCTATAGTATAATAGGACTTGTTGAAATTAGCAGAACGGCTTCTATGAATAGGAACATCTTTATCATCAAAAGAAATACTTCTTCTATTCAGACTTAATGGTGGGAAATTCTCCATAATCCTGGCAAATATCTGTGGTGAGTACATATCTTCTTCTTTTATGACTTGTATGATGTTGGTACTCAACAGTTATCTCTATGGGTGCACATAATCCTAGGATCATAGAATTAGAGCTGGCATGGGCTTTAAATACCATCTAGTCCAATGCCCTGAGACCCAGAGAGGTAAAGTGATATGCTTAAAGTCATACAGCTAAGGAGAAGCTGAAATGGAACTTAAACCCAGTTCATCTGACTTGAAATCCAATGGTTTTTTCCATTCTTCACCTGTCATAAATCTTGCTATTTTAACAAATGCATGAGAGATACCTGATTTTAGGAGACACTTTAAGACTACATTTTCTCCTGCTGAGTCATTGTCTATATCAACAAACAATAAATACAGTAGAATTGTATTTGCTCTGTACTGCACAGTCAGTCTGAGGCTGTGAAAGATGGAGCCCGCTATCGAAAATCATTTGCAAAACTCCTTCTGTCCCCTTCTTATGCTTTTATCAAGGATATTCTTTCTACATGGACAGGCCATTTTCATAAAGATTATATTATACAGATGAGAAAGTAGACACATGGATTGGTAGTTGCTGAGTTCTCCTTGTCACCTTTTCTTTGAGACATCTTAAAAATCAGTCCCTTAATCTCCCAAATTGTTGCATGGAATTCTCCTCTACCCCCATGAAATCCATCTGCTCTTCTCCATTTCATTTCCTTAAGTACTATTGCTATTGCCTCACATAGTACATTAGGTACCAATGTAGCCGAGTCCAAATGGAGCAGTTCCATCGTTATCCCTGATGAGGAGATCGCCATGGAAATATGCTGGCAAATCTTTTCCATTTCATCTCCATTTCTTGTGGTCCTTTTGGTTTCATCTAGAAATGCTACTGGAATAAGCTGGCTAAGTTGGGTGTTACATCAAACTTTCATCAGGCTTCTTTTCTCTTCTACTTCATTTCCCTAGCCTGCATGGCAACGCTGCTTATAATCCTTTATCCAATATCCTCCTCTTTGGAGATGACAAAATTAACTTTTATTCTAAAACAGTGCTGGTTGCCATGGCTCTCTGTTCAGGGGTCCATCATCAAGCATTTATTAAGGATTCTATCATGTGTCTAACACTATGTGAGACACTAAGAATACAAAGACAAAAATGAAAGGGTCCATGCTCTCAAGAAGTTTTCATTTTATTGGCAAAGACAACATATATATACACAGGTATGTATATGTACACATATATTTGTGTATATGTGTGTGTATATATTTATATATAATTATACACACATGCATACATACTGGATAATACATAATAACTGAGGGAGAAAGGACACTAGCCCCCAGGAGCATCAGGAAGTCAAGACCATCAAGTGTTTGCTGTCCGAAGTGTCTTGGTGTTCTTTTAGCATCCTTGTTGTGGCATCTTTCAGTTAAACTTGTGCAGGAAGGGATGATAGTGTCAATATCATTATTTTTCTCATTTCTCTTTTTAAAAAATTGGACAGACTGTTTAATTAGATCAAGTTGGAGCTGCCACATATAGTATCTTCTTATCTTTAGACTCTCTTGTAATTTGGTATTGATTTTGACCTCTGTTCTCACTCTGTGACTATAAGCCAAAAGCTAATTCTGCAATAATTCTCATGTAATTAACTATTTGTTTTCTATTGATGTAATCAATTTCATTTTTTGTGATGTTCAGTGAATACTACATCCAGTACTTCCTGATTATCTTCTTGAAGAGATATTAATGATACATAAGCTTGTGTATGCTTTTACTTCTTAACTCAATTATATATATTGAATTGTGTACTCTTTCATTTCTTAATTCAATTATTCATATATACATGATTATACATAAATAATTCAATTAAGAAATGAAAGAGGATATAAGCTTGTCTATATACACATATATAATAGAATTAAGAAATGAAAGGATATATAAGCTTATGTATATCTATACAAATATATATGCACATATATATAATTGAATTAAGAATTGTGCATATATACAAATATATATGCACATATATAATTGGATTAAGAAATGAAAGTGCACAAATTTATATATTCACATATATAAATGTGTATGTATGTGTGTGTATATATATATATATATATATATATATATATATATATATATATATATATATATACACACACACATATATACACACATATATTATTGCTGTTTGTCCTTCATGCTCAAAGGGAACCAAAATGGCATCATGATGTTGAGTTCAACATGTAATATGTTCGACTATGGCTAATCAAACCAGTATAAACTTGGAAGGCTACAACAAGTCAGGTACAAATAGTCTGTATAAACATTTGGGATGAAGATGTCTCTAAATTTGCACATCTTGGGATTCTTTTGAGCTATTTTTATTTCACTTTTCTCAGAGAGCATAGTGCCTTCTTTGATGCAGGTACACCATTCTGAATGGTCCTGTGTCAATGTCTCTCATGTATCACAATCAGTATGAAAGTTCTTGAGAGACCTTGAGAGTATCCTTATATCAGTTCTTCTGACATCCATGCAAGCCCCTCCTTGTGTGAGTGCTCATAAAATGTTTTTTATGCACATACATTTGGCATTTGAACCACATGGCTAGTCATTTGAGTTGTCTTCTCTGCAGTACAGTTTGAACACTTTGAGAAAAAGACCTCATTGTCTGGTACCTTATTTTTCCAGGTGATCTTCAGAATCTTCCTAAGATAATTCAGATGGTAATGGTTCAGTTTTCTGTCATGGTGTTGATAGACTCTCCAGGCATACAGCAATGAGGTCAGAACAATAGTTCTGTTCTGTGTCTATATACATGCATATATACACACATATACATATATTAAGCTTTGCCATCTTCCCTTGTGTCTACCTTAGCAATGAAGCCATCAGATATCAAAGTTTATGTTGACTTAATTTGGAAGATCTGGTCAGGTCTTCATAGGATTTCTCTGCTTCTTTAGCCTCTGGAACAGATCTTGATACGTAAGCTACAAGAATCTTCATGGTGGTCATTGGCCTATGTTCACTGTGGCTACTCCAAGGCAAGAGAAAGAAGCATCCCAGTAAATGAAGTTTCTTAATGCTCTGGAGCAGATGGCAAAATAAATTCCACCAATACTTTACCTTGTCTTCTTAAGAAGAACCTGTG
The DNA here is from genome assembly GCA_028658325.1 of Potorous gilbertii. Lineage (NCBI taxonomy): Eukaryota > Metazoa > Chordata > Mammalia > Diprotodontia > Potoroidae > Potorous > Potorous gilbertii. The sequence goes on along the minus strand of CM053770.1, from coordinate 576,663,190 downwards.
AGCCATCTTTTCATTTATCTACAAGTAGACCTACAATTACATGATCAGTATGATTCTGAAGACCCTTTGTTCCTTTTTCTACCACCCACCACTATCACTATAGAAGTGAAAGAGGATGAGATGCACAGGACTAAGAGGCTAAGTACTTCCTATCCAATGCTCCTGGTGGCAAGTCTCTCCACATCCGCCTAGGCAAGTCTTCAGAATGTTGACATACTATACTTTTTATGTCATTATGTTAAGGTTTAGGGGTACTGGGCCCTAAAAATAGCAACATGCAGGTCCTGGTCAAATGACTTCAAAGCAAGCCTTCTTTCAACAAGACAAGGTTTATTAGAGCACCAATAGAGGGTGGACTTGATTTTAAAAATTCATCTTATTGTTCAGACCCTTAAGGAATCTGAGCATTGGGGCTAGACTCATAAGGAATCTGAGCACCTTAATAGAGGCAAGATGGGATCTTTTATACAGAAAACTGAGGGAACAGAGAAGGGATCTGTATGGAATTAATAGTGACAGTCTAGGGTGGGGCCAAGAGCAGACAATGAAAGGGTAGTTAATTAACTGGGAAGGGTTGATTGTCCCAGGCAAGTTCCAGAGACCTGGGACATGTGGAAAAGCCTAGAGCCTTTTCCTTTTTGATGTCCAGATCCCAAATACATGGTCTTTTCCTTTTGGGGATTCAGATCTCATCCCTGTCTATGCTTGAAGACTTTCTAGTTTGGTAGAGTTTGAATCCTAGTGCATGCCTTTGAAATCTTGTACATCATGATGAGGCATTTGATGCTTGGGTTGGGTTTTTTTTTCCTGTTTTCTCTAGCAATTAAAATTAGATTTAAAAATCCAACAGTCTTCCATACAAATTTGGCTTATTTACTAGTTACAATTCAAATACCTCATCCATAGCTATTTCAGGGATAACATTATTAAGTTTAAGTGGCTATAAGTGTCTTTTGAAATTCTGATTAGCTGGAGGCAAGACTACTTGTGCTTATAGTCATGCAGTCTGCCAGGAAATTATCCTCCCAATTACAGTATCTGCTAAAATTCATTCCCATAATCTCTTCATCTCTCCTCCCCACTAAGTAAATAAAATAAAGAGAATTAATAGAATTGCAGATTTGTAAGGGACCCGAGGTCATCTAATCCAACTCCCACCCCAAGCATACTTCATAAAAATTCTTTGATAATTTCCTCTGATAAAAGTCAATGAAAAATACCATGGAAAAAAAAATAATTGAAACTAAAGAATAATTCATGCCCTTGGGCAAGGGGTATACTCAGGCTGGGGACAACAGGAAAACTTTCTGATAGAGCAGATTTATGAATTCAACTTTTGCTGGGGAAAAGAGAACTCTACCAAGGGTAGTTCTCTGCAATAGGCCCCCTGTTACCTAATCCTTTTTGGGTCATGAACTCATTCCAGTTCCTTATTGCTGTTATAGGGTTCACGATTCCTACTTGTGTAGAAAAAATTCTTGTTTTCTTAAGACATTCTTCAAAAGTTAATCAATTTGTAAAAGGAATACTGAAATAATCAGAGATCTTCAGCACTCATGGTTGTTACCAATACAAAAAAACATAATACTATATAAATGAATTATAGATTTTATGTTACAGCAATCAAATCAAGAGGATACTTTATAGAATTAGCAAAATTATAACAAAATTCATCCAGAGAAACTAAAGACTTAAAATCTCAAGGCAAATAATGAAAAGAAAAAGTAGAAATTAAGGGTCATAGAATTCTCAAACCTCAAATTATACTATCCTATACTAATCATCAAAAAACTATTTAATACTAGCTCTAAAAAATAGGATAGTGTATCAGTTGAACAGCAAGAATAAAAAATATACAAATTACTAGAGAAAGAATTCTCTTTTTGACAAGAGCTTCTGAAAAAACTGGAATGTAGTTTGGTAGAAATTAATTTTAGATAAAAAAAATACTCCATATCACAGTGAGCTCCAAATGGATACTTGACCAAATGGATACAAAAGTCATATCATACACACACACACACATACACACACAATTATAGAAGAACTACAAAATATACTTTTGACAACTTTGGATAGAAAAATCCTTAATAAAATTAATAAATAATTAATAAAAATAATATTATAATATATAATATAATAATATTATAAATTAATAATAAAAATTAATAAATTAATAAAAATAAAAAGAATAGAGATCATAGAAGACAAAACAGATTATTTTAATTACAAAATTTTATAAAGCTTTAACGTAACTATAATCAATGAAAATAGAATAGGAAAATAAACTGTGATGTGGGAAAAATATTTGCATGAAATACAACTGATAAAAGTCTCATATATTAGGTATTGATACAAATATATAAGATGTAGAGCCATTCTCCACTAGATATGTCATTAAGTCAACAATTATTTATTAAGTACCTACTTTGTACATGGCACTTATATTTGGAGATATAAGTGCAGAGAATGTGACAATCTCTGCTGATAATGAGCTTACATTCTAATGTGGGAGGCAACAAGAATATATAAAAATACGTACAGGACAAATATAAAATTAACATACATATATAATATATATAAATTAGTTAAATACAAGGTAGTTTGGGAAGGAGGGCATTACATGCATTTGGGGGAATTAGAAAAAACTTTATGCACAATATGGTGCCTTGGGCTATAACTTAAAAGTGGAGGTAAAGAGGGTTACATTCCAGGCATGAAGACTAGATAGTATAAGGGCATAGAGATAGAAGAGGGATTATCATGAGTGAGGAACAGTGAGAAATCAGTTTGTCTGGATTGCAGAAAGTGGGAATAGGAGTAATGGCCAGTGAGGCTGAAAAGAAAGGATGGGGGCCAGGTTCAAAGCTAAACAGAGAAATTTATTTTTGATTTTTGAGGTTATAGGAAGCCTCAGAAGTTGGTTGAGTGGAGGAGCCAGGTGATCAGCTCTGCACTTAAGGAAAATTACTTTCGAAGCCAGGTTGTAGAGATAGGTTGGAGCAGTAGAAGACTTGAAGATGAGAGATCAATTAAGAGGCTATTGCAACAATCTAGGTAAAGGGTGATAAGGGCCTTGACTAAGAAATGTTATGACAGTAGAAATGTCAAGACTAGATATGTAGGGTCAAGGAGAGTGAAAAGAATGCTGAGGTTATAAACCTGAGCTACTAAAAAGATAATGGTGTCTTCATTGGAAAAAAAGAAGTTTTGAAGAGGGGAAGGTTTAGGAACAAATATAATTATTTCAACTTTAAATACATTTGGTTTAAAATGTCTGTGGGACATCTAGTTTGAAATATCCAATAGAAAATTGGTGATATGGGACTAAAGTTAGGGAGGAAGACTAGGGCTGGTTAGATCAAGTAGTCATATACATGGAAATAGTTAAACCCATTGGATCTAATCAAGTTATCAAATGAAAGAATATAGGGAAAGAGGAGAGTATAGGACAGGACCTTGAGGAACCCCCCCAATTATGGGGTCAAAGTATATGAACAGCATTCTTTATTTTTATATTTTAACTTTTAAATATTTTTCCCAATTACATATAAAGATAATTTTTAACATTCAATTTAAAAAATATTTTGAGTTTCTAATTTTTCCCTCCCCTCCCCTCTCCCTAAAATAATAAGCAATTTGATATAGTTTGTGTATGTACAATCATGTAAAACATATTTCTGTATTAGTCACGTGGTGAAAGAAGAAACAGACCAAAATGGGGAAAAGCCATGAGAAAAGTAATATGCTTCAATCTGCATTCAGACTCCATCAGTTCTTTCTTTGAATGTGGTTAGCATCTTTCATCATGAATGCCCTGGAATTGTCTTGCATCATTATACCGCTGAGAATAGCTAGGTCATTCACAGCTGAACATCATGCAATAATGCTGTTATCGTGTACAGTGTTCTCCTGGTTCAGCTCTCTTCACTTTGCATCAGTTCATGTAATCCTTTCTAAGTTTTTCTGAAAGTATCCTGCTCATTGTTTCTTATAGTACAATATTATTCCTTTACTAGCATATACCACAACTTTTTTAGCCATTCCTGAATTGTTGGCAGTCACATCAATATCCAATTTTTTTGCCACCACAAAAAGAGCTGCTATAAATATTTTTATACAAATAGGCTCTTTTCCCTTTGAAAAAAAATCTCTTTGGAATACAGACTTAGTAGGGGCATTGTTGGATCGCAGGGTATACACAGTTTGATTGCCCTTTGGGCATTTTATGAACAGTTTTCAGAAGAAAAATTGTAAACTATAAATGACCACATGAAAACATACTCTAAATCACTAATGGTAAGGGAAACATAATAATTCCGATATTTTACCTTTCACTCTGTAAATTGTAAAAGAAGGTGAAAAATGGGAACCATCCATGTTGGAGAGGCTATGGAAGACAGACACACTGAAATATTGCTGTTGGAGCTGTAAATTTAATAGTAATGCAGCTTTGTAGAAACTGCTTTAAATTTTTAAATTTAAATTCTAGCTATCAGTCTGGAATTATACAAGGCAAGTGACTAGCCTGTTCATATTCTTTGACTTAGTAATCCTACTAGTTGGCACATACCCCAAAAATGTTATAGATGGAAACTAAAGGTTCATATTGGTAGCAAAGAAGTGGAAACAAAGATGACACCTGTCAACTGGGAAAAGACCTAAAAAACTATAGTATAGGTATATAATGGAATATTTGGGGGCACTAAGAAGGGAAGGATGTGAATAAGTCAGAGTAACATGAAAATATTTGCATGAATCAAGGCAGAATAATTTAAATGCTGCGAGATTCTGAACTTACTTTCCAAACCCACATATGCAGTAGCAGGTTGGTTTCCCAGAAAAAGGCTAGCTACATTTCTCCCAAGGGTTCTGTGGTTATCCTTGAGAGAGATAGGGGTGTCTTTCACTAATGCTGCCATTTGAGCCCCCATTCTGGTGTGTTCTCCCCAATATTAACTGTCAGCAATTAGTGTCTCTGTATCATGTGACCAATTAATAAAAATTAGCTTTTACAAAGAGATATTTACCAAGATTTCCCTTCCAGCCCTTAGGCGTAACAATAGTAGCTGATATTTTTATACCATCTACAACGTGCCAGACACTATGCTAAACCGTTTACAAATATTACCTCATTTGATACTCACAATAACCCTGGGAGATGATGATATTATTACTGTCTCCATTTCACAGTTGAGGAAATTGAGAAAAGAGAGGTTAAGTGACTTGCCCAAGGACACAGAGTAAGTGTCTGGGTCTGAACTCAGGTCCTCCTGACTCTAGCCCCAGCATTCTATCCATCGCACCACCTAGATATATTCTCCTTGTTCCACTTTGTTCCCTGGGAGTGCGCTCTAAAATTAAAACTGTCGCTTCAAAGCATCTTCACTGCCAAAATTCACTTCCAAATTCACATGTGTGCCAGTGTGTCTCATGTGTGTCTGTGTATCTCTGTGTGTCTGTGTGTGTGTGTGTGTGTGTGTGTGTGTGTGTGTGTGTGTGTGTGTGTTTTGAGGCAAGCATTACTCATCTTCTGGCAAATTCCAACTCTGCATCAGTTCATACAAACATTCCCATATTTCCTGGTATTCTTCATATTCTTCATTTTTTTCTTGCCCAATCCAATTTCTGAACTTCTTATACTCAATATTCTGACCTTTCAGAGCTTACAATGTCATAATTATCTTTAACACTCTAAACCCTAAAAGCAGAGAAGAACAGATATAGCAAGATAGAAGAAACAGTAGAATCAGGTGCTTTCAGGACATGGTGCAATGGCCGAGAGGCTTATTCCTTACTCAAAAGAAGCCAGGCAGGAAAGAGGGAATGCCTTTGTAATTGAGTGTTTTGGATGCACGTTCAGTTCCACTACAGCAGTCAATCAAAAGGTTCCTCTTCTCAACATAGTAAAGTAACTTGAAATCATATCTTCAGAAATGCTCAAGTCCACATGGGAATTATGGCAAGCAGAATATTCTATATAAGCTCCTAAGGGCTGGACTTTGGCAATCTCAGCAACCACTATCACATAAGCAGGACCCAAAGGATAATATATAGACAACGTACAACAATATAAATGAAAAGATCACTTGAAGGAAGTCAAACGTTGAATAAGTAAAAAAATCAGTAAAAAAGGTCCCAGAAAACAAGCAATAAAACAAATTTCTCCCCAGAACATAGATGTAAGAATGCACTTGAGGCAGAATGTTTTATATGTTGCTAGACACAGGTCATTGTCTACATTGTTTTAACTTCATTTTTCTTTTTTAAAAGAGAAGGTTCAGTTCACGAGTGTGGGGGCAGGGAGTGGCAGCAAGAGAAGAGGTATAGATATTTCCAGAAATGATTATTATATAAAAATAAAATTCATCAATAAAAATTACTTGTGAAAAATAATTGGTTTGGGATAAAAGTCAACATGTTTTAGTCCTTTCAACTTTTAAATAATTTCTTTTTAATTTTGGAAAAATCATTTTGTGAACCTTGGAAAAATAGATCCTAAGACAGGATGATCCGCTATGATGCCACCTGATCAAAAATAGGGATTACAAATGAGCAGAGTTGAGACATTCCTCAGTCACAGTCTTTACATTTGTTCACCGTGATTCCAATCTTTATGGCAGCCTGAGAACTCACCCTGAGCTGGGGGAATAGGAACCAATAAAACTAAGCAATATAGAAGTTACAAGACAGAAAATATTCTAGCAAAGAATGGATCCATCTAATGACCACCCACAACTAGAGGACCTTATGGGTATCAGCGTAAGCATTCTGTTCCTCTCTAAACAATTGTTTGTCTCTAACAAGTTTGTTCCATTCCACCCAAGTCTGTGTCAGAAATCCGATGTTCGTGTTTGTGAATGTGTCTTTCCACAAATCTGATCTCTCAGCCCTACGCATGCCCCCACTGGCCTCTCCTCTTCCATACTTTCACGTTTATTGTGTCTTGTTAAAACAACTTTACCAAAGTCATGATTTTAGAAAGCATTTCATTAAAGCGATAAGAAAATACATAGTCTATGAATATCAAAGCATCCACTGTGCACCCTAGACTGTAACTCTCCTGAGCCCTCTCAGCAGTAGAGAAGTGAAAACTCAGTTCAGGTCTACTAACCTCTACGATCCTGCCAAACTTGCCTTCTAATTGTTCCTAACATAATATACTCTTCCCTCGCTATGCCTTTGCATGAGCTATCCCCCATTTCTTAGCCTTTCTCTTAGACTTTTATTTGCTTCAAAACCCTGCTCAAATACCAATTCCTACAGGCAGGATATTCCTGGATCGCCCAGGTGCTAGTGCCATGCATTCCACCCGCATATAAAAAAATTACCTGGAAGTATATGTGCATGTTGTCTCCCATGAGAGAAGCCTCCCCACTCACCTCCAGTGCCTTGTATATAGTATATGCTTAACATGCACTTACTGATTGATTTATTGGGTAATCCTCACCCATACCTGAGCAAAAGAGGTTTTTATTCTTGATCTGTATTATTATTCAAATTAGGCTGATAGTGAAGATACCTTGTATCTCTCTCCAATGCCATATATTCTAGGGCAACGGGGAAGCGACTGGAATCTATTTCACTTTCCCTAACACTATCAGCAGTTATCGCCTTCCATTGCCTCTGCATTGGTTATCAACCAAACAAGATCAAGTACATTCATCAATCTATACCTCTGTCCCTTTAGAACTAGAATAAAATATGTTGGGTTTCTCCAAAGGGAGTAGCCTGCCTATCAAAACCTCTCCAAAGGAAAAAGGGCATGAAAGTGGTGAGCTATCTGGTTCGCATTCTATCATCATTACTCTGCCCTACTGTCAGATTTTTCTACCATTTTTCTTCCCCCAGTCTCCATGTTCTTCCTTTTTTAAATAGTTCACTCCTGAAACGTCACTATCACAGGCACACTCTGAGTCTGGTTGTGTGCATCAGCAAGCTGGCTAAACAAAATTAGTCTGGTAGAATTTTTTTAAAATCTTAGAGTTATACAGGATCTTAGTCTACCATCAAATGTAGAAATTCCTTTTATGGAATTTTTGCCTTGTTCATTCAACTTCTGACTAAATGCTCCCACTGATTAGAAATTCATTAGCGATTGGGAAAACTCATTCCATTGTTGAATAGTTCCAGGACTTAGAAGTTTCTGCATTAATTTTATTAATCTTCACCAATTCTAATTTCCATGTGGAAAAAAAGGCTTGAAAGCTTTATTGTCTTTCCAAAAGAACTGGAAACAAAAAGATATGTCTGTGGAACTCCCTTTAAAAGCAGCAGCAAGGGCTTCTAATGTGTATTTTACAACTACTCACCAAAAACCAAGAATTGTCTTGATCAAAAAACAAAAATAACTAACAATAATAATGTTCAAATTTGAGATATCAAAAGTACTTCAAATTGTTACCATATCTATTCATTTACTTAAGACCTTCTTAGAAAATTTCATTTTAGAGAAGATTTTCCCCTTATACTATCCCCCAACTGTATATATATGAGATGAATCATATAAACTTTATGAGGTATATACATGCATGCATGCATATACATGTGTGTACATATATATGCTCTCTCTATATATGCTTAAATACATATACATATTTCAGCAAAGTTGCTATAAGAATTTGGTGTTAAATAAAGGTAAAAGGAATTTTTTAGAAATTTCCTCTTAAAGACAGACTGTTGAAATTTTTTTGCATTTATGTCATTCAAAAATGATTGTTATAAACTTCAAACTTGGCAGGAATGTACTCCCAGTGGAGGAAGGGAAAAAAATCAAGCCAGTCTAAAGTCATGAAGATTTAAATAATGTGTTTTAAGAACATGCACAAATAGATCATTTTATGGGTTTTTGAAAGGACATTTGACTTAAGATTTCCTGGTTCAAAAAGTTGTCAGTTAAGGATTCTGTTTCAGTTAAACCACCTCTTTTTCCTTGAGTTTCTCTACTACAACCCCAGAAATTAGGTATAAAAAATTTATTAATGACACATTAAAATTAGGAATGTGCAGAATCAAGGGATATGGAATTCCAAAGGTTCTCATTTAACCTCTTTGCCCATAAGTAAGTCTTCCAATTTTCCATGAAAGGTATACAATGCCATAATATATTGTGTTTCATATTTTTAGGTTACATTATAAACTTACTAACTGTGCAAGATAGCTGAGTCAACAAAGAATATAAAAACCTAAACTATGGAATTTCCTGACTCTTGAATTCCTACATTCACAGCATTGTTTGTTTAACACAATTACATATAGAGTTTTATGTTAAAAAAAAAAAACCCACCAAATGCCAGGTTTTATCTTTCAACATTTGCCTTTAGCACTTCCTTCCATACAAAGGACACCTTGATCATTTTAGCATAGTTTCCAAAAAACACGTGTTGACCAGAGTAATATCAAGAAAAAAGGACAAAAAATGAATTCTGAACTTGGACTTCTTGCTACTATTTTGGGAAGATTATGCCCCATCAGTAAAATGACAAACATTCATTAAGCACCTACTACGTGTCAAGCATGTGCCACGGCAAAAGATAGCACTTGCCCTCAAAGAAATTACAATCTAATCTATCTAGCATAATTGTGATTTAATTCTTTTCATCCTCATTACTACTCCCATGAAGAAAACAGTATTGATGCTAAGAAAACACTTGCAAAAGAAAATTTAGGAGACTACCTAATAGACTACCTAATTAGTAATGCATTAATAAGAATAAATTCTCAATTTCTCCCTGGCAAATCTGCAACTGAGGAAAGGGAAAAGTTAGGCAATTTGGTTGCCTACTTTCAAATCTATCTATTTCAGGAATTTTGAATCTTTTTTTTCTGTGCCATATTCCTTGTTAGCCCTACAGTAAAATCTATGGACCCCTTCTCAGAATAATGCTTTAAGATGCATAAAATAAAATACAAAGATTTACAAAGGAAACTAATTGTGTTGAAATGGTAATAAAAGTATTTGCTTTTTAAAAGAATAAGTTCATGGACTTCAGGATAAGAACTCTTGAATAAATGGAACAGAAATGCAATAGAAATGCAAGATGTCTCATTATCCTTCCCCATTTGGTAATTAGACAAAGCCACTCACACTCTGATCTCAGGTGAATTGTTTGCAAAATGTTAAAACAAAACTGTGATGTAAGTTGTCTCCCAAATAGTCAGGATCTCCTTTGGTATTGTGGACAGCACACTAGATCTGAACACAAAAGACCTAATCTAGGATCCTGGAATTGCTATCTCCCAGCTATGAAGCCAAGAAGTTACTTCATCTCTCCAGGTCTTCATTTCCTCACCTATAAAATGAAGGAATTGACCTAAGGAATCTCTAAAATCCCACATGACTTTAAATGCTATGATGATCGACTGTTTTCATTCCCCTTTGCAGCCTCACACACTTATTTTTACCTGTTCTTTTCTGTACACAACATTAGTCATACCCTGTAATTAGGCCCTACCTTAACATAAAATCTGTTAAGAAACCTCTGGTTAAGCCAAAACCTTCTCTTAGTGTCAGGTTGCTCCTTGCTGTATTGGCTGGAACTTTGTATTAAGTGTGTCATGAATTCATGATCTGTTGCCTTCTCCGATCATTGATACCTGTGTGTTACTTTTCTTGTGGTCTACATTCCTGACCTAACCTAACTTCAAATGATTGGCAGCTACACCTACTTAGTCAACCCAGTTCTGCTGTTGCTTAGGGTCCCAGTATAACAAAGGAAATAGTGGGGAGAGGAGGGAGAGAGAACTAGGAGGGAAAAAAAGGAACTCTGTCTTTTTAGTTGATCTACTAAGAAATGAAACCTAGAGACCGTCTTGCTACTACTCTCTGGGTCTTATGGCCATTTCTTTACCTCTCCTGTGGAATAAATTACATAACATTTTCTTTTCCAGAAAAATGCAGTTACTTGTCTTTTTACTCCTTTGAAAAAAAAAATAGATATGCAGATTGGCTGGTACAGGCATAAAGTTAAACAAGGTAGACTATAAGGAGTTCTATCATGGATATGGGGGAGGGAATCTTCCAGGCTAACCTGGGTCTGATCTCACAATGACTGCCTGCTCACTCAGGCAAGGAGTAAAGGGGCAGGCAGAGAATGGGCACTTGAAGAAAAAAATCATTAGAGAAGGCATTCTTTACAGTTAGCTCTGCTGATTTTCAGCAATGCAATGTGATCTTGAGGAGCAGGGCATGGTGACAGCTCTAATCATAAGTAAAAATATTGGATATTTAGAAATAATGGTTCAGTAGGATTTTGTGAAATATTTGCTCAAAAAGTTGAATTTGTGGTCTAGTATGGAGTGTGGGTAGAAGAGTAATGGCAGTTTTTGGGGGTGTAGAGCTCTTTAAAGAATTAATCTAATGTTGGTTTAGACGGCCTATCATACACCCTAAGATTAGAAACATAGTCCAATACTACACAACCACACTGTGGGCTATTTATGGATGTTTGGAGTTCTTGAATTTGTTGATAGTGTTTAAACCTTATGGCATGTTGAGTAAAAAGGGCTGAGCCTTCCAGGGTTACTCTACTTTATGAATACATTACTATCTTTTAAAAAAGTCATCTCAAAATAAAAGAGAATAAAATAAATAAGATGAAACTGACTACTGAGTTTGCACTGGGCCTAGGGAAGTGTGGTCCAGTGGAAAGAACATTGGAGGACCTGGGTTTAAATCCTATATATGATCTGACTTTCTATGTGACTTTGGGTCAGTTACCTAATCTTCATAGACATTGATTTTCCTCTTCTGTAAAATTATGTCGTTGGATTAGGTGGCCCTGAGTCCCTTATAGTTCTAACTCTATGACCCTATGAGAATAAAGTAAAAAAGTGTGAAACTAGTAACTGGGTTTTTCTTGGACCTGAAATAATATTCCATGTTTTTAATACCATTTTTCTTACAGTGATACATAATGGCTGCAAATCATGGGGCACTAGAATCTATGATGAATCAAAATTGTGTGTGTGTGTTCGTCCTTCGTTGCCAAAGAAGACCATGCCATCAGAGAAATAATGATATGACTTGCACTGACTTTGTTTTGAGTGAGGGAGGGCTGGGCAGGTCACCAGCCTCACTTCTCCTCCAGAGCCATCTGGATCCAGTGACCAGATATTCATGAGGGTGACTGGAGATGACCCAGGATGAGGCAATTGGGGTTAAGTGACTTGCCCAAAGTCACACAGTTAGTGAGTGTCAAATATCTGAGGTAAGATTGGAACTTGTCCTCCTGACTCCTGCACTGGTGCTCTATTCACTGCACCACCGAGCTGCCCCTCAATCAAAATTGTAAGTTGCTCAAAGTGCAATGGAGATACAACGCGAGACTGCAGCACGTTACAAATGATGAATTTCACTCATGAAGCAGCATGAAATATATGTGCATAACTGGAAGAGGAAATGGACTAGTAATGAAGCAAGAGTGAGAGATGACAAGTATACAGGCTAAGGACTGCACTGGTACCCAAATAATGTCAGGAAATCAAGAATAAGTCAACCTGGGAAGGGTTTACAGGAAGGCATGGAGAAGAATTGCATAGGATGACAAAAGACTTCAATGGTTTACAAGTCACAACATAGGAGGGAGTACCCACATTGGTAAGGTCAGAGATCTATTGTAGTATAACAAGTTTACTGGGAGGACAGTGTTTTTCAAAATCTTAAAATGTTATATCACTGTGAATTATCAATAACATTCATACTGAAGAGGTAGGGGTATTGGCAAGGAACAGCTTGGAATAACTAAAAATACTGAATGATCTCCAAAATGCAATCCACCCCCTTCTCTTCCTTCTATTCAAAGATAGGTTTAATTTATTGTAGAGTTCCAGTGCCTTTTGAAGGCACTAACTGAAGCTTTAACAGCTGATGTAGCTGCAAGTCATAGTCCGAACAATGGGTTTTCTTTATCCACTTGATTTTTCCGGAGTGGACTGTTAAACTGGGTTCTTTTGATTGGTTGTGAACTTACTTAGGAGGCTTTGCCTGTATTCAAGGCTTGATAAAATCATCAGCGTCATCCACAAATAAGAGCATCATAAATCCTTCATGATGCTTCATTCAGACTCTGGTGGTCATTTTCCAAGACAGGGGCAAAAATCTCTGTTTTGTGACTGATTAGATGTTAATAATCCGAGGATATTCAAACCAAGTCATCTCTGTGGCTGCCACTATCAAGGAATCTTCTATTATCTTAATATGTGTATGGAGGGGCCTTTAAAGTTGAATATTGCTTTACTGAGTCAGTATCTTTTTATAATCAACAACAAATATATAATCAACAAACAAACAACAAACATTTGGGTTCTCTGAACCTGCTAGTAAATTGTGTGATTATGGCAAGGCAAAAGACATTTATTAAGCATTTACTATATTTTAGGCACTAGTGATACATTTACAAGCAAAATGAAAGTCCTTACCCTCAAGGAGCTTATGTTGTAATGGGGGAAGATAACACATAAAAGAGAACTGAAAAATGTGAGAGGGGAAGGCTCTCAGGAAGGGGGATGATGGTGACATCAGGAGAGTCAGAGGCACAGTTGGGTAGGGAATGAAGCATGGTCTGGGACTATTCCCAAAATGGAGGTCCCTGACAGAAAATCACCAATGGGAGAATATATAATTATAATTACAACTGGTTTTATGTAGCACCGACTATGTGCACAAGCCCTGCGCTAAGCACTTTATAAATATAATCTCATTTATTCCTCACAACAACCTGGGGAGGAAGGTGCTCTTAATTATCTTCATTTTATAGTTGGGTACACTGAGGCAAGCAAAAGTTAAGTGATTTGCCTAAGGTTTAGTAAATTTATGTAAATTTATTTAGTAAATTTAGTAAATTAGTAAATATTTAGTAAAGATATGAGACTAGATTTTAACTCAGGTCTCCCTGACTCTATGCCTAGCACTCTATCCACTAGGGAAAGAGAGTTTGCTGTTGAAAACTATTTGCCAAAGTATACCAATTCCCTTCTTATATTTTCATCAAGGGTATCCTCAAAATATGTGTAGAACACTTTCAATAGGATTTTGTAGGGGTTTTGGCTTGGTAGTGATATTATCTCTAGATGGCCAATAATTTTTTATAATAATACTACCCACCATTTGTTTCCAGTTTTCTTTCCCTTTCTATTATAACACTCTATCCCATTAAGACTTAGCAAATCTGTAAATTAGAATGAGCAAAAACAGACATTGAAATGTAAATGGTATCATATGTAACTTTTGACTTAGTCATACCTCTACTAGGCCTCCCCTAAAGGGATCAAAGAAAAAGGAAAGAAAACCGGTATTACAAAAAATATTTACAGCAGCTCTATTTTTTGTAGCAAAAAACTGGAAACAAAGTGGGTGACCATCAGTTGGGGAACAGCTGAGCAAATTACAGTATATGAATATAATATAATTGTATTGTACCATAAGAAATGGCAGCAGAGAAAGAATTAGAGAAATCTAGGAAGATTTTTGTAGACTGATAAAGAATGAATGATCAGAACTAGGAGATAAACTTATGAAATGACCAACCATGATTCCAGACAATTGCTGTTGAAGCATGTGACCTACAAACTGATGAAGCCGTGATAGCCACAAGGTCCAGAATGAGACATACATTTTCAAACATAGTCAATGTGTGTATCTGTTTTGCATGACTATATACATTTTTAAAAAGAATTTTGTTTTTTTCCTTTTTTTTATTTCAAGGTGGGCAGAGAAGGGCTAGCAATAGTATTGTCAAAAAATATTTTTTTAAAGGAAATATGATTATTGAAGCAATTCTTAAAATTCACAGAAGTGAACCAAAGGAAGTTCAAAAGAAAACAAAAATGAGTAAAACAGCTCTGAAAGCAATATACTGAATTTATCATAGTAAGAAGTCAAGAAGGTCAATGTATCCATAAATACTGCAGCATGTAAAGAGCTCAGTGGGTGAATGATTCACCTGGGACTCTCTGGCAGCAGCTGTGGTAAGCAACCAATCAGGTTCTGCCCAGTAGCAACCTAGCACTTAGAAGAACTGGCTCCATAGTCAAATGACGTGCTTGACCCAGCATAGCACTGGATGACCCCATCCTGATGACATATCAGTTGTTTAAGGAGCCAGTTCAGCTGAGCAAATCATCCATTTCTGCCCCACAACTAACTGCAAGAGGACCCTCAGGAGAAAGAGAGGACATCAGAACCCTGTATTTGTGGAATTGTGAGCTGTCATGGTTATGTCAGTCAGTAAAGAAGCATTTTTTAAAAATATTTACTAAGTGCCAGGCACTGTACTAAGCATTGAAAATTCAAAAACATGATTCCTGCCCTCAAACAGCTCACATTTTAAAGGGTGAGACAACATGCAAATAGCTCTATACATATAAGATATGTGTTGTTCAGTCATTCAGTCATGTCTAACACTTCATGACCCCATGGATGATACTTCTATGGGGTTTTCTTGGCAAAAATATTGGAGTGGTTTGTCATTTCCTTCTAGAGTGGATTAAGGCAAACAGAAGTTAAAGTAATTTGCCCAGGGTCAAAATAGAGGTTAAATGAATTGCCTGGGGTGACACCGCTAGTAAGTGTCTGAGGTTGGAGTTTCTGATTCCACTGAGCCACCTAGCTGCCTCCTAGGTAAGATATAGTTCCCTATATGTATGCCTCACTATGTTATACTTCATGCAATATGCACCCCTCTTTTCTTGGATTATTCGTATATTTGTGGGAGAGTGCCACACGGGTTGGGGGAAAATGCTTCATAATTATTGCTCTTGTTCTGCCATTTGAGTAAATATTTCTGCTAATATTACCTCATGGTTAAGGAAAGTTATGACAGTGAAGGATCATCAGCTATTGTCAGGATACTTACCCACAGTAACTCCTAGAATACTGAGGGAAGTAGTAGTTTGGAGACCCAACATGCTAGTGCCAGTATTGGGGGAGTGAGTCCAGGAGTAGTTACATCAGATCAAAGGAAAATAAATATCTTACTTTTTTCCCCCAACATTTTCATCTCCATTTCAGGTTTTTTTCTCTATATATTTGGCCTGGCCCAGCTGTTCCTGGATTTAATTTTCTTGAATGTCATTTTCCTCTCTTCCTATGCCGCACAGTATATTAGATGCTAGAGCTCAAACTATGGTAGCAGCCCTGTCGTCAACCAAATATAAATTCCTCTGTTTGACATTTAGATCCTTTCAAAACCTAACTCCACCCAAACTACTTTGTAGACATTACATTTTACTCCTCTTCAAGCTCCCTATGCTCCAGTCAAATGGCTCTATCTTACTATCCCTCACAAACTGCGTTCTTTATCTGCCCTTTCATTAGCTGACCCACAATGCTTAAAATATACTCCCTTCTCACCTCCACCTCTTAAAATCCTTATTCTCCTCTAAGATAGCCCAAGTTCTGTTCTGTACCTGAGGTCTTACCTGGGCATTCTATCTGTTGGTGTCCTCCCCTCAAAATCAGCATGAACCTACTTTGTGTTTACTTATGTATAACCATGTTGTCCCCCTGATAGAATATCTGACCCTTGAGGGCAGGGACTATGTCAGTCTTGTCTTTGTATGCCTCATATCTAATAAAGATTTGTTAATTAATGACACATATAAACCTTCAGAGAAATTTGGGCCTATGGTAGATGATTCATCTGGTATGTTAATAGCAAATCTCCATAGGAAAAAGAAAGCTGTTCTGAGTCATTTTACCACTGCTATATAAGGAATCTTGGGTCTCATACCCAGTGTGGTTAGCCACTAGCTTTCCATCTTCTCCCTGACTTTATTTTTACTTGTATGCTGGCAACCAATGACCTGCTATTTGTAAGTTCCTTAAGAAGAGGAGTCATGTCGTCTCTTTCTGTTTCTTCTTCCCTTCCTTCTCCCCAGTATCTGGTTTCATAATCTGTACATAGTTACACTAATAATTATTAATATTATTTATTAGCATGTTACTAATCGCTCAGATTTCTATGTTATTTCATGATTTACAAAGAACATTCCTCATAACAATCTTATGAGAAAAGTACTACAAGTCTTATTATTGTGATTCTACAAAGGAGGAAAGTAAGGCTCAGAGATTGTCACTTGGAGCCAAGACTTGAATCTATTAGACTTGCTTACTATTTCCACTAATATTTTGACAATTTCTTACCACTGACCTGGTACCTCTGTAATACATTCCTATAACTAGTTCATTTGCGAAAAGAATGATCACCTTCAGGCCTTTGCAAAAATGCATATGTTTTATTATAAGTTCATGTGGGGTACTTCATAGGAGGCTAGTTCTTTTTCTTATTGTTATTCAAGTGTCTGTCTCTTTGTGACCCTGTGTACCATAGCATGCCAACACTATCCATGGAGTTTTCTTGGCAAAGACACTGGAGTGGTTTGCCATTTCCTTTTCTAGTAGATTAAGATAAACAGAGTTTATGATTTGCCCAGGGTCACACAGCTAATAAAAGTTTAAGACTGGATTTGAACTCAGATCTTCCTGACTCCAGGCCCAGGTCTCTATCCACTGAGTGACATAGCTGCTTTTCTAAATCTTTTAGCCTGACCAAATGTGACTTGTTAATTTCCTTCCCAGAGAGTCACCAAGGCATTGAAAAACCAGAACTAAAATGATAGGGGTTTAAGTCCAAGCATTTCTACTAACTAGATGTGTGTTTCTTTGAGTACTAAAGTTCTAGGTTCCAAGTTTGAAATGCAGGAATCTCTAGCATGAAGTGGAAGGGAGAGGGACATTTTAGTGTTAGCTATTGAACCATTTATTCATGGTGAGCATAGTTGCCCCCTTCCCTCTCAGATATAATCTAAAGGGCTCTCTATGTCTCTCTACCTGACATCCTCAGCCTGGGGTGCTCACTTTGGCCTGAAGTTTCAATTCACCCTCTGTGCCCTTTTAAGAAATCGAATATTCACTCCTCAAGTTGCACCAAGGTACCAGATCCCTTCATTAATTCCTGTAGCTTTGAACTTTTAGAAGCTAATATATTAAATGTTCTTCAGTCCTAGGCTCTCGGAATTCTATTTTGCTCTTAACTTTTTGTCTATTTAATTTTGTTGACTTTATTTTTGAATGGGGGAACAGGTCACATTATAGCAAAGAGGGGAAGGGAAGTGAGTTCACATTCTGAAAGGAGTGCCCTTAAATGTATCTTTTGCTCTGGATCCAGATGATCTTTTTAAAGGACTATCTTCTATAGGAAGGTTGAAGGTCTCCATCTAGAAATAGGGCTCTTGGGAATCCTTCTGAATTTCAGGTAAAAATTTCCCTCTCAAGAGAATAATAAGGCCAGATCCAAAGATAACACATGAGAACTCCTAAAATAATGCTGTTTCTTCATATAAAGAACTCACGTGTCTCAAGATGAAGATATCCAAGAATTTAAACATTGCTGTTCCAAATTATCAGCCTTTTGCCATCAATCATGCCTTCCAAGCAATCTTGTTTGGTATCTGAATGGGAAGTTAGAGAAAAGCCTCTTCCTTCACCTCCAAAAGATACTACATTGAAAACATACAAGACTAATTTTGAGGCAGAGGGAAGGAATCAGGTGGACCTGAATAAATTGATGTCCTATTAAAACTGGGGTTTTTTTATGTTACTGTTTAGTACTCCCCAATTCCCTTTTCTTTTGAAAATAAAGGAAAAGTTGACTGGTGTCAGAATCATTCCTAATAAGTTAACATATCCAAAACAGAACTCAGTATTTTTTCCCCCATAATTGCCTTTTTTCCTGAGCTTCCCTATTACATCACCATTCTCCCACTTACACAGGTTCTCAATCTTGGAGTCATCCTCAAGGACTCTCTGGACCTCTCCACGTATCCAATTAGGCTCCAAATCTTGTCATTTTTTTTCTCTACAACACTTTTT
Source organism: Potorous gilbertii (assembly GCA_028658325.1). Lineage (NCBI taxonomy): Eukaryota > Metazoa > Chordata > Mammalia > Diprotodontia > Potoroidae > Potorous > Potorous gilbertii. Next base: position 576,644,319 of record CM053770.1, on the reverse strand, counting down.
GTATATGTTCCTTCTCTCTACTCACTGTTTCCACATGTTTGCACTGGCTATTCCCCATACCTAAAATTCTCTCCTAGAATGCTCCTAACCCCTACTTCTCAAAATCCCTGGTTTCTTTAAGAAGGAAGCTTAAGTTTGCTCAAGTGTCATTTTTTTTGAGTCCCTCCTTTCCCCTACCCCCAGTTGCTAGTGCTTCATCTCCTAAGACTATTTTCCAATCTACTCTATATTTATCTTGTACTTAATGATTTATGTATATGTTGTTTCTACTACCACCACCACCACCACCACCACTAGACTGTTAACTCCTAGAGAAAAAGGGATTTTAGTTCTTTTTTTCTTTTCATTCCTAATGATTAGCATGGTTAATTGGCACATGTTGTTCTTCACTCATGTCTGACTCTTTATGATCTCATGGACCATACTGTCCATTGGGGTTTTCTTGGCAAAGATACTGGAGTGGTTTGCCATTTCTTTCTCCACTGGAGTAAGGCAAATAGAGGTTAAGTGACTTTTATGGGGTCACACAGATAGTAAGTCTCTGAGGTCAGATTTGAACTCAGGTCTTCACGATTCCAGGCCCAGAGCTCCATCCACCAAGCCACCTACTTGCCTCAGCTGGCACATAATAAGTGTTTAATAAATGTTTGTTGATTGATTGATCTGGCTACTCTGTTCCTATTTAGTTATTTCTCTCTCTGACTTAATCCAAAGCCAAATGCAATGGCCAAGGCCTAATTAGAATACTAGATTTCCTTTTGGAACCCCATAAAACAATGAAACTTGTGGCATATCCTGGCATTCAAAATTCCAGCTATTCCATGAAGGAATTTTTAAATCATGGCCCTGACACTTAATATTTGGTGACTATGAGCACCAATTTCTGCGTCTGTAAAATGAAGGAGTTGGCCTAAATGGATGATAAATTCCCTTCCATATCTAAACTCCATTATCTTGTGAGTCTATGTGCTAAAATCCTGTGTGGGAATATTTCAGAGGAGCTCTCCAAATCCTTTACTCATCTCTTTTCGAGTAAATAGGAGTCTTTTCGTGTAGGCTTAAGATAATTAAAAATAAAACAATCAACATTTAAATGGCAGCTTTTAATCCATTCTTTCCCAGTGTAGAATCTTATGATATTTTTTCTCTGATCAAAATTCCATTTGCTCTGTCCTTATGTCCCCAGAATTAGAATCATAGAATTTTAGTGTTAGAAAGGGCCTCAGATGAGAAAATATCTGTAAATGTAATGTGCTTTGCATACCTTAAAGCACCATATAAATGCTAATGACTATTATCATTTTCTAATCTATAATATTATTACCTAATCTATAATCTATTTAACCCATACCCTAAAGAAATCTCTACTATAACATACCTAACAAGAGATCATCCACCTTCTAGTTCATGACCTCCAACTGAGAGACTTCACCATCATCCAAGAGAAACTATTCCACTTTTATCCGATCTGTTAGGATTTTTTTTCTGATATCATATGTAAATTTACCTCATAATTTTTCTGAGATCCATTTGTGGAATCTTATTCAATAACAGCCTTGTCATCTGATAACAGCAATCATTCTTCCCTCTTTGTGGTTCTGTTTTTCCTAATGGTCATTCTACTTTACTGCCTCTGTTTTTTTATGTTATGTCTTACTTAATCTCATTCTCCCTGGTAATTAAATATATATATATATATATATATATATATATATATATCTACACACACACACACACACACACACATATGTATATATGTGTATATGTGTATGTATATGTGTTTGTATATCTGTGTGTGTGTACATATATACATACACACACATACTTTGGACTTGTGTGAAAACTTGCTCAACCAATTTTAGACCAGCAATTTTTATGTAACTGACTGGGAGCACTAAGAAGTTAAACGACTTGTCCAGGGCCACAGAGCTGTAACAGAAGAATAGAGAAGTTAAGTCCTGATCATCTAACTTTTCTATGTTATTTTAACATCATTGATCTATTAGAAACTTGGCTTTTAGAAAATGAATTTTCTTGTGACTCAGTTTTCAGGTCCATAAACAGTCACTTGGTATGGTAACTTTGCTACAGGCAAGGGTGAGCCAGGCATTTTTATTTCAGTTAACCACTGAATTAACTGGTGCCTATGGCAAGAATATCTTTCTCTCAGTCTTGATCAGCTTCCTACAAGACTGATTTGATGCACCCTAATATGCAGACCAGTCTCTGAGGAGTCTAGAACCAATTTGAAAGTCATCCAAAGATCATATTATGTAAGAAGGCATTTGCTGACATAATCATTTGAAGAGACTTCCATACCAGATTTGCAATGGCTCTCTAATCTATAGGAAATATAAATCTAAAGAACTGACCCCAATCCTTCCCTTCAGGGATAATTGTTTAGACCAAAGAGGAAAATGTCCAGTCATTTACTGTCACAGCTGTATAAACTTACTTCCTTGGTCACCATTCCCCAATGTGTTTTGTCCTCTTATTTAAATGTAAGTTCTTTGAAGGTAGACTATCTCATTTTTGTATTTGTTATTTCTAAGACCTAGAAAATTGCTTGTTAGTTGGTTAATTGATTGGTGTTAAATAGCTTCAAAGCTACATTTAGGAAAATTTTATAGAAATCTCTAACCAAAGAGCCAATATGATTGGATGTTTTTATCACTACCCCTTCATTGCCATTTTTATGTTCTTGGTTCCTATTGGCCAAGTAGTTTTAGTCAAGCCATTCAGTGTGTACTAAGCCTGAAGGCATCATCTCAAACTAGTTCTGATGGCATTAGCTGAGCCTATACACTAAAGTCATGTTCCAGTCCATCTCTAAGCAAACAAAACATTCTTTGGGGAAACACTCATACTAGCAGCTCTTCTGGCCACTAAATACATCATAAGAGCATATGCAGGCCTGCACACCCAGTCAAACCCACACTTATAGCCATGTTCTCCTTCCCCTGCACATGCACACACATACACACACACACATACACACACACACACACACACACACACACACACACACACACACACACACAAGGGCAGACATCATCTTAGGAACTTAAATTACCATTGAGCTTCCCTACTATCAGTCAATTCATCCATTAAGCACCTACTATAAACAAAGTACTGTGCTAGGCCCAGAGGATACAAAGAAAGAGATAGACCTTGCCTTCAAGGACTAACATGCCACAAAATCCTGAGTGCCTACTTGTCTCACACATTGCACAGTTTCTTTGATCTTGGAGAATGGGGAATATATAATTTATAGGTTTCAATATTAGACATTTTATTTCTTCTTGTTTTTAAGTTCTAACTGAAAGCATCTTCCCTAAAGGAGAGAGGTTGTACATTACTCAGGATTATTAGGAATAGCTAACTGCTTCCCTAACCCACTCTCACTCCAAACCAAGGTCATACTGTATGTACTTCCTTCTTCATTGTACTGATAGTATTCTTACTTCTAAAACCATCCTTCTTCTCAGGGTTAGAAGGGAGGCAGGGTCTAGTCACATACCCCTGGTTAAATGGGTAACCCATTCAAAGATATTCTGCACCCATGTTGCACCCACAACATAGCTGGTACTATTATTCAGATCTTAACCTGTGAGGTTCTATCCCAACTGGCCACAGCAGGCCATTGTGGGTAAGTCAGGACTTCCTACTTTTGCTAATCTGTACCACTTGTGGCCTATGTGGTACATTTCTTTGGTCTATTATGAAGCCCTTATTTCTTATGCTTGTGGATACTATATTTCTATACTGCTGTTAGGATAGGGAATCTGCCTTTCTTTTTCTTAATTTTCCCTCTTGCTTCTCTCCTACTGTGCTGGGTGATTTAAGGACTACTGTAATAGCTAGCTATGTCCACATCTCTTCTACATTCACTGTCCCGCCATTAGGAATTCTCTGTCTAATCCTCAATCAACTTTTTAAAAAAATCTTTCTTTGGCTTCCCAAACTACATCTGAGGATAAACCCTAAAAGTTTTTCCATCCTTGAGCTACTCCTTAGCTCAGCAATAGAGGACTCTTGAATATTCATACTTGCCAGCAGGACTGAGTAGGTTGTCTCTGTCCTCAGAAGTCTTTAGGATTGAGGACTTTTCCTTTACGCCCTATAGTGAGGCAAATACTACCCAGGTAGATTCCAGTGTAGGAGGGATCACTCAGGTGAACCTATTTGGAAAAGGTGCATTGACTCTTGGGTCCAATCTAAAAGGCCGTTAGTCTGACAAACATTCACATACAAATTTGATATTTGAGTAAAATAGTCTAACCGCTGAGTGAGACATGTTAACTGTTCATTTTTTCATAATCTTCAAGTTCAGTTATCACAAAGAAAGCATTTGTATCTTAGATCTCAGTTCCTCACACTTAGCTATCTCCTACTCAAACTAAATTGGAGTATGATGTTCAGTACTGGTTGCCACCTTAAAGGGAAATCTGGGGACTTGTCACATTGGAACCTCCCTATACCATAATAGCTTTCTTTTCCCATTTGTGACTTCTTTCTGGGGTTGGGGGCACCTTTAACTTCGAGAACAGATCTAGGATGCCCATGTTTCGTCCTTCTGCCTATGGCTCTGACTCTCCAGATTTTGCTATCAACCCTACCTCCCCTCTACTTTTTAGCTACTTTTAAAGTGTTATCTTTCCTCTTCCCCACATTAGAATGTAAATTCCCTGAAGGCAGAAGGGTTATCTTTGTTTTGCTTACATTTGTATTCTCAACTCTAAGCAAAGTGCCTGGAACATAGTAAGTGTTTAAGAAATGCTTGACATCTTGTAGCCTGCCTGAAGTCAATAAGTATTTATTAAGCACTTAACTGTATTCCAGACATTATGTTAAATGATAGGGATACAAAGAAAGGCTACAAATAAAAAAAACAAATAAAAACTAATCCCTGCTCTCAAGGAGTTCATCTTCTAATGGAGAGGCAACATGCAAACATCTATGTACAAATGGAATATTTATAGAATAAATTAGAGATAATTAACATAGGCAAGGTGCTAGAGTTAAGAGAGATTTGGGAAAGATCTCTTGTAGATTGGTTGGTTGTTTTCCTTCAGGTGAAGACAGATTGAAATGACATCACTATGTTAGAATCAAATTACAATGGCTGATCAGAACAGTACAAGCTTGGAAGGCTCTACTATAGGTTGGGCACAAATAGTTCATGTGAATATTTGGAGTGGATTCTCTAAATTTGTCCATCTCACATTTCTTTTGAGCTACTTCAGTTCTGCTTAGCTTATAGAGCACAACAGTTTTTCGGATGTGGGCACGTTATGCTGGGCGGGGTCTCTCATGTCACACAATCAATTCCAAAGTTCTGAAGAGAGACTTTGAGTGTCCTTATATGGCTTCTTCTGACCACCATGTGAATACTCGCCCTGTGTGAGTTCTCCATAAAACAGTCTTTTAGGCAAGCATAAGTTTGGCATTTGAACAATGTAGCCAGCCAGAACCTGCCTATATGAGACCCACCATAATCCTGTGCACTTTGGGAACCAGACTGAAATCTAATTGGGAAATAGTAAAATAAATAAAAATGTGAGAAAACATGATATCATCCTTATATACAGTTTTGTGGTGCTTGTTTTTATCTAAGTCTGACACCACTGGTGTTGAAGATGGGATTTTAGCTGAGACTTAAAAAGAAGCCAAGAAATTGAGAAAAAAGGAACATCTTCCCTGGACAAAGAATGATTAGGCATAGCCCAGTGAACCTTCAAAGCCACAGTCCAAGGAGTTGAGGTAGGAGACAACAACCTGGGAAAAAATCCAACTCTACCTTTTTTAGGAGAGGATTTTCCTCCCTCCTCCCCCATAGGCCATGGAGTCTAGTAGAGAAACTACTCACTCAGAAGAAGACACATCCAGCAGTTAAGAGACTTCAAGGCACAGCTGAGAGAAACACATAGATACAAAGAAACAGCTTCAACATTTGACTAGATGGTATCAGAGGCTCTATTCAACTCTGAGATTCAGAGATGCTATGATATGACTTAATGTGATGTCCTCAGCCTTTAGAGAGAGCTGATAAAGGAGCATTCATTTGAACAGTGTTTCTGTATCTTTCACCAAGCCATTGTGGAAGGCATTGTCCAGTCTGCTATCCAATACCCCTTATACAAGAACCCACACAATACATTCCCACTCTAGAGTATAGTAGCAGGAATGATTGTTTCTTTTTTTCTGACAATGAACACTATGTAACCCAAAGTAAATTTCTTTTTCTTTCTTTCTTTCTTCCTTCCTTCCTTTCTTTTTTTATTTCTCTTTTTTCTTCCCTCCTTTCTCTTTCTCTCCCCTCACTTCTCTCTCTCTCTTTTTTTTTTTGCGTTACTTAGCTACTAAAAGCCTCAAAGGTAAATAATTGTCTAGATGTATCAGCTCATGTCAGAGACCTAGTAATACCTATTCCCTTTAAATGCCCTCTAATTCATCCTGAATTGTCACATCTTACATCATGCATAATTTTGCAAGCTATCTTTACTCTTTTGGACATAGGTAATCAGTTCTAAATAAATAAAATAACATTCACATAGCAAACAGCACCGAAGACAGTGCCCTACAATAATAGATATTTAATAAATGTTTGCTAAATTTACTTGAATGGAGAGGTAGAGGTAGATGAAAAAGGCAGCATTCTCAAGGCTGGATTTTGGGTATTCCAACAAACAAGTTATTCCTGGATCATAAATATTCTTTTAAAATGGGTCTCTTTTCCAAAGTGAAATTGTACCACTCTAGGACTTGATCTGACTAAATAGTGGGGAGAAAAAGGTAAGCCGATCAGCTAAAATTAGCTCCTAATTATTTGTGAAATGCTTCTCTCTCAAGTTCTCCTAGTGCCTGCCCTACTTTTGTTTCCTTGTCTAAAGTTGTAAAGACCATTTAGCCTTTCTAAACAACTGCAAAAGTACAGTTCTAGCATCTCTGGCCTAGAATGAAGGTTTCTGTGTCATTCATAGCCAAGATCTGCCCTTTGAATGAAATGCTAAAACCAAGACCCACCCTCTTAGGAAACTCTTGTAAATAAAGTAGGGAACCATGCCGTTCTTGGCCAGTATTTTTCCTGTCAGTAGAATGAAGCAATTAAATACTCATAGAAATCATTGAGCTTGAATGGAATTCAGAAGGTAGACTGCTCCTATTCTCTTCAATGTCTATATCTTCACCATCCAAAGCAAATGTTTTCATATTTGATTTTGTTAAAGATTTCTAGAGATGGGATTCCACAACTGCTTTCTTTTGCCCATTCTTATGTTTGATCATCCTTACAAAAAGAATTCTTTCTATCTAGCCAAATTTTGAGTGCAATTTTAGTTCATTTTCTCTGGAAAGCTAGTAAGTATCCCCTTTGTAGTGACATTTTTCCAAATATGAAATGTAATTACCTTTTCAAATAAGCCCTATTTTCCATTCCTTTAATCCTTGTTTTTTATTTTCTTTGTATTATTTGTTCTCTTAAAGTTTAGCTATCAAAACTATACAAAAATGACTAATGATGACCAAAGTAATGCCAAACATAGCAAAGGGATTTTTTTGGGTCCTTATTTCTTTGTCATATTCTTTTTCATATATTTTTTTAAAAAAACGTATCTAATGACTGGCCTAAAAGTCAGGAAGAGTAAGTTCTGCTCCTGATATATATTAGCACCATAATCAGAGCCAAGTCTTTTAATCTTTCAGTGCCCCAGGAAACTGTAAGACAAAAATTTGTGGACCTATTAGTGACCTGCATCAGTGGAAGAAATTTCCATACTGAGAGTTTGCTACACCAATGAAATCATAGGTCTGGAGTCCTCTAAAACACTTCACTAATTCATTCTGACTTCTGTTTGTGGACCAACCATTATGACTCCAAACAATTTTCTGTTGTACTTGAGTTTAGTTATAAGGCAGTTTAGTGTAATGAAATAGCATAGGCAAAGCCTTTTGTAAATCTTGAGGTACTATCTAAATGTCAGCTGTTATTAGTAGCTATTCAATTGCCATCTTGTATCAGGGCTTGGTTTTTTTGACCCTCTGGATGGTACTGCCTGAATAACTGAACACCGTCTTGCTCTTTATGGATCATCTCTCTCATTTTTCAAAGCCATTTTCAATCCAATGATACAATGAGCATTTTATTAAGTACTTATTATGTCCTGTGGACTGTACTATGCAATGGAATACAAAGTTAAAACATATGCCCTGCCCTCAAAGAGCTTATATTCTATTAGGGGTAA